>JAPDVU010000001.1:231508600-231991100 GCA_026230045.1 Corynorhinus townsendii | reverse complement strand
TAACTCCCCCACCACCTCACTGTCCCGTCTCTGCCCTTAGCTTCAGTGGGAGACCAAATGGAATCGCGTGGCAAGACATCTGTTGTGGTTCCTCAGATTGGCAGCCCTGGGCCACAGAGGACCACTGAGGCGCGCTGTTGAGCCCCCCAGGAGGCGTTTAAAAGTTTGAGTCAGTTGCTGACATATACAAATTGGGAGATTTCACCAGATAAATGTAGATTTCTAGTCTCTACGGACTACACGGAGAGCCTTGGCCGCCCTGAGCTCACTTCAGTGCACGGGAACCTTGGACACTGTTCCGTGGGGCATGCGCCTTGCAGGTCACCATGGTCCCCACCCTCCACTGCTTCACATCTGGTCTCTGTACTCATTGAAAATACCAGTTAGGCCCCTATAGGTGTTTGGGATACAGCAGTTATGTAAGGACCCTACACGATCCTTTCTTCATACAAACTCATGTGTGGAGCACACTTGTCATGTGCGCGTGCTAGGTGCCAGGGAGACAGACACAGATGAGCTCAGCCTTCAAGACTCATTCCAGATGTGGCCTCTTCCAGGGAGGCCACCTGGATAACCCTGACTGGATTGGAGGCCCAGGCCTGGTCCTGCCCGGAGCCCTGGGTGTACCTGTCTTTCTAGTCATCACGCAAATGAAAGGGGCCAGTGTACTTGTCCGTTTCTCACAGTAGAATGTGCCATCCTCCACGGCAGCCACTGCATCTCGTTTATCTGCATTCCCGGCCTCTGAGCTTGCTGATCTCAGGAACGCATGAGTGGACAAACAAACAAAAACGAAAGCTGGACCAGCTGGACCCTGGGCGGCTCACCTCAGCAGCCAGGAGGCTGGGCGAGTTGTGTCTTCAGCTGCTTCCCGCTTTAAAATCCCCATCCCGAGGCTCTGTTGAAAAAAACATCAATATTTAGATGACTGTATTTTCTTTCCAAATGCCCACAATTTTTTATGTCCTGATAATATTTACGGTTTGTCCTCAGAGATAACTAATTGGATTTGCCATCCAGCTCGCAGGGAAAACGTATGGAGGACCGTCGCCCATCACTCATGCCAGGGGTGATAGCTCACTCCCCAAACTCCCATCGCCGACTCAGAGCACAGCGAAGCGGCGGGCGAGGGAGGGATGGATGTCCCTGCTGTCACCCTGGGCTTTCTCTCGCATTTACCACTTGGACAGAGCCATTTGCATCTGAATTGAACCTGCATGGGAAGTTCGAGTTTGTGTGCTGTGGTTCTACACAAAGGGGTTCCAGAAACAGGGGTCGGTCGGTGGGCTGCGGGACCCAGATCCCCCACTTCCAGAGGGACACCTCCCTCACTGACCTCACGGGTCCGAGATGACCCACCTCATGTGCTCCCGAGGCTGTGGCACACTCCCCACTGGCTGTCCTTCATGGAAAATGGGAGTGAGGGACAGGACCGGGGTCCCGTGAGGTGCAAATATAGGACTCACGCACTCTCCTCACTCCTGGGACTCTCTGTATTCACTCTCCACCCCCCATTTCTCTCCTTGTCATTTCCCTCCCTTGCCTCTTCCCAAGCTTCTAGGCGCTTTTCCTCTTTGGGGAAAAGTAGAATTGGAAGTGCTGCACCGAGCATGTACCTCTGTCTCTCCCACGGGGGTCTGTGCCCAGCGTTCGTGGTCCCCGTGTGTCCACCACAGTGTGACAACGTGACCAGCCACAGAAGGAAGGAAGGAAAGAGTGCTAGGAGTCGGACTCTGGCCGTCGATCAGGTGTCTGACAGCCGAGCACCGTGCTGGTCCGTCTGTATTATCCCATTTAACCCTCACCGCCCCGTGGAGCTGGTGTTCGTCTTGGAGGTATTGTTATTGTCACTATTGCTATTGTTGTCTTATAGATGAGCAGACTGAAGTGCGGAGAGGCTGAATGACCTTCCTAAGGTCACTAGCGGTGGAGCCAGGACTCAGACCCAAGGAAAGGGACCACTGCTCATTATAGAAACATAGGAACCCATCATGTGCATGTGTTTGTGCACATGTGCAGGTGCATTTGTGCCCGTGTGTGTGTGTTGTGCCTGTGTGTGCATGTGTGTGCACATGTGTAGGTGCATGTGTGCACATGTGTGTTGTGCATGTGTGTGCGTGTGCACATGTGTAGGTGCATGTGTGTATTGTGCATGTGTGTGCACATGTGTGCATGTATGTGTGTGTATGCCTATGTGCATGGGTGTGTAGTACAATTGGCCATAACCTGACTGTTGCGAAGCCAGGATTGGAACTTTCGTCTCTCTGACTCCGAAAGCAGTTACGTCATGTACCTACTCACTGCCGTGTGGCCGATCACAGTGCACACACCAGCGGGCTGGTACTGGCCCAGCCGTGGCTCTCCAGCGCAGGGACCTGGTGATGTGGCTCCCTGCGCTGCAGGAGCCACGTTCACAGATACCCGCTTTTCGGGTGCTGCAGGCTGTCCCCGCCTGCTGGCCTTTCCTCTACACTCTCGCTAAGACCTATCGCGGTCTGCGGTGTGGTGCTCGGTGGGGAGGTGGGCCGCTGAGCTTTCCTTCTGCCTAGACGTTCATGCGGTTGAATTGCTGTCAAACTCTCTGTGGATGGGGGTGGAGGAAAAATTCTAAAGTTATCTACATTTGAAAATGGAAGTCACCTATAGCCACCAACAACATTCTCAAAAAGCCACGCCTGCATCCGTCTACGTGATGAGAAGTCTAAGGGGCCCCAGGATTGCTGCCCCGGGTGCTCCCTTCACAGAGCCCTCCCCTTGGGCGAGACAGGCCTGTGATGACGATGAATGTCCCTCCGTGGGTAGGTCACATGGCAACGTGAAGGGATCTGGCAGCTGTGATGGAGGTTCCCAATGGGTTGCCTTTGAGTTAGGTGAAGAGGGAGACTATCCTGCATGGGCTGACCTGCTCAGGAGAGCTTGCAAATGCTGAGCTGCTCCTACGTGTCTGGTGCCACCTCGTGATCGGAGCTGCGGGCAAGGGCATGTGGCAAGGATTTGGTCGAAGCCCCATGAACGCAATGGACTGAATGTCACCAACAGCCAGTGGGCTTGGCAGGGACGCTGAGGCTGAGGGGCCTGAGAGAGCAGCTCCAAGTTGGTGAGACTCAGAAAAGGTGCCAGCTCATTGTACCCAGACGCTTGACCCATGGAGATTGGGAATAGGCAAATTGTATTGTTTTAAGACTCTAAGTTTATGGCAATCTTTTGGAGACCCAAAACAAGTAATTTCTTTATTAAAAGAGATGTATCGGTTAGTTGTTGCCACATTAACGCCGAGTAACAAAGCAATGATGAGAACGCATGGTTTATAACAATAAGTATTTACTGCTCATGCATCTGTTGGCTGGGACAGCCCTTCTCTTGTCCTCCTTGTAGTGGAAAAAAGAGTGAAAGGACAGGCGGACACACGTGAGGCCTCTGAGACCTACCCGGGCTCAGAATGGATTTGCTGCCATTTCTGCTCATAGAGTATGGACCGAAGCGAATCTGATGGTCAAGACCAAAGTCAGAATGTTGAAAAGTCCAAAAGTCCATTCCGCCCTAGATGAGGCCAGGGACGAAGGGAGGGGTGAGGAATTGCAGCCCACAATGCCAGCCAGCACGGAAAAGAAAGGGCAATGGAGCCACGTATCTACTGGTGGTGATTCACAGGACCAGCGGCCCCTGGGCGTGTCCACTTAAACACTCAGGATGATGGGAAACTGCATTTTGCTAGGACAGGATCCAGTTAATACCAGTGCACTTCATCCGGATGACACACTTCCTCCAGCTCCTCAATAATCTCATTCTAATTTGTGATCGAAGGTGGGAGTGGGACTTGTAAGCGGCAGGCTGGCCGTGCCACTCCCCAGGGTTCATCACACTAGATGCAGGGGGTCCAAGGAGGATGCCTCACCCAAGGACAGGGCTTTGGATCCTCTACCCACATCCTAGGAGGCTGCAGACCAAGGGCCACATCCCTGTCTCTATTCTGTCTTAGGATGAGGACAGGTAGGCTTAGGGTGGCTCCATCCAAATGACATCTTTGTTGAAACAGGACTGCATTCATTCACTCACGGAAATGTCTGCTGAGCACAGAGGATGTGTCAGGCAGTGTCCCGGACCCAGGTCCTGGGAAGGCTCAGAGGAGGCGGGAGGGGTTGTCAGGAAATGTTTTATGGACAGACATACTTGACCTCGGTCTTAAAAGACAAGGAGCAGTGTCTTGAGGTGGGACCTTCTTGACCAGCGAAAGGGACAGTGTCCATGGATGTTCTTCATATTTGGGAGATCACAGGCTGTAGAGAATCTGTTGAAAAGGATAGATCCTCTCTCTCGTGGGGCTCAGGATGCAGAGTCATCTGGGAACACACATGTTTGTTTACAATTTCAGAACATTTCTCAAACTGTCAGCAAGAGCGCTCTCTTCCATTCTGTGTTCTTAGGAGAGGCTTGTCTGTACCCGGAGCCCCGTGCCCAGTGCCCAGAGGGGCAGCATCTTGCTGGCTCCTGATTGGCTGGGAAGTGCCCCCACCTGCCAGGAAGCTGGCTCAACTGGCAGGCATTCCCAGGAGACTCAAGGGTGAGTCAGGGTCCCCTCCAGTGTCTCTTGGCCCAGGCACGTCAGCCAGTGAGATGTGAGGGAGGCTTCTCCTGTGTCACTTCTAAGGGACATGAGGTTGTCTCTCCTCGCACCAGCTCAGGGGAGGGTCCCGTTCTGTCAGTCAAAGGCGCCTCCTTCGTGTGGACCCTGCAATTACTTTTCTCTCGATTCTTCTTAGTTTCTCCCTCTCTGTCTGACTGTGGATTGCTCCATTGCTGCCAAGCAGAAGGGAAGCGCGTGAAATGAACCCAAAACTTCTGCGACAAGAGGCCAGACCTGAACGTAGCAGGTCTCTGAGGGGTCCTGCCGGCACACCCCAGGACTGGCTGGGCTCTGCGAGTGTGTGGGACTAGTTTCCTGGGCCACAGTGAAGCCCTGAGTCGGCTCTGGAACCATCCGTGGCTCCCTTCTGCCTAATGGCCCAAGTTTGGCCATGGGCCATTAAAAAAAAAAATGTATTTTTACTGATTTCAGAGAGGAAGGGAGAGGGGGAGAGAGAGAGAAACATCAATGATGAGAGAGAATCGTGGATCGGCTGCCTCCTGTATGCCCCGCACTGGGGATCGAGCCCACATCCCGGGTATGTGCCCTGACCGGGAATCACACCATGATCTCCTGGTTCATAGGCTGATACTCAACCACTGACCCCCACTGGCCAGGCTACTGCTGATTTCTTTTAACAATACATGTGATCTACCTGTTTTAAAAAAATAAGTGGGTCCTTCTTTTATGATATTTAATGATGCAAGTCTGCATTGTATCTACATGTATATGTATAACTGTATTTCCATAACCATATAACATAACTTATAACTATATTACATCATGTCTATAGCATGCCTTAGCTATGGCTATTTTATGTTATAGGATATGGCTGTAATATATCGTGTGACATGTCATATTATCATGCATGTACATTAATAATGATGTGAATACTTAGTAAATATTTCTATTTCTGTTCAAAGCAGAACATTTCTGGAAGAAAATACCGCAAAAAGTTAATTTTAGTTTTTTTTTTTCTGGGTAAAACTATAAGTAATTTTTATTCTTTTACATGATTTTTGAAATTTGCATTGTAAAAATGTACACATTTATATACATTTATGTATTTGTAATTAGCATAGATTACCTAGGCTATTTGTTTAGTTCTCTCATTGTTTAGTTTTTTTCTCTTTTTCTGTTTTAAAAATCCTAATAATATAATTACATATAATTATATAAGTTTATATCTGGCAAAGCCCTTTCTCATCCACTATGCCCTCTGAGTGCCCCCACTGCGCTGCAGGGGGCCAGCATCTGCGTTAGACCCCCATTTCGCAGTTTGGGAAGCTGAGGTCCCGTCCAGTTTAGTGAGAGCGGAGGAGGCAGTGCTGGGCCTTCCTCTCTTTGGACGGGGTCCCAGGCAGCAGCAGGGGCCTCCCCATCCTGGAGTCTCACCGCCTCCCACTTCCTAAACAAGGCCCCAAGGAGCCTGTCCCTTAGCGGAGCCCAGGGGACGGGAGATCTTTAAAGGGACAAGACGCAGGCCAGAGGAAGGGTCCTTCCTGCCCCCGCCCACCTCCACTCCGCAGGCTGATTTAACACACACGGTCACAGATCAGAAAATGGGTGGATGTGCCCATTAACAGGAATAAAGCCTGGAGGACACATTTACTCTTCCTCCCTCTTGCAGCATGTTCACCGCAGGACACCCTTTCCTGGAGTGAAAAATTCCGGTCTTGCCCAGCTGGCATGGCTCAGTGGTTGAGCATTGACCTAGGAACCAGAAGGTCACAGTTTGATTCCGGGTCAGGGCCCATGCCCAGGTTTTGGGCTCCATGCCCAGTGGGGGCCGTGCCGGAGGCAGCGGGTCAGTGATTCCTCTCCTAGGGCTTCCCCCCTGGAGGGACCTGGGGCTTCTCCCTGGCTTCTTTTCCTCCTTCCTAAGGTGCCGCTTTGAGCGCGTTCTTAACCACCGTGCACGGGACAGGAGCTCAGCACCCGGGACCGGGGGATGCGTGTCCCCTCCCTGCCTGTTTTCTCCCTGGCATGTGTCCTGTGTGGCCTGACACACTTACTCTCTCCCACACCAGACGGACGCCCCGCGAGGACGGGGGCTTCTGTGTTCCCTGCCTTCACACAGGACTGTGCAGTGAGTGGGATGTGACCACTGATACAAAGCCCCTTGGAAACGGTCAGGGGTGGTGCTGAAGGAGGGCTATTTCTTTCCCTTCTCTCTCCCTCCCTCCCTCCCTCCCTCCCTCCCTCCCTCCCTCCCTCCCTTCCCTCGCTCTATCTCTCTATCTCTCCCTCTCTTCCTTTCTTTTTCTCTTTCTTTCTTGGTTAATCCTTACCCGAGGATATTTTTCCACTGATTTTTAGGGAGAGTGGAAGAGAGAGGGAAAGACAGAAACATCAATGTGAGAGAAGCACATCGATTGGTTGCCTCCTGCTTGTGCCCTAATCAGGGCCCAGGGCCGGGGAGGAGCCTGCAACCGAGGTACGTGCCCTTGACCGGAACGGAACCCGGGACCCTTTGGTCCGCAGGCTGACACTCTACCCACTGAGCCCACCTAGCCAGGGTAGGAGTGGCTATTTCTGCTCCCCCAGCTCCCTCTGCCCCTGAACTCCTGTTGGAAGGATCTGGACCATTTGGTGTGGCATTTTAATTATAGGCCATCTCGTGTTACCACTTCAGAGCTCTGGTGTGATGTATTTACTATCTGATAAACATCTATGCAGCCCCAACTGTGTACCAAGCTCTTCAAAAATGCAGGATTGGTTTGAAAAGCAGGGAATAGATAGCACACCGGTTTTTTCCTTTTTCCTCTTTTTGATCTCGCACCTCGTACGTGGGACCGCGCTGTGGAGCGGCAGCCCTGGCTAAAAGGAACGATGGCAAAAACCATCCCGGTGCAGCCCGCTGCGTGAGCTCGGCTGCCACCACATGTGCGTGGGTTAGCGCATTAGGAGCCTGGGCTCCTAGCGGCAAACATGCTCCCAGCTTAGGGAAGAGGTTCTTCAGTTTGAATTTGTTTGGGTGAAAACAAGACAGTTCCCAATTTCGGTGTAAATCTGAAACCAGACAAGTTTCACACAGTTGCACATTTCAAAAAAAAAAAAAAACAACACAAAAATCAGTTCCGTTCCCGTTTGGTAAGTATTCTGTGCATCTGAAAGGAGCAAAAAAAAAAAATCCCCGCCTGGTTTCCAATCGCAAAATGATTCTTCACATCCTCCCCAGAACCCTGACGTGCAGCGGGTCCGTGCAGGTAGGCTGGCTTCCTGGTGCGCGTGCGGGACTCGGGGCACCGAGAGCCACTTTGGTGACATGCCAGCTCCCTGGAGCCTTGGAACCTGGCAGAGCGCCCCCTCCCCACAGGTACCAACGCTCTTTCTCCCCGAAACCAGGAACCTTTATTCGGAGCTTAGCACCCAGCCAGGCCTCTGTGAACGCATTTCTACGCACACACATCTTTATCTTTCTGTCATTCTCGGCCTTCACCACATTCTTCAGACTTGGAGGTATGCCAATCTTTTTTTTTTTTTTTTTTTCCTTGCAAAAGGGGGAAAAAAAAATCAAAAGTTTCTCAGTAATTGAAATTCATGACAAATTACAGCTTTGGTCTTCCTTTTTGCTTTTTGGGGACCATGCGTTCTTAGAAGAGTGTCCGCTTACTGAAACAGGTCATGTGCACAGCTGAGGGTGGCTGCACCCAGGGTGAAAGGAAGAGAGCGGGAAAGCCACTCCTCCCCCCGGAGCTGGAGAGCCACCTGTGCCCGGCCTCGAAGGCCCCGGAAGACAAGGATGCCAGGCTGTGCTGTGGCCACAACAGAACACAGGTGGCCCTTCTGTTCTGCGCCTGCGATGCCAGCACAGGGGGCCCAGGGGAGGTCCTTCGTGGCAGTTGGTTCTGCTCAGGACCCAACGTGGGGGCCTCTCCCATGCCTCCCCGAGGCAAACTTCAAGGCGCTCCTGCAGCCGGCGCTCGATCGTTCACTTCCAAGTGCAGGTGCTGAGCTTTTATTTTGTTTGAGTGTTTGCTCTAGGGCTGATGGTACCCTTGCTGGCACTCACTCCTTTGATACGTTTTCTCAGAAGAGATGTCTTTTTCTTTTCAAGGCCACACCAAGAAGATAGCCTGGGCGTACTCATGGGAAGCCGGTGTCTTCCGGCCACCGGTGAATTCATTACTGCGCGGCTCGGTTTTCAAAGGCGCCTGCAGCCTGGCTCATTGGCACGGATATCTTTGCATGTACGTGTGTGTGTGTGTGTGTGTGTGTGTGTGTGTGTGTGTGTGTATCCACGGGAGCACCTCACGGAAGAGTATACTTTCACCTTCTTGTCATGCCCGTTTACATTTGCAGGTAAATTTATATCAATTTGGGGGGAAATGATACCTTTTCCAGTGTTTTAATTTCTTTCCTCCAAATGTTCCCTGAGAACACAGCAGAGAGACCAGGAAGCCACCAGCAGGGAAAGGCAAGGAAGGCGAGGGAGGCAAGGGCCTAGGGCAAGCAATTGAAGGGAGCACGACACACACAGGGATCAAGAGAAATAAGCACTTAATGCAATTAAACAATTAATGCACCAAATTCACAACGCACGGGATGCCTGAATGGTAAGAAGAGAGGGAAGCCGGGCCTGTCCACTGACGTCAGGAGACAGACATTCATGTGCAGGCTTCTGATACCGCAGAGCCGACTGGGGACACACCTTGTGGGAGACGAACACGGCAGGTTTTTATTTCAGAGTAACAGGTGACAAGTAGGCACAGGGCTACGTTCTGCACCCCCAGCCTCTCCTCCTTGCTCTGGAGGGGACTGGCTTGAGTACTTCTGGCCGAACCTGTTCCCAGGCCTGGCCAGATGCTGTTCATGTCTGTAAGCACCTCACAGGGGGAGCTAGGGAGCAACGCGCTGCTCAGAGACGCTTTATACAGGGACTGTGTGTGTGTGTGTGTGTGTGTGTGTGTGTGTGTATGATTGTTGCTGGGTTTTGATAGCAACTTTTGAGCAGGGCAGGGGAGATGGGTGGATGCTTGGTAAAGGTCACTGTCAAGGACGTGGGATCAATTAGTATGCAGATCAGAACCCAGGAGTTCAAAGGTATTGTTCCAATCCAATCACATTAGCCAGGGCAGAAATGAACAAACAGCGTGACCTTAATCACTGAGCCTTACCCATTCATTGTGTGTGTGCGTGTGTGAATTGTGAGGGTCTGGCTGACTGTGTGAAGATAGGAGAAAGCTGCCCCCTTTCATAGTTGTGAAACAGAATATACACACTCTTTCCCATACATTGCAGGATGATTTAATTGGAGGTGAGCAGACTGGATCCGCTTTCCAATGCATGCTTTCACAGGGACCCAGACACGTTAAAACGCCTTGGGAGGAAAAAAAACCTCCCTCGGATAATGCCAAGGTAAGTGTTTTCCCCTTACTGGCAGACAAATCCTATTCACAACGTGCACGATTCTTTCAAGTGCCCCAAGTAAGAGGACCCGAAATCCCACATTCTGAAATACCATTGCTGCAGCCCCAGTGCACCTTTCAGCTGCGTGGTTAGAGCAATCGGGGAGACAGATGAGGAAATTTGGAATTTTTTGAACATCACAAGAAGGAGAGTCCCCCCTCCCCCCTCTCTTCTCAAAGGAAAACCCAATTATTTTCCTGATTTACTGGTGTTCCACGTTGGAATGTGGGCAAACCAATAGACGCCACGCACTCGCGTCCTTCAAAACATACAGCGCGGGAGGCTGGGAACACGGAGGCATGTCGTGTAAAGAAGGTGTGCGTTCCATCTAGAATTGTCTCCACGGCTCCCAGGAGAGACTGTTAGGGTTTGGGTGGAAATGAGGGGAGACGTGGGGATTAGCCTCGGACAAAGCAGGACTTTGAAACGGGTCCGCCGGATCCCGCCCCGCTTTGCCCTCCGAGGGGCTTTCCCGCGTCCACGTGGAAGTTTGCCGCACCCGTGTGGGTAAGCATTCGGCAAACTCCACGCTGGGAGCGCATCGCCCCTGGAAGGAGGCAGCTGCCCGGGGCAGAGGGCAGCCCGGGAGCTTCATTTCCATCTCACATCAAACAGGATCGGGTACTGAGGTCTCCCGAATCCAGCCTCTGCCCCCACCCACCTCTGGCCCTGGGAAGACACTTAATCCCAGCCCAGGAGGATGAGGCTGCTCAGAAAACTACTCCAGTGGGCCAGCGGCACCCCAGGGGGTTGTGAGTGCTGGGGGAGGGACCACGATTCCCTGTGCGGGAACCTATGGAGACACTTGGGGCTGTACACTCACTGTCAAGTAAATACAGGACATCTCACCCTTGAAGGGTGATTATCGCTCCTGAAACGAGGAAACGGCTTATTAAAGTCTTGTTCCCCGGGCAAAAGAAAGCTCCGGATCATTATGGATGGAAATGCATGACCTGGGGTTTTCTCTATGAAAATATATTTCCCTTCAACACTGTTTTGGCAGTGGAGTTATTATTATGACTATTATTGCTATTATTACTGTTCTTAATTTCCGTCTGAAATAGATGGTCTCCAACGCAGTCCCGGGAAGTGGCGGTTTTAAAGGACCCGTGTTCCCACGGCGCCCCTCCTCCTGTATTTCCAGAGTACTTTTTATCTGTAACGCAATTAGAGGCATTTCAAAAATGTAAACCTGCTGTTCCGTCCCACAAAAATATTCATTCGCTGTTTGGGGTTTTATTTGAAAATATTAAGGCACTTAAAAAAAAAAAAAAAAGGAAAAACATGATCCTTAAAACCAAGCGTTTGCTCAATTAGTCACCCGGGCACCATTTCTCCTTCATCCTACCGTTGTGCCGCTTCCTCGGAATTTGGGTCTAAGATGGGCATTTCCCTCTTTTTTTTTTTCTTCTTTCCTCTAAACAAGGTCATGGAATTTTTTTTCCCCCTCCTAAATGAGGACCCGAAGCCCCCGCACAAGATTAAGTAAGTCCTTACAGCGTTATAAACGTGAGTGCCGCTTTCCTATAATAAAAGGTGTTTAAAAGGTTCACTATAGCTTTAAACAGAATTACAATTTACTTCTTTCAAGTGTCCAGGCCATAAATTCTTCTCAATTCCCTCTCTCTCTCTCCTTGTCGGAATTAATGAGATCAGATCTGATCAGGGCGCTGATGTGTTCAGCGCCAAATCACACAACAGCGCGCGCACCGTAATGGAATTTGCATCTAATGCATACATAAATCAAACATCTTTCTGGACATTTTCATATGCATAATGTCATTTCATCCGGTTCTCTCTGTGCAGAGGGGGAGATTTTTCTCTCGGAGAGAATGACTTTCTTTAATGCTTTCATTTTATTTTCGCTGACTGCAGTCCCGGGGAACGCGCTGGGTCGGAGAATCTTTCGGGGCGCGGTTGACAGTTCCTTTTCCAAGAGGGGTCCTTCACATTTATCATGCCTCTTCCTCGGGGGCTTTGTTATGCAAATGTGGCTGAAATTGATAATTCCAAAGTGCTTCATTTCGGCTCCTCGGCGGTGGGAGATGGTAGATAAAAAGAAACTGACAAGACACCCTGATTGCCCTCAATGCATGTAACTCTCTTGCTAACAAGGCGGGATATTGTTAAAAATTCCTATTGTCACGAGGGTGGCGCTCCCATTATGCAGGCCTTGCAAATTTCTGATTTGAATATTAACCCTTTAATCACCCCCCCAAAAAACCCCTCCATTAAAAAAAAAAATCAATTGCCATCAAATGGCATAAGGACCCCAAACATCAAATTATTCTTCTATTACGGTGAACAGCTGGGGTACACCGAAAACACTTCATTAATCATTTACTCCCAAGGTAAACTTTACATTTGTTTTCAGATGCAAAGAAAGGGGGTTACCCTAGGCAAAAGGGAGCCCCCCTACCCCGAGTGCTCAGTGAAGCTGCGGAGCCTGCATCCCCTTGAAGGTGCACAAAGGGCTGGAGATGAATAATTAAGAACCACAGTTTGTGAAAGGGACCTGGCCTTTCTCCCCTCCGGAGCGTCGGCAAGCCTGGTATCAGTATTTTAACTTTTCTGTTGGGATCCAACAGGGCCTTGGGGAGGGTGTTTCCCACACCAGAGCTAAGTTTATGGTACTTCTCTGACCAGGAGCAGAAAAAAAAAAATCTCTCTCGGAGTCCTCCTCCCAGGACTAGATGCAGAAATCTGAATGTTATTTTCCAGGAGGAATTGCAAATGGGGGCCTATCTGGGCATTAGCATACCAATGAGAGGCTGGAAGCTCCTGGCAGGGGAGGGGGCGTGGTGGGCTGAGGCTGTGGCTGCTAGGGGGGCTCAAACACTGGGCTCTGGGGAGTCTGACGGTGAGACATTTATTCTCCTAAGGAGGCCGGGCCCTTTGGACACCAAGCCCAGACGCTGGCCTGGACGGCCTCCTGTGTAAACACACACACACACACACACACACACACACACACACACACACACATGCACGCGCGCGCGCGCACACACACACGCGCGCGCAATTGCCATTTCCCCGGAAAGTGATCAGACCCATTCATAGCTTCCCTGATTGAAAAACAGAAACTTAACAGGAACTCGCCTGTCGGCTAATTGAAATCTGGGGACTGGAATTTCTTAGCAGCCTTCCCATGCTGACTTGCGTCCACCAGGTGAACTGGCCTTCCTGGGAAACTTGGGAGCCGTGCACAATTCTGTTTTCTTTTTAAAAAGATTGGGTAGCTTAGGGGAACAAAACCTGCTGGTTGGTGAGGTATGTTTGGAAAAAAAAAAAGTTCTATTAAACGAAGCCCCTGAGCTTGGTGGGGGAAAAACAGCAACATTTTGGGGCCCAGAGGGCCAGGACGCCCCTGACGGCGAACTGCACCGGGGCCCCTCCGAGGGAAGCTGCGTCCAAGCGGTTTATGCTCTCAGTTCTGCCGTCTTGCAGAGGGATATGGGCCAAATGACGGCAAATAAAAGGTACGATGGGCACAGCAGACCCTTCTCAGCCCCTGGAATAGGAGGCGACACACACAGACAGGCAGGGCTGTTGCAGCTTGACCTCCCTCAGGCACCCCCAAGCCGGGGTGCAGGCACACATGTGTGCACTCACAGGATGCACAGAGACCCACACCGTGCAAGTCCCAGGGACACACAGCCATGCAGCCCCACGGCACACAGGGTCAGGTTCTGAGGGGCCCTGGCCCCTCTCCTGGGCATCGTCCGTCCAGGCAGGAAGGCAAGTTAAACCCCGGTCCCAGCGCCCTGCACGCAGACTTCCTGCCGGTGCATTTCCCCAGCACCTGGAAACACTGAGCTCATGTTCCTGCTTGACCTGTGGGTGACCAGCCTCCCAGCCCCGCCTCGTAGATGCTTGGAAAAGTGTACTGTTTACTGTAGGTGCAGATTTGGGTCACATGGGGGGACTAGGGAGGTCATACTCCCGTTTAGTGCCCAGTGGGCCCACCAACTGAAGGGCCTCTCCTGCCTCCATGCCTAGTTCCTGTCCAGGCCTGATAGCTATGTCCGCTGTTGTTAATACCAGGCGCGTGCGCGGCCACATTCGCCTCAAGATTGCAGCCAGCACTCCCTAAACCTACTGGGAGTCATTAAATCAGCAGGTTAGCGTCGACGTTGCAGTAAAAAAAAAAAAATGCTTATTCATTAATATCTGCTATGCTAATCAGCGTGGGCAATAGTGGCAGAGGCTAGACGCATACCTTCCGATCCCTCACCTCCACCCCCACCCCACCCACCCCCCAACCCCTGTCCCCAGGAGCAACCAGATTTGAAAAGCTCACACTTTCTTAGTTAAGGAGAAGCCTTATCTTCAGTTTCCCAAGAAGCTTTTAGGATGCGAGATTAAAGATGCACCTGTATGCAGTTAATGTCTGTTTTATTTTCAATTACACTTTGCGGCTGATCTGAATGCAAACGTTATCTATAGATTGCGTGATATCGCTGGGCACTTGAAAGTGAGTGTGTTTTTTTTTCTCTCTGAGTCTATTTGATTTGAGAGTGTTCTTTTCATCTATTGGCAGAGCAGTTCTCCCCACCCCCACCCAGTTTCATTTTAATAAAAAAATCTTGGTCGTTGATTTCCATCTGAGTTCCTGCACTGACTCACGCCCAGCAGGGACCAGGATGCAGTGACCCAGAGAGGGAGCCTGGGGCCTGGGGCCTGGGCCCTGGGACTGGCCTGGCTTCCCGGGTCCCCAGGCCTCTGCCAGGATGGGGGCTGAGGCTGCTTTGTGTGCACGGAGGAAAGGTGGAGGAGCGTCCTTGCTCGCTGGCTTTTAATTTACCAGTTGCTCGGAGCTGGGGCTTTGGCAGGTTCTGCTGGAATCTGAGAGACAGCCTGTCACACCGAGCCCGCTGCCGACTGCAGAAATTGAGAAACTTGGCAGATAGGCAAACAGTAACTGGGTTTGAGTTGTTTTGATTACAAGTTAAACAGGGAGTCATTGGCAGGGCCAGCGTGTATCTGTGAGGTTCTCACTCTCTCCTCCTTCTTTCTCTCCCCTCTTCTCCTTTCTTCCTCGTGGCCACCTGCGTGGTCGTGGCTGGTGATCCCTGCAGACCCGGAACGGGACCCCCTCGGCCTGGCAGAGCTGAGGTCCCTGGGGCAAGGAGGAAGGGTCGGCTCCTCCCTGGGACACACTGTCTGCTGTGTTGAGAACGGGGTTAAGGATGTGACCTGTAGTCCCGGAGGCCAAGCCGGCAGCGCATTTGGAATTCTCCCTCCAGGTGGTCTGCCGGGACAGGGCCCCGTATATCCAAATCTCGCCTTATTTAGAGATGCACGGAGGTTTGGAAAAACAAGCCAGGTTTCCTAGAGAAACAGAAAGGAGGGGGGTCGGCTTCGGCTGAGACTCAGTGTCATTTGACCCTGGTGGTGACCTACACCCGTCTGTACATCTGTACGTCCTGCCGGGGCAGCAGCGTGTTGGGGCCCGGGCACGTTTCCTTTTATGGGTGGGATGCCCTGCCTCCCTGGTGACTGGGGAAGCGGGGGGCGGGGAGAGAAAGAAAGGAAAGTAGGAGATCACAACTGATCTTACAGAGGTGAAGAGGAGGCACAGGCCTAGGTCAAAGGTCTCTCTCTCCACCCGGTCAGGGGTGTGCCCGGCAGGGATCCTGGACTGAGCTGCCCTAGCAACTCCAAGGCAACCATGTTAATTCTGGAGAGAGGCCAGGGAGGGCATCTCATTGTCTAGGGGGAGGTGAGGCGGAGGGGGACATGAGCTGGCTGGAGACACATTTCTGAGAGAGTTTGTTTTTTCGGGGCAACAAACACATTTGATTTACAGAAATGAGACTTTTCCCCCCACACGTGGAAAGCTGAAACTCTGAACATTGTGACAGAGTCCTTGGAAAGAGCCCAAATACATTGAATCAGACTTTTTTTTTTTTTTTTAATCTACCAATTTGACCATAAAAAAAAAACTTTATTGAAAAAATGTGGGGGAAAAAACAACCATCCTCAAACACTGGGCTCAGTAATGTGTCTCTGAAGAAGCTGAGTTCTGAAAGGGCCTCATTTGGACAAAGTTAATTACTGCACAATAATTGCATTTTCAATTCAGTTTCTTTCTAGATGCAGTAAATTGTAAAGCTCCTGATGAGGAGGAAAAAAGTAAGTTCCTGTGTGTATAACTTGCTAATTGCCTTCGCCAGAAACTGACATCCCACCCCCTCCTTTCCCCTTGAAGACATGAGACTTGCTGAGCGGGTGGGAACACAGGCCCCAGGGCTGGGGCGGAGCCGAAGGGGTCTGGACCAGCAGCGCTCAGACCTGCACCTGCCAGGGAGGCGGGAGAACAGCCCTCATCAAGCGCCCTGTGGGCTGGACATTCAGGGGAAGGCGAGGCCCTTTAGTTGAGTGTCACCTCTTGGCCACTCTCTTTCACCTGAACTCCGTAGGTGAATCCTCTCCGAGCTCTGTGCATTGGCGTCACGAATGGCTCTGCTATTTATTTGTTTTTAATTTTTGAATCAAGGCGATATATGTATAACATACAATGGACCGTCTCACCCATTTCGACTGTTGTTAGTGACATTCATAACCTTGTGCGACCAACATCGCTCTTTCCAAAAATTTCCATCACCCCAAACAGAAATCCTGTATCTGTCAGGCAGCAACTCCTCACCCCCCTCTGCTTCTGGTGACCCCCCAGTCTACTTTCTGCCCCTATAAAGGAGCCTATTTTAGATAATTCATATAAGTGGAATCATACACTCTTTGTTCTTTTGTCTGGCTTATTTCATATAGCATGATGTTTTCAAGGCTCATCTATGTTGTCACCTGTATCAGAAATTTACTTATTTTTAAAAAGTATTTTTTAAAAAATATATATTTTATTGATTTTTTACAGAGAGGAAGGGAGAGGGATAGAGAGTTAGAAACATCGATCAGCTGCCTCCTGCACACCCTCCTACTGGGGATGTGCCCGCAACCAAGGTACATGTCCTTGACTGGAATCGAACCCCGGACCTTTCAGTCCGCAGGCCGACGCCCCATCCACTGAGCCAAACCGGTCAGGGCGATTTTTAAATTTTTTGTGGGTGACTAGCATTGCGTAGTATGGATAGACTGCATTTTGCTTATCTCCGCATCTCTTGCTGGACACTGGGGTTGTTTCCACTGCTGGTGCTGCTGTGACCATCGGTGTCTAAGGATCGGTTTGTGTCCCCGTGTTTTTATGCCTTTGGGTCCCATACCCAGGAGTGGAGTTGTGGGTCGTGTGCTGATTCCAGGGTTAACTTTCTGAGGAGCCCTGTGGTCCTCTTTGACATGAGAAGTAACTGGGGCTCAGAGAGATGAAGTCAACTCGTCTATTGCATGGAAGTGGCCAGTCCCAGAGCCAGGATTTCAACCGGAACTTGTCTGACGTGGATGCTCATCCTTCCTCCTCTCTGTCATCCTTCCTCCTCACAGGCAAACTTTCCTTTTGATCCTCAAGAGGACTCTCTTCTATTGCGAGATGGGGCCATTACTTCCCAGGCAGCTGTCCTCTGGCGGTCATTTCTCTGCAGCCGGAATCACGTGCCCCTGGACATGGCTAGCCTCATGCAGGCAAGTCACCTGACCTCTCCAGTCTTCACCCACCTATTCCAGGGACACTGATGCCCTGTCCCGATATGAGGGTATCATTACACGCACTCAAGCAGAATGCCGGGTTTTAAATAAGTGTTGCCAAGAGACCAAACTGATGCTGCTCAGTGTTGGAAGGGCGAGGGCAAGGACCGATGCACACCGGTGAACTGACATGATTCGTGGCTTTCCAACTTCTTTTTCAATCTTTCCCTGAGTTTACTCCTCTTTCAAATGAGCATCGATTCCAGGTGTTGGGAAGGGCATCTCTCGTGCTGTTGTCTGGGTTTCCTGTGTGCTCTGCTGGAGAGAACCAAGCGCTCAGCAGTGCGGGGTGGGCGGGGTCTGTGTGCATGGACCACTAGAGTCATTGTATGACTCGTGTCCTAAGTGCTGGCCAGTGATCTCTGTGCTGAATGTAACACGGAGCGTGTCCAGGGAGATGAATTTCAGGGCCTCTTTTTGTGAGGGTGACATTTCACAAGCTGGATTCAGAATCAGTTGTGTCAGATTTTTCTGGGAACTTGGCCTTCATCATTCACTGATTTCAGGCAGAACTGTAGTCTAATTTTTAAAAAATTTTCTGTAATCTCCTGTGAAATTGATCTGAGTTTTGTTTGCTTTTTTTTTTTTTAGTTCAGGATTTTATAAAATTGCTAGCTTTGGCATTTAAAAAAATCTGTATTAGCCAAGGTATAATTTTTTGATTCCCTCACACAAATACTCAGCACCGTGGTTAAAATATACCCGGCCAACCGCATCCATTCTTTCTAGGAAGTCCAATGAAATACAGCTTGTTTTCCCATGGGGGTGCCATTAAAAGTTACAGGCCTTTGGGGTTGCCATGCCACGTGGGTGCACTGGACTTTTCCATTTTTTGAGACTAAATGCCCTATTAAAGGTAATAGTCTCCATTCTATGAATAACAACCAGCTTTTGTTATTCCCTTCCATGCAACCATTTTTAAAATAAATTTCAAGTGTTATAAATCGCTTCTTTCACCCTCTTTGATATACAACAGACTGGAATCATTCTCCAGGTTTGTAATTGTTTTGGGGGTTATTATGGTGATGTCCTGTCCACTTCCTCTGTGGCCCTTGTCCCAACTGAGATGAATCCCCGCCTTCCTTCTCAGGTGACCCACGTGTCCCAATTTGCCTGGGACTTTCCCAGCTTTGGTGCTGAAAGTGCCAGGACTGGGAACGGGTAGGTGCAGGGGAAACGGGGACAGTGGCTTCTCTACTTGGTCCGTCATCCCCCTCCCGACACTGAACCCTGTGAATTCTGGCACCAAGGTTCATCACTAGGCAGGTCTCACTAATATGTCAGTGGACTGGTTCCATCGTCTATGAGGGCAAGGTACTGTTTCCACTGTGAAGCCCCAGCCAATGCCGGGAGGGCTCTGCGATGTGAGCGAGAGTGTGGACTTGGTGTCGTTGACTGGACAGAGGGGATGCGTCTGTGTGTTATTCTTTGGGCACATGTGCAACGAGTGTAACGGAGCTGCCATGCTGCACTGTGTGTGGAGAAGAGAGTACGTTTGTGCGTGATGTGAAATTCCTGAATTACGGAAATGCATTGTCAAGTGCCTGAGTAAGGCACCTCGTGGAAACGAACCTCTGTCCAACTGCTGATATCACTTAAGTCTCAGTACGTTGGCTATTTAACACCTTTTCTTTAAATGTGCTAAAGAGGCTACTGTGCATTATGGGCGAAATGGCCTGCAAAATTGCTTCTTGCAAAATGAAGGCCATTTAAAGCTTCATAAATTCATATAAATAGACATTTGAAATATATATATAGATTTCTACACGTCTATCGGCGTCCCTGTGATGGACTTACTAAAGACTTTACCAAGGGTGTTACATTACCCCCCCCCTTTAAAAAGGGGAAAACATTTTGATTTGAAAAGTGGATTCCCAATCACGAAATTAATAACAACAACGTAAGTTCAACGAGGCAGGCTCCTGCAGGAAAGCAGTGTGCTGGGAGCAGAAGACAGACCCACAGCATCAGAGAGGGATGGTGTCCTCAGTGGCAACAAAGTGGCACGAATGAGGGCTACGTATGTGCGTCCTAAGTGATTTATAACGCTTGAAATTTATTTTAAAAATGGTTGCATGGAAGGGAATAACAAAAGCTGGTTGTTATTCATAGAATGGAGAAAAGAACATGAATCTAAATATGGCCCCGAACAGCTGTCTCTTAAAAAGATCTTATTATACCATTTATTTAAATTATTTCCTTAAATTTTTCTTTTTAGACAGTGCACTTAATCCTGCTAAGTGGCATTATAGATGTTAGCGTCATCACTGTTCCCCCCTCACAGTTTCTCTGTTGGCATAACTCTTGGTCTCAACTTATCAATAACTTAGTTAATAATGGTGCTTATTTTTCACCTGCCTCCTATTATTAACTCTTTGTAATGAGTACAAAGACCATCGAGTTAAAAGGGATGTATTATTCCGAGGCTAAAAATACCTTGTTAAATTGCATAAACTCAGCCATTATATATTTTTCCTCAAATGAAAAAAAAAAAAGAGTCAGAATTTATTAGAAACCCAACGTAAATGGATGTCACCTTTGGTTTAAAGCTTTAAAATGGGCTTTAATGCCTCTCCAACTCACTTAGCATTTCCGTGCACACGGAGAATGCATAGTTAGAAAGCAGTAGAGCGCCTCGGAATAAAACACACTTGCGTCACGATGATGAGGACTAAAAGCATCGCACCCTATTTGGAATATTAACCGATGCAGCACAGAGAGTGCCGTATTTTTCTTGAATTAAAAACTGGGTCAAGAAATTCAATTTATCCCGCTACCTTCTAGAATGGAAAGCCGGTGCCATGGAGAGTTGTAGGAAGAAGCCCACCGTGGTTGGTGACATGGGCTTCAAAAATGACAGCTGACTGTTGACAGCATGAGACCCCAAATGTTACCAACCCTAAAGCTTATCTCATTTTCATCTGTCGTTGCAGGCAAGCCCCTCAGCCGTGGCCACGGGTTTATCTACTCAACCATCTTTAATTTTCTCTCCAGGAGAACATTCGACTCCTGGAAGCCTCTTTCCCTCTGTACAATGGGCTGATGATGCCGTGGTCCAAGACACAAGTGCCGATTTGCATTATGCAAATTTAGGTAGTTTCAGATAAAACATGAACCTGGTTTCCTACGTCTCGTCTCCATTTGAGGTCATGTGAGTCGGGAGAAGACATATTTCGAAATGTACAGAACTGGACGACTTCGGGTTCTTCTTGTCCAGGGAACCGAACACGGTACGGATGCTGCAGCGGCATCGCACGCCACTCCTCGCCTGGCAAAACGACTCCCTGGCTGCCTTCTGTCAGAATGACCCGCGTGCTGCGTGCGTTGAGTGGGGTGAGTTCACCGGGAATGCGGGCCTTCAGAAAGCCCTTGGGGACAGTTGGCACGTCCTGATTTGGCAAGAATGCCCGTGACACATCACCCCCGGTGATGTGTGAGGCCGCTGGGCAGGCCACGGGGCCATGTGCAGCCAGCATTTCTGTGAGTCAGTGAGCAGCGCCCTCGGGGATCCAGGCGTGGGCTCCCCTGTGGAGGCCTGGGGGTGGGGGTGGGGATGGGGTGTCTCTCCTCATCCGGTGGCCACAGAAATCCTGCTTCCTTTCTAAAGACAAGGATCTGGGTTTACTCAGGGGCGGGTCTCTATGCGGAGTGTGGGTACGCCAGGGAGGCAGCCAGAGCGGGTGCCTCCTCTCCATCCCTTACCTTACTTTCCCAGCTACTGAGCCGAGAGACTAAGGAGGAACATTCAAATAGTCAAAAAGGACTGTTTTCCAAAGTCCAGCTTCTCACTTCGTTCTAAAACGAATAACTGTTTGTCTCGCCTTTCACAGACATTGCCCAGGAACACCAGCTTTCCCGGGAAGGATAGCCCTTCCAGTTATTCTAAGGATGATGACTCGGTGCCTGGAAGAGAAGAGCCAGCCGGTTGGAGCTTGGGGGCAAGTGTTCAAGACCCGAGATACATTTCCAGAACCGAATTTCACAATGGGCTTGGGCCATCCTGTACCGGTGCCTGAGACCAACACGAGATTTGTGGCCTGAAATTTGGGACAGATAGATAGGCTCTGTGCTGACTCTGCCAAGAGTGCTAGGCAGGCGCCTGCTGACGCTGGAGAGCTCAGTTAATTATGGCGAAGCCCGGGGCTGGCTGGAGGAGGTGAGGGCTTTTAGAGCAAAAACAGGCGAAACAAAATTGGAGACATACAGTCATTTATGGGGAGATGTTTTTGTGTATGTGATGTGTGTTTTGAGAGAAAGCGAGAGTGAGAGAGAGCGAGAGAGCGAGAGAGAGAGATCCAGATCTTGAGAATCAAATTGTGTTTAACTTTGTGTGCGGCGGATATTTTTCACGGTAACAAATGTTTCTGGGCTGTGCCTGATGTCATGTGAGTTTCTTCCTGTTATTATGCCCCGTGTCTCCCCCGGTGATGTGTGCCATTATTCTGGAATGTTAATGCTGGGCATACCGTAGGAGAAACACTCGGAAAGTATCTGTAAAGTAAATAAGCTTTAATTAAATATCATCGTCGAGCATTCATCATCGCAGCGCCGCTCCCCGCGGAAATAAGGGTGGCTATTCACTTTGTTTTGATTATGTGTGCGTCTCCGCAGCAGCCCTGCGTCTGCGGCGTGTGTCTCTGTACGGGACCCGTAAGGGGAACAGCTTGTGCTGTGATTCGCAGGGAAGATCCGTCGGTGCTTATTGTGCCGGATGCAGCGATAAATACTTTTTGAAAAGAGAAAGAATAGCCATTCACAAGCACCGCGTCAGATGGGGAGGGAGTTCTGTCTGTCACCTCCCCGTCCCCGTGTCCCCAGGTACAGGTGCTAACATTTTCATTCCACGCAGGGAGATGGGGGAATTTTCATCAGAATTTGAAAGAGGCACAAGCAGGCTGCCAGTTGTCATGGACAGCCCGAGTCTTACTGGGAACTCCCAGGACCTGCACTTCCTGGGGAATTTCTCGTTGAAAATAGCCATCAATTCTAGATGAGTTTCGCTCTCCCCGTGCAGGCTGCGTGGTGTCCTCTTGATAAATCCCTTGTTCTCGCTGCTTCCGCTGACCTGAGAGTGTTCGCCAACGAACAGTTCATGCGCAGAACCCCTTAAAACGGCTGCTAATGAGAGCCAGGGTAGAAGTCAAGTGTGGCAGTGGGAGAGGAAAAGGGAATTGGCATTTATGAAGCTCCTACTGTGTGCCCCTCCTGGCATGCTATGTGAAGGCACTGCTTGCCTGAGGCTCACAGCCACCTGGAAAGTAATTCTTGTGCTTTCAGTTTCCTGGTCAGAACAGAAGATGGGGGGCCACGGGGCGCGTTCAAGGTTACCCAGCTGTTAGGAGGAGTTCCTGGAGTAGGACCCGGGCTCTTTTTTTTTAAAAAAAAATATTTTATTGATTTTTTAGAGAGGAAGAGAGAGGGATAGAGAGTTAGAAACATCGATGAGAGAGACATCGATCAGCCGCCTCCTGCATGCCCCCTACTGGGGATGTGCCCGCAACCCAGGTACATGCCCTTGACCGGAATCAAACCTGGGACCCTTCAGTCCGCAGGCCGACGCTCTATCCACTGAGCCAAACCGGTTAGGGTGACCCAGGCTCTTTTGACATCAAACCAACGCTCTTTCCAATAAAGGGTCTGCTTCCTTTAAAGCAAAGGTTTGCTTTAAAAACGATCTTGGCGAATTTGGTGTCTAGGTAAGTGGCAGGAATGATGAAAAGCAATTTAAAGTGGGTTAAATAACAGAACTGTCAGACGCACAGGGGACGGGATGCGTCGGGAGCATGTTGTCACCCCTGTGAGCAACCCAGCTTTCCCTGACAACACTCTCTTCATTCACTCCTATCAGCTCACCGAGTCCCAAAGTCAAGAAAGCTGGGAACAGAGATGAACTAGGACAGTCCCCTTCTTCCAGACGCCAGCCATTTCTCCTCCGGGGAGGCAGGCACCCTCCTCCGGGGAGGCGGGTGAATGCATGGATCCATTCAGGTATCCATGCATTCACCCGCCAGGTGTCTGCTGAGTACTCAGCACTGCTGTAGGTGGTGAGAGCTGAGCGGTGACTTGCTCTGGCCCTGTTTACAGACAAGAGAAGAAGCAGCAGACAGGTGAGTACATGCGGCCACAGATATGACCCAGTCCTTGGGGATGGGAAAGGAAGGGCGTTAGGAGAGTTGGAGCAGGGGCCGTGGGGAGGATGGGTGGTATAAGGGAGACTTCCTGGGAAAAGTGCCTAGGAATCGACCAGATAAGGAGAACTGTGAGGGCAGGAGGGAGGCAGGTTGCTGGTGGGGGCGGGGGAGGCTGAGATGGCGATTCTCAGGTGGAAGTGATGGGAGGGGGAGGTATGTAGTGGCTCCATCAGGTGCCCTGCTGGGTCTTTCCAAATTTATCTTGTAGCCCCCGGGGGGGCCTCCGTGAAGCGATTTGGTCCGAGGAGAATCGTGGTCAGCGGGGCATCTCAGACCTATGCTCCTATTAGGGCTTGGCATGGACTGCGATAGACATAGATAGGGTTGTTACGGGCTAAATTTTGTCCCCCTCAATTCATATGGTGAAGTCCTAATCCCGCATATCTCAGAATGTGACTGTATTTGGAGATACAATTTTTAAAGAGGCCGTTAAGTTAAAATAAGGCAGTATGTATGGGCCCTAAGCCAGTAGGACTGGCAGCTTTGTAAGAAGAGGAAATGAAGGCCCAGACACACACAGACTGAAGGGCGACCACCTGAGGATGCAGAGAGAGAAGAAAGGCATCTCTGGTGTCCCTTCCTCTCTTTGTAAGGACACAGACATATTGGATTAAGGCCCCACCCTTATGACCTCCTGTCACCTTTATCACCTCCGTGGAGGCCCCACCACCAAAGGTAGTCACACTGGGGGTTAGGGCTTCAACAGAGGAACCCGCAGGGGGTGCACAATTTAATCCATAATAATGTGAGGGCATGAAGGGGATAAATGGTGATGGAGAAAACTATAATAATAAAAGCGTAATATGCTAATTAGACCAGACGTCCTTGTGGACGTCCTTCCAGGCGATCTTACGGATGAAGCCAGGGCTGCAAAGGAAGCCTGGGTCCCAGGTGCCAGAGGGAAGCCGGTGCCAGCAGCTGGGGGAAAGAAGGCCTACTCTTGCACAAATTGCGTGCATCAGGCTTCTAGTAAAATATAAATAAAAATAATAGTGTGTTTCCCTTATTTCTTCCTTGTGACAACTCTTGGAAGTGGATAGTCTTACTCTCTTACTAAGAGCAGGAAGCTGAAGCTCAGGGTCCCAGAGCCCTTAGGAGGCCGAGCAGGGCTCCCCTCCTCTCTCTGTCTGAGTTCCAGGCCCACATGCGTAACTCCTCCTCTCTGCCAAACGGCTGCAGGCCCCTGGTCAATGGGCCGTGAACAAAGTTTGCAATATCTTCCGTCTATTACTATGTATTCTGTTTAATCAAATGTAATGAGGTTTGTGGAAGCAGTAAACTGAAGTGACTTTCAAGTAGGAACTGTATTTAGCATCGTTAATTGAATCAGTCTAGTTAGTTTGAATAGAACAGTGGCTGTTTGCCCCGTAATAAGGAAATTGAGTTTCTCATAAGACTGCTAATTCATGTCCTCTTACACTGCAGAACACGTCACAGGCATGTCCTGAATCCCCTTGCAGTCCAGTCTGGCTTCGAGCAAGTCATTGACACTCTTGGTACTTTCAGGCCCAATTGGTGTGAAGGTTCAGCAAGGGACCCTCAACTACTGAGTCAGGCTGGATGTACATGACCACGTTGACTCCTCTCTGTGCTAATGAGTGTGGACTACCAGTGGGGAAACTAAATCTCAGGGAGGAAGAAGGTTGAACGACACTCTGGCATGTCTTGCCCGTCCAGTAGCCATTCCCTCTTCTGATAACTGTGCACAGTCCCCTGGCTCCCACTGACTGTCACCAGAACTCACCCCATTTCTCAGTAATGATTGGTTTGCAAGCCAGTCTTCTCAGCTAGACCAGAAAGTGTCTGAGCACAGCACCCAGCACAAGGCCTGGCACACAGTAGGTGTTCATTAAATGTGCACTGAATGTAGCCTTCCATGCAGCCACGGTTTTCTGACTTGTGGGCCGGCCCTGTACTGAGCTGGCATTTGTTACCTTCTGAGACCACCCAGGACACATGTTATTTGCATGAGTGGCAGGCCAGCCTGGTGATCAGGGCAAAGGCTAAGCAGCCAGACTACGTGGGTTTACATGCTGGCTCCCCCACTTCAGAGATGTATGACTTTGGCACGTGAGTTACTCCACTGTGGCCCCAGTTTCTTCACAGGAGGAAAGGTTTAATAACAAAGTCTACTGAAGGATGGGTGAAGATTAGGCGGATCATACAATGCCTTGGCAAGCCAGTAGCAGCAATATTTTTCAAGGTGTTACTTCAGAGTCATGATGTCAATGGCTCGGGGATGTTCCCACAATGCAAGTTCCTGCTTTCTCATGCCACTCCCGACATGACAGGGCTTAAAGTTCCTTCTGTAAATGTTCCCAAATGTCCTGCAAGGGAATAGCCCTTTGAAATGCATCCAAGGGCCATTCCTTTAACCTGGAGCTGAGCCACGGAGAGAGAAGGATGGGCTGTCGGAGAGAACTCCCGGCAGCACATGGAAGGGCAATGGTGTGGAGGGACTCACAGCGAGGTGGCCTCTCACTGAGGTGGGAGCCTTGCCCACAGTCTGGACTCCTCAAGACCTTAAGTAGAAGGACAGGAGGGCCCGACCTCCATTCATCAGCTTCCGACATGGGCAAATCCCCAACCTTAGACTGGAAACCGGAGGTAAGAGACCAGACTTCTGGAAGCCCAAGATGCTGGAATTCATTGATATTTAAAAACACTTCCCTGCCCTTTTTCATTATACAGTCTAACATTTAGAGACTCCAAAATCACTACTTATTAGTACACTATAACTTGGAGAGCTTGGAAGTGGTGCTGGAAAGAAAAACACTGCATTAAGAAGCAACAGTCGGAGGCAATGCATATGGTAAATAGAGAATTCTCCATAAACCACTCAAACCTCTTGGCCTGGCCTTTCGCTAAAGAATTGCAGGCTGCTGGTGAGAAATGCCGCGCTGTGTTGCCTGAATTCTACAGCTGCCGCTCGCGAGGTTTACTCGAACATTTGATTATGTATATGGGATCATATCTTGATTGCTTTTTGCAAGTGTTGTCTCCCCAGCTCATTTTAATGAGACAGGTTTATCCGAGGTCTGCAGCCCCTCTCACTGCCTGGTCTTGGTCTTAGAACATAGTAGGTACTTTAAACGTACTGTATAAATTCATTGGGAAAACTGGGGGAGGATTAGTTTAACTCTTTTTTAACTTCTTAGTTATTCTAAGATACATTTCTGGGGAAACCCCTTTGAAATGCCTCCATGTAGCAATGAAGAGAATATGTTTTTTAAAGAATAAATTTATTTTTATATTCATATAACAACGCCATGTAGCATTTTGTAAAACAGAGGTAAGAAAAGAAAGACCATTCATGAGGGCCCTAACTGTGAAAAGGCTGCTGTTGGCTGTTCGGTGTGTTTCTTATCTGCCTCTTGTCCACCTACCTGCTGTGGCACACTGTCGTAGGTCTAAATGCCTTGGTGTCTGCGTGTTATGCTTAATGTTACAGTTAGAGCAGGGGTCCTCAAACTACGGCCCGCGGGCCACATGCAGCCCACCTAGGACATTTATCCGGCCCGCCAGGTGCCGCTGCCTGTCCTGCTTAGCAGCCGACTCGTCCTGGGCCCGCAGTGCGCATAGGAATTTGTTCATAGTTTTTTTTTTAAACTATAGTCTGGCCCTCCAACGGTCTGAGGGACAGTGAACTGGCCCCCTGTTTAAAAAGTTTGAGCACCCCTGGGTTAGAGTCTTGTGGTTTAGGCTTTCTAAGTGATGCCTTTGACCTAGACAGTGTGGAAGCATGAGGAGTTGGAGGGCCAGCTTTTGGTGTGGGAAGCAAGTGATCTTGAGCGAGTCATTTCCTTCAAGCCTCGATTCAGGCTTCTGTCCAACAGAAGCGGCGAACCACCCTTGCTTTCCTGGAGGCTCTGTCTGCGCAGATGGTGGCCCCAGTGGGAAAGACGCAAAGGATTATGGGGCTCCAAAGAGGCCACTGTGATCCTTTAGGAGACCTTTAAAGAGGCAAGTGAGGGGGAAAAGAACAAATTAAACATGAACACCAGGGAGGACGAAGAGGTAGATTCCAAAGCAAGAGGAGCGTCTGTGGGTGAATAATGGCCCCGACTTATTTATTTTCTCTCTGTTATTTTTTACTTCATCTCTCCTTTGTCGTTACACTTCTTACAGCAAACTTTTTTTTTTATTTTAACATTCTAATAGCGAAGAACTGATGTAGAGATCTGTTTAGCCAGAAGAGAAACACGTGAAGCTTTTGTTTTTAAAGCAATGCGCTGTGTTTAAAAACTGTGTTTTGGTTGTTAAATCACAGGAGGCCACATTGGTGCTTACGTGGTGAGTCTGGAGAAAAAGGACATTTGTAAGGCATTATTACATGGGATCTGTGGAGAAAGGGCAATGGTGTTCTTTTAGGCATCAGTGAATCAATTATAGGTTAAATGGTGGAGTATGGAGTTCTGATTATTCGTATTTTTATTCTTAAAAAATACAATATATATGATTTTGCAAATGGAACTTATTTGCATTAGAATTGGATGGAGCAGGTATGGATGGAACCAAATACATGACCCAAAGCAAATGGCAATAATATGAAGCTGAGAAAATCCTTTGAATAGTCATGTTAGAACTCTGTTTTAAATTCTTTAAAAATTAAATCAGTTAAATAACACATTCCTTCATTTCACCCTCACAACAACCCTGAAGCAGCCTTCTTATTTTCTTTGTTGTGTAGATAAGGAAACAGGTGAAGTAATTTCCCAAGGCCTCTCAGCCACAGAGAGGGCAACCCAGAGCCCAACCCCATTACCCCAGGGAAGAACCTCCCCTCCCCCCGCCCCAACATGCCCAGAATTATAGACACCTGCATCTCACTGCAGCCCCCTAGTAATTGTGATGCTCCCATTTTATACATGGGAGGCAGGGTTTGGTTCAGAGAGCATGGGTAATTCCCCTGAGATCCCGTGGCAGGCGGGCCGCAAAGCCAGGCCCTGTGCTTGCCCCTGCGGGACTCCCATGGCCCTGCTCTCCTCATAGACGCCCCAGGCTAAGGACCATCGGAAAGTCTGCCCACGTCGCATTGTGGGAAAAGCACCCGCCTGCTTCCATGACCATGTTGGTGATGGCGGCAGCTAACTCTGAAATGCTCTGGATGTAAAGCTATTGGCCACTTAGAAATCAATCATGAAACTGTTTCTACTTTGACATAGCTTTCCTTCTCAGGAGGAGAAATTTGATGAAGATGGTTATCCCATAGGATCTGCTCGGTCTTGAGGTGTTCAAGGGTCTGCAAAGCTAGGAAAGGCCTTCAGGGCGTGGTTTCCCCACAAAGCTCATGCCGAAATTCCAGTGTGATTGTGTCATCATTTGTTTGGGGGTCAGGGATGAAGGGTTGGTTCTGCTTATCCAGGGACCTCACTCCCTGCGATGCCCAGGCCCACCGGAGAGTTCGGGGTGGGGTGGCAGGCGAGCTCCTGGCCTAGTCAGGGGCAGCAAAGGGCTTGAAAACCAATACACAGGGGTTTCTATCCTGAACTCTGCGAGGTGCCCATTAGCTGGCCGACCCTGGACAAATGCTTTGATCTCCCTGTGCCTTATTATTATTCTTTGTCCTTCCACGGTTGGGGTGATAGAGCCGAAGCCTTTGCAAATTAGCTCCAGGGGTTGGAGCAGTGGTGCGCACGGTGCCTGGCAGGGGAAGGGTGCCTCATCCGAATCTAACTTCCAGCGGTGGGAGACGCGGCTGCTAGCCCAGCTGGTGCCTGGCTGGGAGGCTCTGAAATCCATGTGTATACGGGCCAGCTACCCCGCCTCACATTTACAGGGCGTAGAACAGTGCATGGCACAGGATTAGAGCTCAGTACAATTACCAGTTGTTATCATGATTTTGCTTTTTAATTTTTACGCGAAGATATTTTCCCATTGATTTTTAGAGAGAGTGGAAGGGAGAGGGAAAGACAGAGACATATTGATGCGCGAGAAACACATGGACTCATTGCCTCTTGCACATGCTTGATCAGGGCCCGGGCTGGGAGGAGCCTGCAACCCAACTGAGGTACGTGTCCTTGACTGGAATCGAACCTGGGACCCTTTGGTTCACAGGCCGACGCTCCATCCACTGAGCCAAACCAGCTAGGACCCTGTTATTGTCGTCGTCGTCGTCGTCATCATCATCATCATCATCGTCTTGTCTTTATTCAGAAAGCCTTTTGAGCCTGCCATTCAGCAAAGGGACCAAATGGCAGTATGAGAGGGAGCGGCTGCATTCCTTTCTTTACGAAGTGTCATTAAAAGGTGCCATTGCCAGGACTGGCAGCTTCATTAAGGAGTCTGTTGATGATGGTAATGAGGCTGGCACATTTGGGATGCCGATTGACACTTCTCAAGACAGAGGCAGAAGCCCGGCTGGTGCAGCAGTGCCAGGATATGGCTCGAGATCCGGGAAGGGCTGGGAGCCTGCGAGCGCGCATGGAGAGAAGCCGGGTGGGAGCGTGGGGCCCTGGGGCCCGCTGAACTCATTCTCTTCTTTCCGGGGCCTTCACGCTCAGCGTTTCACTGCTCTGGGACTCAGTTTCCCAAGCTGTAGCAGAGACACCTGCTCAGCTGTGAGGCAGCCCCGAGGAAACGGAGTCCTGGGGGCTTGGGCTCCCCGTAGGCACTGGGGCTAACACAAAAGAAGTACAAAACGGGGCTTGTCAAAGGAGGTGTCAGCATCAAATTTCGGTTCTAGATGGGTGGCATTGGAATTGGTGTGGATGAGACACAGGGGGAGCCTGGGCACCAGCAGGGACGCTTTGTCATAACCCTGGCAGCAGATGGTGGGTGTGGGCTAGGCCTGTGGCTGGGAGGGAGGGAGTTGGACACGGCCACCACCTTCACCCAAAATATGAGGACCGCTTCCCCATTAATGATGTTCCGCGTCCTGTGCAGAAGCAAAGCTTCACGGAAAGAAGCAGCGAAGGACCACCTGAGCCCAGACGCCCGATGAGACTGAAGTGTGACAGTGTGGGTACCAGGACACGCCCGTCCGTATCCGTGAGCGCTCAGGGCACCTGGAAGCATGCAAGCCAGAGCATCTGTGGGTTGTCTTCGAAATCCTGAACACCGTTCTGGATTGACCTTCCCTCTTCCTCCCTTTCCTCCCTATCTGATTGTCTTTTTGCCTTCTTTCTGTTTTCCATTCAAGCAATGCTTATTTATGTCTGCTCTGTGCTAGACACCAGGTGGACTCACAGCCAGTTTGGGGATCCACTGTTGGGAACCACTGGCTGAGACTGAATGCACCCAATGCAGAACCATGCCTGCAAGTCGGAAGCAGAAGAGGTCTCACCAGCGCGTCCCTGTAATGCAGTCATGACGGCATCGGATTTTAAATGGGAGCCGTCACTCAGGGTGGTTTTAAAGATTGATCCCCGTTCATCCTTCTGCCATTGCGACACCTGTCAGTCAGGCCCCGGCTGCCTCGTGGCCTTTCTCGGCTTCAGACGGGAAGGTGGTTAGGGAATAGGCTTGCACTCAAAATGGAAATAGGTGTTTTACTCTCCCTCTCAACGCGATTACTCTTCGATGGATGTCTTGCTATACTTAAGGGTCTGTCAGCATTTACATTAAGAAGCCTTATTTTCTAAGGCTTAAAATGCCATTAAGATCTGTTTGACTGGGTTGTTCAAATGGTCAAATTATCCAAATTTCTTTTTAAAAAGCCATTTGGCTCTTTACTCATTGGTGAAAATAGGCGCATCGACGTCGATTCTTGGTTTCCGAAGCCCTGAAATGTTTCCAAGACTAAGAAGTTGACGCTTTTCCCTCCTGGAGCAGGTGTCTCTGGCCATTCTGAGTTTTCTCTGTAAAAGCCCTTTTTGTTTATAAGGAGGCTGCTGTGGACTGGGGCAGGAGTCAAGGTTGTATGGGGGTATTTTCAGGAAACTTGGTGCTTCGGGATTTTTGAAGAGAGAGAAAAAAGCGAAAGTGTGCTGTGTGTTACTGGGTGCCAGGAACTGGGCCTGGATTAAAATATTACCTCACGTAAACGGCACAACAGCCCTGGGAGGAAGAAACTCAGCTCCTCTTTACAATTGAGGAAACTGAGGTTCTAAACCAATATGGTAGACTCGTGGGCCAGGATCCACAGCCAAGCCCATGACCTTTGCCCTCTACCACACCCAACATCACAAATCTTTGAGACACTCATGCTTATCTGGAAGGTCAATCAAGACCCCAAATCAAAATTGAAACATGTAAGACACGTCACTAAGTCCAGTGGTTTTGATGGAACTTGATTTTCCCAAAGTTGGTCTTGCTATTGGCAAGCCACCCTACCCCCCTCTCTCCCTCATCAAAAACATTCCTTGAGCATGGACTGTAATGAGCGCGATTGTCATCACACTTAAATAATTGTATTGATTTATGCAGTAATTTGCAATTAATAACTTCTGATTAGAGCTGTCACACACGTCGTTTGGTCTGCGACGGAGCCCTGTACCACCCCTTGAAGCTAAGATCCTATTTTCCTAGGAAGATTCCAGCTCCAACAGCTCATCCTGCTGCTCAAGCGGGATTGGCGATAGTCCCATCTTCCAAGTTCTGAAACGTTCTTGTTCGGATGGCAGCAGGAATGGCCACTCTGTGCAGGGGACACATCGAGCCTTGGCCGCTGAGCAAGGCTTTCACTGCGCACCCACCCCACTGACCTTTGGGGAGATTTCTCTAATTTCTGTTACTTTTCTGATCAATTCTGCATGACTGGCCAATGAAGCATTCTCTAAATATTACAGTTACATTTTATTTTATATTGACAGTGCCCTGTTCTGCATGCTTTGTATCTTCTGGAATAGGGATGGAGGGTGCTCAATAAATATCTATTGAACTAGTAGGCGACTGAATGAATTGGAAAGAACATTACCCTTCTCCTCCTCCCCCATCGGGCCTATTCTGATGCTTTTCCTCTTTGAGGCCCCAGCTGCAAGGCCATTTCTGCAAGAGGCATTCTGTAGTCCCCCAGGCTACCCAATTCCACTCTGCCTTCATCTGTGTAGGTACTTATCCCGAAGTGCGATTTTACTGCATTGTGAGTGGTCGCTCCCAGTGCCCGGCACATAATGGTGCTCATGTACAACATGAATGGGTGAACGGATGCCTTCTTGAAGCATCTGCTTCTTCACTGTGGTTTTTCTAATAAGCTGGGCACCTCGGGGAACTCTCAGACTGAGGCAGCATTCAGTTTCTTGTAACAGTCATTTTAAATGACAATAATTTTATTAAAACATTCCATGTAAATCCTGGCAGGTAGTAAACTGTACTAATTCTTTCACTCGCAGGAGCTGGCTAGAGCTGTACGTGCTAATAGTGTTTCCTCACCTGAAACTCAGGTAGACATTTGGTGAGTCAGCTTCTGGTTTTAGGTCAGGGGCAGGTGCTCCAGGGCCACCCGAATGTGACAGGCTCCATGAAGCAGTGGTTGTGGGGGCTGGGAGCATGGACTTGGGATTGAGAGATATGCATGCGTTATCTATTGCTGCGTAACAAATGATCCCCCAGCTTTGCAGCTTGAAGCAATGTACGTTTATGACCTGACAGTGCTGTGAGTCGGGATGCAGTGTGGCTTACCTGGCTGCCTCTGATTCAGGGTCTCACAAAGCTGAAAGCAAGGTGTCAGCTGGGACCACCATAGCTTCAAGGTGGGATTGGGGAGAATCCTGTTCTGAGCTCACTCACATGACTGTTGGCAAGAATTAGTTTCTCACAGGCTGGTGGGTCAAGTGCATCAGATGGGGCCTTGATTCTCAATGTGCATCCTAAGGAACATCAACTCCCCACGGATCTTTCTGTTGAGAACAGGATCACAGTTTCAAACTCACCTTCTTCTGTCTCTGACTATTGGCCAGAGACATCGGTTCCTTGCCACATGGGTCTCTCCCGTTCACTAAGGCAGCCTGCTTCCCTCAGTCTGAGGGGGGGGGGGAGGGGGGAGAGAGAGAGAGAGAGAGAGAGAGAGAGAGAGAGAGAGAGAGAGAGAGAGAGAATATGCAAGACAGAAGCCACAGTCCTGTAAGCAAATCCCAGAAGTGCTATCCCGTTGCTTTTGCTGCATTTTTATTCATAAGCAGTGAGTCAGTAAGTCCAGCCCACACTCTAGGCGTGGGCATTGCATAGCATGAATACTAGGAAGTGGCGGTCATTGGAACCATCTTAGAGGCTGTCAGCCATGACATGCCCGGGTCCAAACTCCAGCGCTTTCTTTTCATCTCTGAAGGCCTTTAAAGATGCTAACTAACTCTTCTTAGAATCAGATTCTTCATCAACCCAGGGATGTCCATTTTAGAAGGTGGTTGATAGGATGGAAATGGTTTTGGTGAGACACATAACGGGTGCTTGCTAATGGGTCCTTAGAGCTGTTATCAGGCGAATAAACCTTGGCAAATGCCGGGGGCCTTGATCCCCAATCTACATCCTAAGGAACAGCAGCTCCCTGTGGGCCTTTCTGTTGAGAACAGTCTCACAGTTTCAAACTCTCCTGATTACCAGTTACTTCTGTGTCTTTGTTTTTTGGTTTTGTTTTGTTTTTAATATATTTTATTGATTTTTTACAGAGAGGAAGGGAGAGGGATAGAGAGTTAGAAACATCGATGAGAGAGAAACATCAATCCACTGCCTCCTGCACGCCTCCTACCTGGGATGTGACGGCAACAAAGGTACATGCCCTTGACCGGAATCAAACCTGGGACCCTTCAGTCCGCAGGCTGACGCTCTATCCACTGAGCCAAACCAGTTAGGGCAATGTGTCTTCATTTTTTTCTCTGGAAGGTGGTTTACAAGAGTGAGGACAGTGTGTCCCAAAGTCCTGAGATGGGGTGGTGGTCACACTTTTCTAGTTTGGATTGCTGGTCAGTAACTATTCACCCCATGTTCCTCCCATGGAGGGCAGTTTACCTTCCATCCCATTGACTTGGACTTGGCCAGTGACTTGCTTTGCCCAGTGGGATGCTTGTGGACATGACATGAGCCGAGCCTTGAAGAGCGCTTCCTCAGAGGAACGCACCTTCCGATGCCTCTGCTGTCAACCTGAGCGGGACGTGTCCTGAGTAGCCCGCTGGTCCCAGAAGGAGGAGAAACACTTGGAGCAGATCCACTCAGGCAGGCCCAGCCCTGTGACTCAAGGGGCTCTACCCCGCTGACTCGCAGACCCACGAGTGTGTGAGAAGTGACTTGGTGTGCACGCCTGAGCTTTGGGCTGGGCTGGGGTGGCTCCAGGAGCTGAAGGTGGCTCAGGGAGGTTGGGGTTGAAAAAGAAATTTGAAAAGTGGTTAAGACGCAGCTGAAGAGAAGCAGGGCCCAGATCCCCTTGGGCTTGGGGGGTCAGAGTGAAGGTTTCGGTGTTTCCTCTCAATGCGCTGGGCAGCTAGGGAAGGCTGCTGCAGGGAATGGCATGCGGAGAGCACCCCGAAGAAGGATGAGAGTTTTCCTCCTAGAAACCCACACCTGTGCATAAGCGTTGCCTCTGCATGGTAAGCATCCTCATCCCTTCGCTGCCTTTCCAGTTTCTATCTCCAGGTTTGCAGATGGACCTCAAATACTTCCTTCCTATTAAGTCTCTTCCCTTAGTTCCCATCAACGTTGTCCTTTTAAAAAGAACCCTCACCCAAGGATATGTTTATTGATGAGAGAGAGACAGAGAGAGACAGAGAGAGAGAAAGAGAGAGAGAGAGAGGAGAGAGAAACACTGAACATTGAGTAGTCTCCTGTATGCTCCTTGCCTGGGGATCAAACTCACAACCTAGATATGTGGCCAGGCCAGGAATTGGCCCCTCCCCCTTGGCTGTATGGGGCATGCTCCAACCAAATCAGCCATCCAGCCAGGGCTCTTCTTTCTTCCTTTCTTTTTGGCCAGGACCTGCCACCCAATGCCACCTTTTGTAGGTCTGTCTCTGTCCTAGAGTGGGGCGTCCTGAGGGCAGGGAGTGTGACTGAGTCCTCCTGCAGATGCCTCTCGTGTCCACAGCCCTCGGCTTCCCTGCGGAGAGGCCTCACTCAGTATTGTGTTCATGAATGAATGAACAGCCTCCCGGCCCTTGGTGGTTAATTATCACACAGCAGAGGATTCAACCTGCCTGTCTCCAGCTTCCCCACCGGTGAACGAGGAATAATACTGGGCCCCCTCCCTGGGTTGTGACCAGGACTAAACAGGCTAGTATGGATTGAGCCATCCCTGGTAATTAGTAGGCATTCAAAAATGTTAGATCTAATGTGTTGGAAAGCCTGCTAATAAAAGTCCCATAGGGACGGTGTCCTTTAACTCTGCAGACACCTCCTGAGTCAGCTGTCATTAATGTTTCCAGTATTTCATTTACATCTATTATTATCAGCCAAGGGGACTGAGAACTCAAAGGGTGGAATTACTGGCCTAAGACGCTACCGCTGAACCAGGACTCGAACCCACGTGTGTTTGTACTCAAAGATGAGCTTTTTGGCCACGACGTTGTCCTGTCTCATGACAGGTACCCATCTTCAAAGCGCTCACCTGTCCGGGGAGATGCACTTTCCGAGGCCTAGATGAAGGCCTAGCCAGTGTCTGGGGCCTGAGGACCTCCCAGCACAGGTGGTCTGGCTCTCAGCACCTTGGCTACAGGTCCCCTCCCTGTAGAGAGTTTAGCTTTGCACCTGCTAATCCGCTCCTCTGGCCCCAGAATAAGGACATGGTGTGGCTGTGTTTTCTTTGAATCTGGAATTGTGATACATACTGTAGTAATAGTCTTCGTTAATGCAAACCTTCCTCTGCTTTTCCTCCTCCGGAGAATTAATCTTGAGTTGTGCTCATCTTGAATGAGGGGAGGCCTTCGGGAATAGGCCTACATCCCTTGCAAGAGAGTTAATCACCCTACAAATGACTTAACCTGCCTCTCAGGGCTTCTTGTGGAGACCAAAAGCAAGAATGCAAATTAAGTGACTCCACAGTACTGAGCCCCACTGGCCAGCCCTCCTGGCCTGTGACTGACGTCCCCAGTGTTGGTCTCACTCCCTGGTTCTCTCTTGCTGCTGTGGATTTCCAGGCTCTCTGTGGGGCTCTCTGTCAAATGCTACCTTGAGGATCCCCCAAAGTTTAAATCACCCCACAAGGCAGGGCAGCGTGCCCCTGGCTTGACCTCCACATTTTCATCAAGGGGGTTACTCTAGGAAGCTAAGAATGTGCTCGCCCCTCCATAGGGAACCCAGAGGGGTGCCCTCTGCAATGTGCGTCCATGTGGCTGGTCTGTGACTACTTTTTTTAAAAAAATATTTTTTTGAGCTAGAATTGTGTTATGTTTATGAAAATTTCCTGTCTTGGCCAGCCCCTAAGTCACTGCAGGATGCCAGTTTGTGATTGCTCCTTTAATTTTCGTCTCTCCCCACCCCTGAATCTAGACTGTGGATTCTGGACCCACAGAAACCACTTTTCTTACTAATCTGTTGTCTTCTTTCCTGGGGGGAAAGGAAGGAGCAGGACTTGATTGGATGGATTTCCCAGAAAGCCACTGTGGAAGGGCTGCCAGAGGGTGAGCAGCCCAAGGTCCCTGTGTGAGGAATCAGACTGGAGCTCAGAGCAGGCGACCGGCCTTCCCAGGATCCCTGGATCAGGTGACGGGAGGCAGCTTCTCCACCTGTGGGCCCCGCAGGAGCATCTGCAGACCATTTCCCACCCGTGAGCTTGCTGAGGCCGCCACAACACGGTGCTGCAGATAACAGGATGGATCTCCTCACAGTTCTGGAGGCTGGAGTCCAAGGCCAAGGCTGGCTTCCTTCTGAGGGCCTCTTTCTGGCTTGTAAAGGACTGCCTTCTCCCTCCCGGTGTCTCCACACGTCTCTCCTAATCTCTGCTTCTCGAAGGACACCAGTCCCATTGGATGAAGGCACACCCTAACGACTCACCTTCACTTACACAGCTCTTTAAAGTCCTTTCTCCAAATGTAGTCACATTCTCAGGGACTGGGGATTAGGACTTGAACCTAGGAATTGGGACGAAATAATTCAGCCCATAACCTTTCGCCCTCTGCACTTCCCCCAAATTTATGTCCTTCCTGTGTGCAAAATGCATTTATCCCGTTCCCAAAGCCCTAAAAATCTTAACCCATCTTAGTCCAAACTCTCATCTAATTATCCCTGACGTCAGGGTTGTTGAGAATCCAGTGATAGTTCAGCCTGAGGCGGAATTTCTCTCTCTCAGAGAACCTTTGCAATCAGATAAGTTTCTCAAACACAATAGTGGGACGGATGTGGGAGAGACATTCCCGCTCTGAATCAGAAAGAAGAAAAGGGTCCCAAGTGCCAAGCATGTCCCAAATCCAGCATGTGAAATTCCATTCGATTTTCAGGCTCAAGAATCATCCACTTTGGTTCCAGGCTCTGTCTGCTGGGCCCCCTGGGACCACCTGGGTCCCACCTAGGAGCTCCTGGGGGTGTGTAGCCGTCCTGGCCAACGCCTGCTGCTTTCCCGAGAACTCACCTTGTGCCACAGAGAGCTCACACACATCCACTGGTTCAGTTCTCTCAGCACAGCCCGAAGAGGCCAGCTCGGCGATGGGCGAGCAACTCCATCCTGCAGAGGAGGAAGGGAAGACACAGGGAGGTGTGCCCCTTGTCCAGAACCACAGGGCTTCCCAGTGCACTTGCCAGGATCCGATCCAGGCAGCTGACCCAGAGCTTTGTCCAGCCAGACCTTAGCATCCCAGGTGGGGGCTCAGCAGCCTTTGGTCATCTCTGAGCTGCAGCGTCAGGGCCAGGCGCTTATCTGTTTATGTGTTAACTAGAGGCCCGGTGCACGAAATTCATGCAAGAGGAGGCCTTCCTTCCCCCGGCTGCTGGCACCGGCTTCCCTCTGGCACCCGGGACTCAGGCTTCCCTCCAGCCACTGGCAGGCACCCAGGACCTGGGTTTTCCTCGCAGCCTCGGCTTCATCTGGAAGGTCGTCGGGAAGGACCTCCAGTCTAATTAGCATATTATACTTTTATCATTCTAGATCCTTCCACCCCCAGAGGGACTTAGATGAGCGAGAAATCCTTGCTGTAACTTTCTCTGTGTTCCCATGTCTGGCACACACTACGCCCAATAAGTATTTATTGGTGATGAGAGAAGGGGAGGGGCTTGCGAACCAAACAGACTGATTTAAACTCAAAATCACCTTAGAAGGGCCCCACGTGTCAGGATTTGATGGCCTCGGCCCTCCCAGGAGCCCCTGGAAACTTCCTTCCATTCGGAATAGACCTCTTTGCTTTGCTTCGCAGAAAGTGCTCCCATTCAGCCAGTAATTAGTGTGTCTGGAAGTGGAATCTATTCCAGAAGGAACAGAAAGCCTCAGAGGTTGTATCATGTCATTTATAAGTCCGGTGACCCATTGCCCTGCTGTGATTCACGGAGCCAAAATAAATGATTTGCTGGAAAAAAATTTAACAATCAATCCGCCGGTAGAACCTCTTAATTCCTGCTATGCGTGTCAGCATATTATGACTGGAAGCCGTCAGCTTCCAATGACTCCAGTTTCCTTTCTCAGGCTCTCCACGCTGCGTGTGAGAACTATCGGTTGGCAATGATTCTGCAGCGAAGTTTCCTCCTCCCTTGGTAAATGTAACTATTTCTTTCCTTGCTGTGTGTGTGTGTGTGTGTGTGTGTGTGTGTGTGTGTGTGTGTGTTAATGCCCATGCTTCCATTAATGCCTCAAATACACGGACATGCCTCCCTCAAATAAAAGGGGAAAAATCCACCACGGTGGTACTTTTCTCCCAAAGCCGCTGTCCATTTTACGGGGGCATAATGTGATGCGACAGCTGACAGATCGGATGCAAGATTATTTTTACTTGGCAGAATGCGTCAAGCACGGATTACTTGACGTAAAGAACGTTAGCACCATGTTTTAAAAAAGCAAACTACATTGCGTACCCTCCGTGTGGGTAAACAGCCTCGCCGCTGCGTGGAACTCGTTGCGTTGCCCTGGAAATGGGGGTTTGGTGACATGCTGGTCAATAAGTGGACATGTTGCAGTCATCATGTGCGCTTGCCTGGGATCCTGCAGCAAAGGGGAGCTATGGATCCCGCAGGGACGACACGTGTTTCTGAGACGCGGCGTGGTGGCGAGCAGGGAAACCGAGTTCCTGTTGACATTGTGAATAGATCAGTTGCGAAATGTATGCTACCCGCGCCCTGCAAATCACAAATAAAAGCTTCGGAGAGGCTGGGGTGTCCGCATTGAGTGACTCATCCTTCCCCCGGTAGAAAGCCTTTCGCTGGAGACTGGCCGAAGAATTGTAAATTTCTCATTAGCTGTGAAGTCCTTGCTCAAAGTGTCCCTAAATGGGATTAAGCCCTGGCCGCTCAGGTTCCCTGAAAGGCCTGCGCCTTCCACCTGCTCCGTGACTGAGACGGCGGCTCGGGCTGTGTTTTCAGGAGAAAGGGGTGGGTTTGCCCCGAATCCCTGTCCAAGACGCTAGTGTCTCATCCCTGCGGGTCAGCTTCTGGGCCATGATGACTTACTTCATCTCTCTGTGGAAAGCCCTGGCTTGGGGACAAGCATGTCTGAGTGGACATGGTGACCGTGCTGGAACCTCCATGCCGGGAGGGGACTCTGGTTCCGGAGGAGACTGGACACAAGCCCCTGCCCTATCCTGGGGGCTACTTCCCACCCCTGGGGCTGCAAGGGCTGAGGGCGGGGGGGCGGTGCTGGTGCTCTGGGCCCGACTTCAGACACCCGGTGTGGTTAACACAAGCATCCCACCCACTCCCCCACCCTCTCTTCCTCACCTTCTTTGTTCTTTCTTTCAATCTGCAAGCATTTACGGGGTAAATATTTTTAAGCGCCTTGAACATCTTCCCTGTGGAAGTTTAACTCTTCTTTTTTTCATTCAGCAAACTTGCTACCGGTTGCTGCAACCGGCCAGGTGGGCTTTCCGACTGCGGTGCGGGGAGCAGCCCCCATGCGTCCCCTCGCATCGCTCCAGCTTAGCCCGGACAAAACGCCAGCTCCTCACTGCATTAATGTTCTGTTCTCACTTCCCACGCCAATGGATAGATCTTACCGAACTGGCCATTTTCAGATGGGTTTACTCTGAGTTGTTTATTTATGCACTGTGCCCATTTTGTGGGGGGAGGTGTTCATGTTTGGGGTTCATTGATTGGGTACTTTCTGTCTAAAGGCTATGTGTATTGTTTCTAATATATTTCTAGTGAACACTCCTTTGCCTTTTAATTTTGTTGGTGATGATATTTGAGAGAGAAATTTTTAAAGTTTTGCACAGTCAAGTGTCCTTAGATTTTTTGTTCAGGATTTTTGCCATGACCTTTATGCTTAAGGAGTCTTTTTGCTCACCTAGAATTTTACTATCTGTATATGTTTTCTAGAAGGCCTTCTGTTTCGTTGTTATTTTTAATTTGAATTTAAATGCAATCTACCTGACATGAGTTAAAATTTTCTTCTTAAAGCCTGTCACTTTCTAACTTCACCTATTGGATCATCATCAATCGCTTTACAATTGGATTTCTAATACTGTGTTATTTTTATATGTGCAATTTACACACATGTGCACTCACCTACACAAGCCTTTCCACAATTAGCTGTTCTGGACACATGCTTTCAATTGTTAGTATTATGGTTTCACTAGGGGCCCAGTGCACGAATTTGTGCACCTTGAAAGGAACTGTGGGCCATGAGGCTGTGGTGGGCACAGGGGTGGGTCTCAGCCTATCCTCTGCCGTTTCCCTGTCCCTGATCCAAAGAAAAAATGAGTATTTTGATTGAAATTGTGTTTAATGTTTATATTAATTTGGAAATAATGGGCTGATTTCTCTTTTCTCTTTCAAGCAGTGGGAGCTGGGATTTTGGAGCAAACTTTGGAGAGCGCTGAGGAAGTTCAACACGAGATTGGAGGCTGCAGCCATGTGAATAATGGACAACTGGGACAAGAGATGCCTAAAGAGAAGTTTTAAGAAGTTGCATAATAGAACATGAAACTGCTTTGGCATTTTTCAGGCACAGTAGTAAAAATACTGATCTCCCCCCCCCCCCCCCCCCCCAATTCTCTCTAGGATGTTGTGTTTCCCCTGAATGTGACTTGTGCTAAGATGGCTCCCACGGTAACCCAACTTTGTCCCAGGTTGTTTATCTGGCATCCTGTTAATTTACCGAACTGGATTAAAGCTATGGATATTTTCTTTCAGTTAATTATGTAAGATATTCCAGCTACATTATCTGGTGATTTATAAAATGAATGATTATGAAGGACGAGTGAGCACATTTCTTCTTTGTGACTTGTACAACTTGTATTTATTTTTCTCACCTCAAGACACTCCTGGCATATGCAGAACAATGCTATGCGTGACTGGTTGGAGCTGGTGTTCCTGCATTGCCCTCTATGTGAATGGGGAGAGTGGGGATGCAGGCATTGCACGTTACATTGGCTGCTGTTTAGGACACATAGTCTTTAGAATATTAAGAAAGTATCCCTCTAGTCTCTGAATGCTTCAACAGATTTTTTTTTCCTTAAGAAATGGGTGTTGAATTTACAGAACTTATTTTGGAATTTGTAAAGGTCATATTATGCATATAATTTCTTCCAATGTTGGCATCTTAATTCATGGGATACATTAAATTAATAGGCAGGGACACATGAAGTCTTCTTTATATCCTTAGTAAAACATCTAGAATCACCTTACTATGCACTTGGATTAATTGAGCTACTATTGGATGTAAGTACTGCCTGTGGTCTCATAGTAATTTAGATGTCCAGTTTTTGTTTTTGTGCCATCCATTGTCAGCTTTTTTTTGTGAGTGGGAAACAACTTTATAATATGAATGAAGAATTTTTCCATTATTTCATATGCTCTAGATAAAATTATATGTAACAATAATTATCTATTTCTTGATGTTATTAAGAACGAGCAAAATTACTTGGCCTAGAGGTCATTTGGGAAGATAATTATGTTAAAAATTCTTTTTCCATGTTTCCCCCAAAGCTATGGGTTTATTAAAGTTTTCAAATTCTTCCTGGATTAATTTTTGTTACTTCAATTTTTCAGAAAATCCTGTATCTCAGAATAGTTTCAGTTGTCTTTATATCGGGCTGTATATTATATTTTTTATAATTTTTAAGTCTCATCTGAGATAATATCTAATTTCTCATATCTAATTTTGCATATCCTATATAATAAAGAGCTAATATGCTAATTAGACCAGATGGTGGAATGACCTTCTGGAACGGCCTTCCGGACGACCTTCCGGAATGACCAGTGGGTGGGGCCATGGGGCTGTGAGGCAGCTGAGGATGCAAGGGCCAAGCCCCTTGCACGAATTTTGTGCATTAAGCTTCTTGTTTGTTTAATAAATTTGATTTAATAATGGCCTATTTTTTTCCTAAATCCCAGTTCTTATAATTATTTGTTAATGCTATTATATCAATACTAGAGGTCCTGTGCATGAAAATTCATACCTGGAGGGGCGGTCCCTCAACCCAGCCTGCCCCCTCTCACAGTTCAGGAGCCCTCAAGGGCGGGAGGCAACCTGGTGATCAGGGGAAGGTGACGCCCCCATCACACCTCTGCCGCTGCCACTACCAGCAGCGCAAGCCTCAACCAACCCTGGTTACCTGAGCTTCGGGCAGCCCTAGGCAGCTGGGCAGCCACCATCTGAGGCTTGCCTGCACCTTGGGCCAGCCCTGGGCAGCTGGGAAGCTCTTATCTGAGGCTTTCCTGCTCCCCGGGCTGGCCCTGGGTGGCTGGGGGGCTGAGGGAACTGGGGGACTCTGGGGCAGGCGCATGGAGCAGCCAGACCTGCCTGGGGGTGGGCCCGGCAGGGCTGAGGGGACTGGGCACTGCCATCTTGTGGCTGTGGGAGCCACCATCTTTGAGGGTGTGGCAGTCAATTAGCATATTCCCTCTTTATTAGATAAGATATAATTAATATTTGATTTTACTCAATATATGTCTTAGCCTCTTTTACCCTTATATTTATTTTGTTTTCCTTAAAATAGCTTATTTTTAAGTTACATACTTTGTTCAAAACAACTTTTTTTTTTTTAATTCTAATTTTTCTTACTATACTTACTGAAAGGATTTGGGCTAAACTGCAGGTGTTTAGTGTTCAGTCACTATGATCCACATTCAAACATTCTTTGTCCTAAACCACAGTCTCTCTGTCCTTGAAGTATTTATTTTGATTAATTACTCAGTCATTTCCAGTATATCTTTGGATCACATTTTCCAGGGGGAGTAGAGTGGTGGTATACTTTCTTGCATGTCTGAATATCTTTTTTTGTCCTTCACACATGATCACTTGGCTGGGTATAAAATTACTGAGTCACGCCATTGTCTTCTCAAAACTCATTAGACACTCTCACTTGCTTCTTGATATGAAATATTTTGAAGTCTGACAATAGCCACATTTTAATTTTCTTTTGTAAGTACCTTGTTAATGCTGCCATCAGCCCCTGCACCAAGTTTGTAGGAAAATTTTCCCTAGAGATTCAAAATTCCTTTTGTATATGATTCTTTAGAGAACAATTGGTTGGAATAATGTGAGTCTTTTTGAAAGAAAGACTCAGATATTTTCAACTCTGAAGTTTTCTGTAGAGGTTTTCTCAGCCTTTCAGCTCTGCAAATCCTGGCCATGTCCTCTGAAATGCCAGCTTTTTGAGCAGTGGGTCTTTGCTCTCTATTCTCCACATCTTCATCTCCCCTCACAGGATTGGTGCCTCTTTGCCTTCTCTCTTTATATGAGGGATCCGCAAACTTGGCTGTGAAAGACTGGATGGAAAGTATTTCAGTTATGTGGGCCATTTCCTCTCTGTACTGCTCAACTCTGCTTTGAAAGCACAAACACTACCATACACAACGGGGGAGCAAATGAGCAGAGCTGTGCTCCTTCCAATGAAACAAGCTGCAAGCCGAACTTCACCCATGGCTGAGGTTTGCTGCCCTCTCCTCCAAATTCCTGGATGGATCCTTTAATTTGTTTTCTGTTTACTGATCCAATTTTCTGCTGTGTCGAACCTGGTCTTTGGCTCCTTCAGCGGAGTACGGCCTCATGAATAGGCGTGCTGCCTTAGGATGGTTGACTTTAAATCTCAGCTCTTCCATTTTCTAGTTTTTCGAGTTGGGCAAGATATTTAACGGCGGCGAGTGCCTGAGTCCTCTAGTCTGTCAAGTGGATATGACAAAGAGCCTACTTGGAGAGTCCTTAGAAGCAGCGACTGAGCTAATAGATGTCGTGCACGTAGATCAGTGTCTGGGACATCGTAAACCTTGGGTAAGTATTAGCTCGTATTGATTTTTTCATAATCTTTGTTTCAGATCTCTTTTTAGATCTCAGGCTACATTGGAACCTGCTATGATAAAAACCATGTACTGCTTGTGTTTAGTGCTTTGTATATTGCACTGAACTTTAAAGAGAACACAAGTCAGATGTGTTCTAAACTTCCCTGAGTTTCCTGTAATAAATGCGTTTCTCAGGTATTCTTTTCATCTCATTTTCATAGCACTGGTTCCCATTGTTCACACTTCATTTGGGCTTGGCTTGTTTTGTTTCATGTTTGCTGTTACTTGAGTAAGGAATGAGCTTCCTCCCACAATTATTCCTGCTATTTCTAACATAATCCTCTCAGATCTTAACCCAAAGGCCCCACTGACATGCCAAGCCTGTTGCAAAATTTTGGGTAAAGAGCAGGCAAAGGATCTACCTAGCTTCTGCTGGCCTCATTCAGATTTCCCCTGCTCCGTGTTCTGGTCTTTGTGGCTAAGATTTTGTCCTGGGATTATCTGAGAAATCTAAGACTCATATTGATGGATGCAGAATTACATTAGTTAAAGTCTGTGTTCCCTGTGTGTGTCCTGGATTCCCTGAGCTTATTCTTTCTCCTGATCTCAGCATGCTCTATCTTTGTACCTTTGTCTCCTATTCCTGCACATTAATTGATGATGGAAAGTTTTAGCTTTCCTAACAGATTCGGGTGAGGAAGATACAAACGAGCAGAAATCAGAGTGCCTGGGGTGGTCCTGAGCTCTCAGAAAGTGCTCGTAAGCGTAGAGGCCATCCCCAGGTCTTATGTTCAATGGTGCGGCCTCCAACATGCTGAGCAAGGGCTCTCCAGATTGTTTAACTGGGAGTATTTTCCTGTCCTTCTGCCGGCCATGGTGCATTTTTCAGAGGGGAGACGTGAGTCGTTGACCAACTTTTCTCAGTCACCTTTACCCTAAGAGTGGGCAATTTGTCTTTGAGCTAAGTCTGTTTGCAGTGATACCGTGAACTTGGAGTACATACTTGCTCTTATTTTTCTGTCTTTCTTTATGCATCTTTCCATAGCAGGTAGGGCTGGGCCTCATCAGGCAGAGCTCCGTGAACACCTGGAAATCACTCGAATGTGCTTCTTGACGAGACACGAAGGTGAATGGAAAGAGCCTGGGCTGCAGAATTAAGCAGAAGTAGGTGAGAACGCTGAGGCTCTCGTCTTACTGTGTGACTTTGGGCAAGTCAAAAGATGGATTCTTTTCAAGCATAAAAGTTGGGATGACAATTTTATGAAGATTTAATAAAATATTAGGTGGGAAGGGCCCACGCAGATGCTCGTTAAATATCCCCAGGATTGCCGCTGCTTCTGCCGTTTGCTCCTTTCCACAGACAGAGGGGCACTGTGTTCATGTCTTTGCTTTTTAATCTATAGACAGACGTTGTGCTGTAGATGAGGGTCATTTATTACATGAAATCATCCTTTGTGCACATGTAAAGGTCATTTGTTTCGATAAGAACATTCCCCCAAATGTATTAGGAAATACATTGAAACGACGTAGAACTGCTTCTATTTGCTCTTTGGACCATTAACCATGTTCATGTCACGTGGTTCAAACTAACATAACTGGGTCGTATTTATTTGTGTGCTTCTGGTATTGTTTTATTAAGTGCATCACATAACCTGATTCACTTAATAATTTGGAGCACAAGACTGTGCTGGACCTTTTGGAACTGATCGAGGGGATGCGTTTAAATAACCCGAGTTCGCATAATTCCTCTAAAATGACGTTGCAAACCTATTTCTGAAAGTCCGTGACTGAATGGATGAAACACAACTCTCACTTGAACTCGGACTCCACTGCTTAAGTGGCCGAGTGACGCTGGATGACTTCTTGACATCGCTGACTTCTCAGTCCTCATTAAATTCCACCACTCAGCCTAACTCCGAGGGCTGAGGAGATAACATTCTCACAGCCCTACGTTAATGCCTTGTCTGTAGCGGAGACTCAGTAGATGGTGAGGACTCGCTAGTGTCATAGATCCTGTTGTTATAAGGCCACGGGCTTTGCAGAGAAAGAGGAGCAGACTTTTAAGTGTTCTTAGGAGCCACCCAGGAGCAGAGAAAACATTGGTGCCCAACCCTGGGGAACCCGAGGAGAGGCCAGGCCCTTCTGGGACAGGGGAAGTCATGACATTCTCAACTGTCCACCCCACAGGAGGGCATTGAGGTCTGCGGTGGGAGTCGACTCTTAAGGTGATTCCCCATGATCTGCTCCTCCCGGTAGGTCCATGTGCAAGCTCCTCCTGTTGAGTGTGGGCTGAACTGGTGACTCACTTCTAGAAAGACCATAGGACAAAAGGGATGGCATGTCACTTCGGGGATTAGGTCATTGGAGACTGACTTCCGTGACACTTGGACACTGCCTCTCTCATCCCCTCACCTGCTTACTTGTCGGAACCCAACTGCCATTCTGGGAGCTGTGTGGCCGATGTGACGTGCCCCAGATCTGGCAAGGAGCGGGGACGGTCTCCACCCAGCAACCAGTGAGGAGCTGCGGTCTTCGGTCAACAGCCTCCAAGGACATGGGTCCCGCCAGCAACCACGGGAGGGAGCTTGTAAGGGACGCTTCCCCGTGAGCCTTAGGTGATGGCAGATGCTGCTGCCAGCATGGCTGCCTCCTGGGGACACCTGGAAGCAGTGAGTCTTGATGGTTGGAAACCATGAGATAATGAGGACCGCTCCACGCCACTATGCTTGGGGTGATTCGTTATGCAGCTACGAAGAAGGAATACAAAGCATCTATGGAAACACAAGTGACCCTTTTGTTGGACGATAAGATCTGGGTATGAACAGCAAGATTACTCTACCCAGTAAAGCTATCATTCAGAATTGAAGGGCAGATAAAGAGCTTCACAGACAAGAAAAAGCTAAAGGAGTTCATCACCACCAAACCAGGATTACATGAAATGCTGAAGGGTATTCTTTAAGAAGAAGACGAAGAAGAAGAAAAAGGTAAAGATAAAAATTATGAACAACAAAATGACAACAAATACATACCTACCAACAAGTGAATCTAAAAATCAAGTGAATAAAAAAATTTGAAGAACAGAATGGACTGATGAATATAATAGAATCAGGGACATAGAAAGGGAGTGGACTGACAATCCTCAGGGGGAAGTGGGTGTGAGGGGTGCAGGAAGAGATTGGACAAAAATCTTACACCTATGGATGAAGACAATGGCAGGGGGAGGTAAGGGCATGGGGTGGGGTGGGGAATCAGGTGGAGGGGAGCTATGGGGGAAAAAAAAAGAGGAACACCTGTAATAATCTGAACAATAAAGATTTATTAAAAAAATAAAAACCAACATTAAAAAAAAAAAGATATGGGTAAAGGTGGCTTTGAGACCTGCCTGTGGCAGCGGTGGATTGGATAAATGGTTAATGATGGCAGGAAAGAGGGTCTCGCTGAGTGGAGGTTTGGGGGCCTGATTTTGGAGGTGTGGCCTGTAAAATAAACAACAGCAGATCGGCGTTGACTGATGTGGGAACCCCAGAGCTTTGTAACCCATGTCATCTAAAACCCCTCCCCTCGGGGGCACACTTGGGAAATCACAGATCTGGAGGAGCGAGCAGAAGCATAGACACTCGCCTGGGAAATCCTGCCTCTGATAACATGGTGCTCTCAGGTCTGGCCAAGGCCCTGTCTCCATCTGAGTTTTCTGGTTTCTTGGTTGATACTCCCCGCCCCCCCCCCCCCCTTTTTGTAATAATATAATTTTATTGATTTCAGAGAGGAAGGGAGGAGAGAGAGACAGAAGCATCAATGACAAGAAAGTCATTGATCAGAATCAAAATCTCTCTTTTAATAAAAATCAATATATTTTATTGATTTTTTTTATGAGAGGAAGGGAGAGAGATAGAGAGTTAGAAACATCGATGAGAGAGAAACATCAATCAGCTGCCTGCTGCACACCCCCTACTGGGGATGTGCCCGCAACCCAGGTACATGCCCTTGACCGGAATCAAACCTGGGACCATTCAGTCCTCAGGCTGACGCTCTATCCACTGAGCCAAACCGGTTTCGACATAGAATCAAAATCTCTTGACTTGCCCAAAGTCACACAGCAAGATGAGAGCCTCAGCATTCTCACCTACTTCTGCTTAATTCTGCAGCCCATGCCCTTTCCATTCGCCTCTGTGTCTCATCAAGAAGTACATTTGAGCAACTTCTAAGTGTTCCTGGAGCTCTGACCGATGAAGCCCAGCCCTACCTGCCATCAGAGAGAGAATCCTGTGTGCCTCCCACCGGGTAATCTGGCCTGCAGCCCGGGCACGGGTCCTGAACAGGAATTCAACCATGACCTCCTGGTGCGTAGGTCAGCGCTCAACCGCTGAGCCACACGAACTGGGCTCCGTTGCTACTTTGGATGACAGATTGTCCAGGCGTTCTCTGCCCCACAGGTCTACCCTTCATCCTTTTCGTTCTATGTCATGTGCTAAATTTACTTCTCAGCTGGAAGGTAGCCTCAGGGGCCACATGGCGTAGTGGACAGAGTGGGGCTTGGAGTCTGACCAGCCTGGGATCGGGTCCTGGCCCTGGGGCTCATGGACTGGGCAGTCTTGGGGAAAAGGTTTAAACCTCAGCGTCCCATAGCCCTCGGCTGGACAGGGGCTGACGATGCATGCTTCCCAGGGTTGCTCTGAAAATTCAACAAGACAACCTGTGCAGCTAGAGCCTGGGAGGTGCTCATTGCTCACTGCCATCAGTAACGGTTGCCCCGCGTGCCGGATGATGTTGACCTGGTGTCTGAGGCCCGAAGCAGGTGCATGGGGGTCACTCCAGTGCCACTTTGGCTGATGAGTGCCGCACTCACAGGGGCTCAGCCCACGTGTCCAGCCTCGGGACAGACTCACGGGGGGAAGTCAGCCAGGCAGACCCACTGGGAGGCCTCGCTGTGTGACAGCCAGAGACAGAGCCTGGCTGCCGCCAGTGTAGAGGGAGAGGCTGGGCTGGGAGCAGGAGAGGCGGCCTCCTCCCACTGGGCTCTGGGTGACTGGGGTGCAGCCCACCTGCAGGGGAGGGGGCTCTACACACACTGTGACTCGTGCTGGCGCAGTGACAGTGATGGTGGCTAGCGGGCCTGGATGCCAGCGTGGAGGAGGCAGCTGGTGCCTTTGACCTTCACGATACAGGGAAAATAGGCCAGAGGCCCTAGGGTAGTCTTTAACGGAGAGGAGCATGCGCCCTCTCCTTGCGGGCAGACTTCTGAATCTTTGGGATGATGTGGATGTCGCCGCTGCAGTGACAGGGCCAGAGATTCCTGTTGCTCCCATTGCAGACAATCACGTGCCAACACACAGTCAGGAGCCAGGCTCTCGCCCTGGAGAATAGTCTGCGATTGCCTGGAGCACAGTGTTCCACTCCACCGGTAGCCTAACTAGACAGCGTGAGCGTTAGCATAACATCCATATTCCAGGCCGCTCTGCAGGAGAGAGGCAGGCTCCGGTGCTGGCTTGCAAGCATCACGCGGCATTAGGATGAATTAAGGAGATTAAAGACCTGCAGCTACCAGAGTCTCTCTCCACCCTGTTTTCCCCAAGGAGTTGTTTTCAAGGCACAGGGCAAATGGCAAAGAGGGAATGGCACCGAGGCAAGCCACTCCCGCCAACCTCCCTCCCCCATGCAGTCTGATTCCACACCCGGCCAGGTGTAATGGGGGGGGGTGTCGTTGAAAGACCCCCAGGGTGGGCGTGCAGACACGTCCGGAGTGTCCCAGTGTGGTTTCTTCGAAAGTGGGAATGTGCCCGTGCGTGGAGAGCCGCCCTGGGCCCTGGATGGATGGAAAGTGCCCCTTCTGGCCGGCGGAGTGACAACGCCCACGGAGAGTGTCGGATGCGCGTGCTCTGTTGTTTGGAATTTAAGTAAAATCTGTAATTTCCCCCCTGCATTTCCTCAGAGAAATTAGCTATTCTATTCACTGCATAAATTTTCAGGTTTTGCTAGCATGACACTCAGGGTGTTGAATTTTTTATGACAAAAATGCTGTAATAATTGTTGAACAGATGTACGTGTTGGAGACTGGGCTCTGGCAGACCTCACGGAACCTCGATTAGCAAGTTAACCCTGTGGGCCCCGTCCGCCGGGACAGGAGCTGCGGTTTGGGTTGGTTGGTTCCTTGCCCTGTGCACAGAGGCAGGTGCGTGTTCTGGGGAGGAGCGGGTGCTTTGATGAGCTCTGTGCCCAGCCAGCAAGGAGGACCCCGTGCATTCTCGTCCCCACATTGCCAGCCACCAAGTTGTCTGGGGGGGGCGGGGGGTGGGGAGTGACGGGGGAAGGTGAGATTAATACACTAATTGACATGAAGGGACACTTGTCATGGGTGCAGCGGCCTGTGAGCCTCAGAGAGGACCAACAACACGGCATCCCCTGTGTGCAGGAAGTGACAGCCTCCTGCGCTGGGCTCGCCCGGCACAGGCCGGGCCAGGACGATTTACACCTCAAAGCACAGTCTTCTGGGGATCTCCCTCCACAGGAGACAGCCACGGGGGCCTTGCCTGGACTTTGTCCAGCCTGTGATGAAAGCATGCAGAATGCCTCTGAATCAAAAGGCAAATCAAAAGATAGCAGGCCGTGAGAGAAGGCACGGGGACAACCATCCTCTGCAGGGCCACCATGGGCTGGAGGTTGCCAAGGGAACTGCCTGAGGAGGCTGCCACCGAGATGGTCACTCCAAGCATGGGAGCCTGCCCTTGCTGTGGGCGGGACCTGCAGAGCAGGAAGGGGCACCGCCTGTATCACTTAGCAGAATAATCTATACTAATAATAGCCTAGGGCCGTCACGACCGGACGGACGACCGAACACCTGGGTCCCGGCGATGGCGGTGGCGGTGGCGGTGGCGGTGGCGGTGGAAGTCAGGCCTGAGTCCATCACCAGTTAGAAGGCATCTCAGGGTGAGGACCATCACCTCAGCCAGAACTCAAGGTGGATGCCTGGCCTGGCCCCTCCTCAGAGGCAGCCCCTTTCCTCCATGTACAATGCAGAGGACAGATAGGGATGCCTAAGAGGCTGGGGCCATGGTGCCTCTTCCCTACCCTGCTCCCCTGGCCTCCTTCACCTGTGACCCCCACAGAAGGTTATGTACGAGAGCCCTTCCCCTGCTACCTCTCACCACTGTCTTGGCCATCCCTCAGCACACAGGCATATCGGCTTTCAAATATGCCCTTCTCACTTCCTCTCACCCCCTTCCAGGGCCTCTGCTCTGGATGGGGCCTTTGGAATCCAGGGCTCAGGGGTTTTACAACAGAGCTGGGGTGGGAAAGGGTAAACAGCACCAAAGATGGCTGATATGGCCACCCACCTCTGCCTCAGCTTGACCAATTTGTTCAGCCTCAGAATGTGGCATGCAGAGGGGATCCCTGCTTCCCCAGCAATGGCTCTAGGGCCTCGGCCGCCTCTGCCCTTTGGCCCTTCCCATAGCTGGTGCTTGCTGCAGCCCCGTGTGCCTTACTGAACCACCCCTTCCTTCCCTGTTCCTACAAAGGAGGCTGCCTCTTTGTATGTTATATTCATATAAACTTTGTAACGTTTTGGGGGAAAAACCCACAAAAAACAAAACGATGACCAAGGGAATGCTGCAGTCAGTGTCCGGAGTCCAGCTCAGGAGAATGGAGAGAAGGGACGATTCCAACAGTTGGCCGATATGAAGGTATTTCTGAGTGACTGCCTGGCATATGACAGTTGTGTGACCGCAGAGGAAGGAGTCCAAGGTTCTCAGCAGAACACCAAGGACTTCTTCTGGGTTCTGAACCTTTGCTTCGGTTTGCAGAATCCCCTGCTCCCCATCTGTCGGCTCCCTCCCTCTGAGGGGCGCTGTCATCCTCACATGGGTGCAACGGGAATATTGTGTCTCGAGAGGATTGCCCCAATGTATGTATCTTTTTATCCGATGATGAAAAAAATCCCAAAGAACAAGAATGGAGATAGACTACTGTCCTTTAGGCTTAAAAAACCCCAGTGGTGTCCTGCGAAGAGCTGAGACTTCGTTCTGTCCACGCACCTCAGAGAGACTGGATGAGGAAATGGCCCTTTTTGGTCCTGACTTTTCCCACTTACGTTACTCTTGAAGGTGTCTTTGCCACAAGGTGAATAAACTGCCACCTTTTGGAACAGGGGCTCATACGAGAGTCTGCATTCCCAGCTTTTCTTGAAACAGATCTGTGTTCTGCAGCTGTGGCCACCGTCCCGAGACTAGGTCCTGTCGCTGGGAATCAGGGGCCACTGGAGTGGACCCCGCCCCCGTGCCATTTTACATTCAAGGATTGAGCTGAACTCACTTTGGGGGAGGCCTGACAAGGGGGACAGGTGTCACAGATGGAAGGATGGAGAATGGAGAGGCAGACACCCTGCTTGGTCCCTCCCTGGGTGGGGTCAGGCAGATGAAGGCTGGCCAGCCCACCCCACAATTGAGTGAGATAGCGTCCTCTGTGTCCACCTCTCACCCTGTGGGTCTGGCCACTCCCCTCAGCTCCGGGCAACCCTCTGCCTTCCTCAACAGCGCACTCTGCCCTCACATGCTGCTCACCGTAAATGAGAAGGAAGAGAGCAGTTGGCCCACAGACAACTACACAGACAGATAGGGTTCACGACTGGCGAGCGCAGTGGTGGTGGCGGGAACCTCTCCTGCCTCCATGGCAGCACTAAGGAGCAGTGAGCCGAGTGGTAAGGAGCAGCAGGCAAGCAGGTGGTAAGGAGCGAAGGGTCCTGGACTGTAAGAGGGGTTTCCAACTGTTGGCTTAGGCCCATTCCCTATGGGAACGGGCGTAAGCCAGCAAGTGGACATCTCCTGAGGGGTCCCAGACTGTGAGAGGGTGCAGGCCAAGCCGAGGGACCCCCCGCTCAGTGCACAAATTTTGTGCACCAGGCCTCTAGTAATACCAATAATAGAGGAAGTTGTGGGGACCAGCCAGCATGCCTCAGTGGTTGAGCATCCACCTATGAACCAGGAGGATATGGTTCAATTCCCGGCCAGGGGCACATGCCCAGGTTGTGGGGTCTATCTGTGTGGGGTATGCAGGAGGCAGCCGATCCATGATTCTCTCTATCATTGATGTTTCTATCTCTCTCTCGCCCTCTCCCTTCCTCTTTGGAATCAATAAAAATATTTCAAAAAGTAGGGACTTATTGCGGGGGGAGGGGGTGTGCAGAAAGTCAGGCAAGAGAGGGGAGAACGGAAAGGTCTTTCACAAAATTTGGTGAAAGAGACGTTGAGTTAGTGAATGGCACCCTGAGATGAGTGTGTGTGTGTGTGTGTGTGTGTGTGTGTACATACACACGTGAGCCCACATGCACCCTCAGTGTAAGGATTTAGTGTCTCATAAGGGACTTGGGGATCGTGCTGGGGTGGAGCTGATGACAGTTCAACCTTCCCCTGGAAGAAGGAGTGGCCACAAGGCAAAGGAGGTCCCGGGCCAAGGTTCCCAGAAGGCCTCCGCATCGCTTATGGAGCAATGGACTTGGTGTTTCTCGCCAGCATTGGGTTGCCCGCATGCAGACTGGACGCGGGTGGGTGCAGGCAGAATAGGAGAGACGGAGGCAGGTGGAGGCAGGGCCAGGGGCGTCTCCGCCGGCTTCTCTGTGTCTGCCCGTGATGCCAGCAGAGGGTGAACTTCAGCACAGGGCCCAGATATCCCCAGGGTACTCAGCCCTCAAGCCCTGAAAGTAACCTGGGGCTCCTGTCCATGTACATGTCAGCTCAAATGAGCATGCGACCAGAACAGCGAGAATGTCCCAGATACCAACTCTGATGTGTTTTCCTAAATACCAAATCCTTCCAGAAATGTCTTCTGCCTTCGGAGAGGCGTCTCCTGTTTGGCCTGTGCCCTGAGCCAGTGCCTGGCCTGCGTGTTGGGAACCCGATCGTATCTCGTGTGCAAAAAATAAACTTTGAGGCCTAGGATGGCATTACCTTTCATTGAGGAGGTGATTACAGAGAGGCTCTTAGCCAGAAGTGTGTAATTTGGCTAAAAAATACATGTGGGTTTGACCATAGAAACTCACTTTTTGTAAAATCTGAAAAAAACAAAAACAACCACCACCACCAAGCATGTGAGAGTAAGGCAGTCCATGTAACAAGCTGCCAACATGGAGTGTTCGAACTGCCTCTCCACCTGGATTTGTTGAACACTCTCTTAGGTGTGACTGTGTGATGACTCCTTCAGGGCAAAGAGAATGGGGCATGGCCCCGCCTGGAGGAGCACAAGCAGGGTGCCCTCAGGTGAGAATCCGTCCTGGGTCCACATAAAGCCTCCCCCATGGCTGTGAGGGCCTCAGCATCCCCAGGTGTGGGGCTTCTGCACCTCTGCACAGCTCCATGGCTGCCCCCACCACGGCGGCACGGCCAGCATGAAACGTGTGGACAGCTCCCGCTGCCTTGGGCTGCGTGCTAAGTGCTTCATACGCACGTGTTGTGCTGAGCACCACAAAACAATTAGGTGGCTCCTATTTGGAATTTATTGCACACTTAATTTCAGTGTAATCATATGCCTCCCCTCATAAATTACATGCAGTGGGATTCTGACTTGCACTCCTGACATGCTTTCACTAGAGTTTGCTCTCTAACGGAATTCTCTCTAGTCTGGTCCAGGCCAGCTCTTCCACCCGTTTCCACTCACAGCCTGCTGGTTCCCTGTACGGGGACCCTTGGTTTTGCTTTTTTCTATGAGGTGCATCTGTCTGTGCTTGGATAACCATTTTTTCTCTTGCATCAAGGCACTCACAGCAGATAGCCTCAATCTACAGTTATTCAGTTCCAAGTTTAAATACTTTCCTCTCCAAATATATGTGACAGAGATTGCTTTCTTCCAAGGCCCTCTGTCCTGACTCATGACCCCCAGTTCTCGCTGGTCATTATTTAATTTAATGCATTTCTATCACGAACCACCTCACGCTCTTGGTTGACCACGATGGGGCCCGAGTTAATAAAAACGCATCTATCTGTCTCTACAGTTCATGCCACGGGCCGGGCAGTGTTGGGCACTACATCTCTATTTGGTGTGTGGAGTGCCTTTGAGGCAGATGCCCTTACTTTTCTCTCTATTGTCCTGTCCCCCACCTTTAGTCCTGCCCATGGGACTCTACTTCACAATGGCATCAGAGTGTGTGGTGGTTTCAGGCTTAGTTTCCTGGGCTGCCAAACACGAAGGCGGTGGCTCGCCCAGTTTGTCTGCTTGTGTCAGAACACAGTAGGTGCTCCATTCAGCCTCTGCGTTGGCTTTTCTCAGGCCAGGCGGCCACTTTGGCCCGAGCCATTGATTGATCTCTCTAGTACGGCCTTAATACTAAGACCCTGTGATGGGAACCAATTCTCATTCTTGATCTTGTTGAGATTTGATCCTGTACCAGGGCTTTATGTCAATTACCTGGCATGGCCAAGATTTCCAAGTAGATAGTATCATTTCCTTGTCATCGCTGAAGAGACGGAGACTGCAGGGATTAAGTATCAAATCCGGATGGACCATGTTGCCAGGAAGTGGCTCTCCATTGGATCTTCCTGAATCCTGATCCTGTGTTTTTTCTTCTTGTCACCATTGTCTTTTTTTTTTTATTGTTTAAAGTATTACAAATAGTAGTACATATGTCTCCTTTTCCCCCCATTGCCTCCCCTCGGCCTCTCCTTCTCCTGGCACATGCTCTCACTGCCACTCCCCGCCCCCCCCCCCCGCCAGTGTCTGTGTCTATTAGTTATCCTTACATGCATGCATACAAGTCCTTCGGTTGATCTCTTACCCACCTCCCAAGCCTCCCCTGCCTTCCCACTGTAGTTTGACAGTCTGTTCGATGCTTCTTTGTCCCTGTATCTATTTCTGTTCATCAGTTTATGGTGTTCATTATATTCCATAAATGAGTGAGATCATGTGATATTTATCTTTCTCTGACTGGCTTATTTTGCTTAGCATAATGCTCTCCAGTTCCATCCATGCTGTTGCAAATGGTACTACTTCTAGGTATATATCCCAAGAAAGCAGAAACACCAGTCAGAAAGGATCTATGTCACCATTGTCTTGATAGCATCCCTTGGCCTGGACCTGACTGGATGAGCAGGGAGTGTCCATGCAAACAAGATCGAGGATGGGAGAACAAACCAGATGAGCAAGTCCACCCGAGATAAAGGCCCAGGGGTGGAGGAGGAAAGAGAGGGTGCAGAGTGGGTTTAGCCACATTGTCCAGAGCTAGGAGTCTGGCCTGCAACCCTGCGAATGGATTCTGAATCCTGAGGACTGAGCAAGGGGCGGCTTCTCCTGGACCCTTCAGTCCACACCCATGGTCCCTTTGCCACTGGTGGACCCAGGTAGGAAGGGGGGAAATGGCAATCGGCAGACTCTGTGGGATGACAGAGTGTGCCCTTGGTCACAGATGAGCACTGAGCTCACAGCTCTCGACGGGGGCTGCACGGCCTTTAAACTCCCGGAGAAAGAGTTCTCGGAAGAGGCTTTCTGCACGGCACCTGACACTCGGAGATTTGCTGATGCAACAATTATTTGCACTATTTATATTCAAATGTTCCTTTAAAAAATGCAGCATCCCAATGTACCGATAGTAACTGTGTGCAAATCAGGAAACTTATCTCCTTTTTATAGGCCGAAATCAAATCACACTTTACATTTTTCTCACTTGCAGAATATTAGATGGCGGTCTCTAAGTGACTTGTGTTTATGAAAAAGGTGAATTTTAAGAACAAATTTTAAAACTGCATAAGCAGTTTAGTGGGTGTTTTTAGAAGTGGCTAGGACCCGCCAGTAGGCATGCATATTACATGGGTCGCCTCATGGCATGTGTGAGCGCTAAGCCTGCGCATGACCACGGTTCAGGTTATTGTGTGTGACCCTGTGGACGACAGGATGTGGAATAAAGGTTTTTAAAAAGCCCAAGTTGGGAGACATCCCTGCTTTTTCATCATAAGAACCGATAACTTGTTTCCTGACCTGTAATCAGATCTAATTGAGTTCTCAGTATCGTGCAATTCACAGATTCTGTCCCCATTTACGCACACGTTTGTAGTTGTCACATGGTTTTCAGTGTCCTTAATGAGCTGCTAACAAGCTGTCAATTATCTATGCAAATGAGGGAGCCCGCCATTGGGAGGCGGCTGTATCTGGAGTTAGGGAGAGCTACCTTCGGATGCTATGAAATCCATCATTCTCGCTTTAATAGCTGTCTTTACCCATGTGGCTCTTGTCACGTCTGGGTCTTTTTTCACTGTAATACCTACCCCATCAGAAAGGCCCTCTGGGAACGGTGAAGGTACTTAGAAAGGAGCTTACCTCAATCTCTCATAACTCTCAACTTGGCTTCCTTTCCCATCTCGGAGTTTCTAGGCACACTCCACTCTCTAGAGCAGAGAAGCTCATGGCTACTCCCGTACATATGGGAAGGGTCTCCTGCCCGCCTCTTAGCTCCCACTCCAGGGAACTGGTCAGAATTCTTTGCCCATGATTTCTCTGCAGAAAAAGTCCCTTTTCCTCTCCACTGCTGAGCGAGGCCTAGGCACAGGTACACAGACCATAAGCAAGTCAAGCTCAATGCTAGGAAAGCCGAGTAACTCAATCAAGTTTTGCTGAGCCCCGTGTTCCAGGCACTGTGGACACAGAGAGAACAAAACCAAGGTCACTGCCTCAGGGAACTGACATTCGGGCGGGAAGACGGACAATCAGCAATAACCACACTAGCTAAGGAGACGGAGGCAGGGCTTGGGAAGGTGCTGCATGATACGGAAATGCACAGAAAACAGTCGGGGAGAAATGGAGTAGTTAGAGGGGAAGGTAGTTGCAATCGAAATGGAATGCTCAGCTGAGGTCCCACTGAGTAGGTTGCATCTGAGCAAATCCTGGAAAGGAGTGAAGTTGTCGATCATGAGGGTGCCCGTGGGAAAATGTCCCACGCAGAGCCAACTTCAAGTGCGAGGAGCCTAAGACAGAAGCAGGTTCTGGAGCCATGAGGTGTGGGGACGTGGGGTCTGAGGGACTGGTGAGCAGGAGAGAGATGGGCAATCACGTGGGCTTCTATTCATTTCGGTAGATTCTTTTACATTTTGAAAATGAATTGTATGTTAATGAACACTGACTTTATAATCATTCAAAGTGTGTATGCTTTTTTGCGGGGGGACACCCTGTATGTAATGCTGTTAGAAAGGCCTTGGCAAGTCCTAAGTGCTTAGTAAGAGTTGGCTGTGACTAGTATCAGTAAAGGTAAAGGGGGTCATAGAGCTAGCAATTCTCCTTCTGCAAATAAAACCAAAGAAAGTGTGCTTATTGAGACAGATGTAAAACCTGTTCACAGTAGCACCGTGGTTACATTAAAAAAATGGAGACAGCCTGAAAGCTCATTCTCTGGATGAGAATATGCACATTATGTCGGTTACAATGGAATGTTATAGAGTAGTGAAAATATATGTTACATGTTCTAAAGGAATAGATTTCAAAATCAGTATGGAGTCAAGCCAATACATTTCAGGATATGTACCTTCTTCACTCAGTCTACAGAAAGATAACGGTTTGTTTGAAGTATATGAAAACAAACATGGGCTCTCACATATATATTTTGGAAAAGGGAGAAGCAGTTTAATAGCCTCTTCAGATAACTTTGGATATTCTTCTTCGATACTAAACCAAAGGTCAGAAATTGTTAGTTTCTCAAAGCTTTGTTGTAATGTGAAATCAGAAGTCATATCAATAAGCTTTCATTAATTGTTATGTTAAAACCCATTCTCTGTTTTGGACTTTGAGTGGAATTATTCATAGACCCATATGTAATTTGGCAATATTATACACTGTTGTTGTTTTTTAATGTTGGTTCACTGTGTTATGTGAATCTTGTCAATATTGATACCTTTAATTTTAAAGTATTTTTTAAAATCACATTAATAATATCACCAGCAATCTCATCAGAAGAGGTTGTAAGGAGGGAGGAGCTGTCAAGCTCATGATACTAGAGAGAAGTTGCCTAAAATTCAAATAGCTTCATTTGAATTCTGATATTGTCATTTCTTTCCTTGGAAACAACAGGCTCATTTTATGTGGCATCAAGAGAAATGTCTGCTAAATACACAAGTCTGAATAACCATAATTTTTCTGTCAGTTGTCCTAAGGAAAAGTTTTGTTGCATGAATAAAGTGGCTAGTTCAGCTGGCAACTCAAGCAATCACAGGCATGTGCAACAGAAATGCTCTAAGGGTACTTCCCATTGTTGTATATGGAATGTGAAAAGGAAGTGCCAATAGGAGTCAAGAAATAACAAAATTAATTATTTTTCTTGCTTCATTGTGGATATTCTTAAGGGATATGAAGGGAACTGTTCTTTTTTTTAAAAAAAGAATATTTTTATCCATTTGTTTTTTAAGAGACGGAGGAAGAAAGAGGGAGAGAGAAAGAAACACCCACGTGAAAGCGGAACATCAATGGGCTGCCTTCTATATGCCGCCTACCTGGAATCGAGCCCGCAACCTGGGCAGGTGCCCTGACTGGAATCGAACCAGCAACTTTTGGTACAAGGAACAATGCCCAGTCAAGTGAACCACACTGGCCAGGGCAAGGACAGTGTTCTTTTAAGGTCAGGTGCATGAGGGTGAAGAATCCAATGACTAAGAGTTGGTGCCACTGCCTTGACTCATGCGAAGCCTCCAGCAGTTTCACCCTGCACGGTTTCTGCTCCATCACTACACATGCCAACAGAGTAGAGCGGAGGCAATGCTGTCTTGGAAACACTATGGAAGTAGTTTTGACCTTGTAGACACCTTGACAGCCTCTTGGCTGCAGACCAGTCTTTGTCAGCTAGTGCTCTAGCTCAAGGCCAGACAAGCTGGTTGGCTAAGTGGTGGGTTTGCCTGCTGTGCTCATGCCCCTTCTCAGAGAACTGCTCCAGTTTCAAAAGTGTGGGTAGCAGGTGGTATTTCTTTTCTCCCTCCAGCCCTGGCCAAAACTTCCTCTAGAAAAGGTGAGCCCTTATTTTATTAGAAAGCATCTAACCCGCTGGCAAGGGAGGTGGTCCTTCAGGTTCTCTTTTAGGAGCATTTGAGTAAGCCACAGAGATGTCCCCAGTTAGGCAGTAGTGGCATGGGACAGGGAGGGGGGCATATTGATTAGAAGCCATCGTTGTCCGCCTAAATGTTGACAAAGAAGTAAAGGAAGCTGGAGAATGAAGTAATGTAGTAAGGAGTAAGGATGAGAGTCCATGAAATGTCATAGAGAGGAGAGGGAGGGAGAGAGGGAGAGAGAGAGACATCAAGATAGAAATAAAGATATAGAGATTAGAAAAAGACAAAAAGAGATATAAAGGGAGAGACAAACAGGGAGAGACAAGCAGGGAGAGACAGAGAGAAACAGGATAGGAATCAAGAGAGAAAGAGACACAAAGAGAGAGAGAGAGAGAGAGAGAATTGACTTCCAACAAGGCCCCTTTTACTTGTGTTAATTTGATTATATATTTTCTAACAATGGAGAACATGACAAAGGCTGGAGGGGAGATTCAGAATGAAGAGGGAATTAACATCTAGAGGTCTTTAATTATGAGAATGCACCAAGCATCTTAAAAGCCTCAGTAGAAAGTCACTGGAAACACACACACACTTCAGGATTTTTGGAAGACACGGGAAGTATAGGTCCATCTTTCTTTTCATCTGTTTGTAAGAGGACATTTACCTTTAAAAATAGGTTTCAAGGTCCAAGTCCCAGCTTACACCCCTGACCCAGGGCCACTGTACCCCAAATGCTCTGGAATGTGAGCTGGATCCGGGGACTAGGACTCGACACAATCTTCCCTGCCATATGCCCTCTTTAGGATTCTTTCGGAAACAATCCCACCAGATTGCTTGCTAATTGCCCTGTGGCATCTCCGTGGTCAGAATGCCATTTCTGGCTTTATTTTCTGTTTGTACATCAGCTCATCTTTTTTTTTTTTCCATCTGCAAACTCTAGGGGGTAAATTTTGGGCATGATGTGCGGAGCATTCACCGTGGGCCGCTCATTACTGTTAATGGGAACGACAGCACTCAAATTCCAGGGCCCAGGAACATTTACCCTCGGATGGTGGTGGTGTGCGGGCGGTTTTTTAATTGTATTTACAAATAAGGCTGACATGCACACAGCGGCAGCTCCCAGGAAGATGGCGCTTTAGAAAATGGGCAGGAACCAGACTGTCCCTGGGCCCCCAGCCGATGCAGCACAGAGTTGGAGAGAGGGGCAGTGGGAGTCTCTGCACCTTTTTAAAAAAACATGTGGTTACATGCACATCACATCCAATGACGGGTTATACAGTACCGCGGCAGTGAGAATACTCATACTATTGTGCAACCTTCACCACCATCCATCGCCAGAACATTTTCCTCACCCCCAAACTGGAAACTCCATGCCCATTAAACACTAACCACCCGGTGCCCCTCCCCCAGGCCCTGGTGACCTCCATTCTACTTTCTGTGTCTATGAATTTGACTGCTCTAGGCACCGAATATAAGTGGAGTATGACAATATTTATCCTTTTGCGGCTGGCTTACTTCACTTAGCATAACGTCCTCAAGGTCTATCTATGCAGAATGAGTAGATAAGGGTGAATAATATTCCATTGCATGCATAGGCCGTGATTTATTTATCCACTCTTTTATCAATGGGCACGTGGTTTGCTTCTACCTTTTGGCTGTTACGAATAATGCTGTTAGGAACACGGGGGTACCAATATGTGAGTCACTGTTTTCAATTGTTGTGTGTTACATACCCAGGAGTGGGATTGCTGGATTGTGCACTAATTCTACTTTTTTTTTTTTTTGAGGAAATGCCATACTGTGCTTAGTGGCTGCACCATCTCACATTCCCACCAGCAAGGCGTGAGCGTTCTGATTTCTGCACTGCCTTGCCAGCATTTGCTACTTTTTTGTTTGTTTGTTTGTTTATTGTTGTTGTTTAGTTTTTTTTATAATGGTCATCCTCATTAGTGTGAAGTTTCTCTGCATCTTGACCAACACCTGGTAGGTCATGTCTTCTTTCATTCCTTAATTTTTTTTTTCTCTCCTAGTTCAACGTTCCTCAATTTTTAAAATTCAGGAAACACTCCCGAGGACACAGGACTGCTCAGGTGTCCCCACCCGAAGCCCCGACAATGCCCTCTGTATGTCCCGTGGTGACACCTGTTGCCTCATTTCTACTTGGCGGTGCCACGTTCATCTCCCTCCTTAGCCTCTGTGCCCTGCTCCCAGCCTCTGTCCCCCAGACCCACCCAGGGCTGGGCACTCGGTAGGCACTCAATGAATATTTATCGGATGAATGAACTCTGTTCTAGGTGACAGATGAATCTTTAAATAGGAAGAACAAAGGAAAGTTTATTACGAGGATGATTGCATCAGCATGCAGAGCATGTGGGAGCAAAATAACGCGACCGTAAACACGGAGATGGGGAAAAGTAAATTGACTAAATTATTAGTGTCACTTTGATTTCAGAAAGTGCTGCTTCTTTACACATAAGCAGTTACAAATGTAGCCGATAAATGTTAATATTCATAACATGCTCATCTTTCAATGAGAGGATTAGGGAAACACAGAATAATAATAATGGTGATGCCCACGGTCCCCTGGGCTCATCCATTTCAGGTCTCACCGCAGAGCCGGGGCCCTTTAAGACGGAGGCCCTGCCGCCCCGTGTCAGAGTGACCCGTGATAAGCCTGGTGAAGATCAGGATCGCTGGCCTTTCCTGATCACTGATCACTTAGAAGGCACTTTGGAAATTGCAGCTTGCTTGCTGGCCCAGGGGAATTACCACCCACGCCTGATCAACGCGGGGGAAGCCGAGTGAGTGAGGAAGGTGAGCTACCCCATATTAGAAGGCTCCAAGTTTCAATTCGACTCTTGGCAGCTCAAGCCATGGCCATTTTTCTTCGTTCTTTCTTTTGTTGCTTTTTCGTTTATTCTCTGGTCATTCGCAATTATTTTTTTAATCCTCACCCAAGGATATTTTTTTTCATTGATTTTTAGAGAGAGTGGAAGAGAAAGGGAAAGACAGGGAGAAATATCGATGTGAGAGAAACACATCAATTTGTTGCCATGAGCAAGGCAGGGCTGGGGAGGAGCCTGCAACCGAGGTACCTGCTCTTGACCGGAATCGAACCCGGGACCCTTCTGTCTGCAGGCTGACGCTCTATCCACTGAGCCAAACTGGCTAGGGCCATTTGCAAATTTTTTAAGGAAAGAATCAGTGTGTGTGTGTGTGTGTGTGTGTGTGTGTGTGTGTAGCATATCTGGGGCTAAGAGAACTGAAATGAGACTGGAATGGCAGAGAATGGGAGACTTACGGCTTTGGCACTAGGAAGAGATGTTGGAGATCATTTAGCTCGGTTCCCTCGTTTTACAAATGATGAGGCTCTGAGAAGAAGGGGCCTTGGCAGGGCCAAGGGTCAGCCACTTGGCAGCGGCCCTGGGTGTACAACCCAGGCCTTCATCAGGCTGCAGGGTCAAGGTCAGAGGCAAGCTTGGGTATAAAAGTGAGACACGTGCTCAGAAATGAGACACGATCATACATCTAGACCGTAGCAGTAAGAGATGCTCAAAGCGGCTGGCTCCCACGGACTCTGGCTGCGCGACGGTGCAGGGTGGACTCCCTGCGGGGTGGGGCTGCGTCCTGCGGGACACAGCAGGTGCAGGGCAGGGCCCGGGACTTGGAGGGGCCCACAGAGGTGTGTTCATTTCCTCTTGGATCAGAAGAAAAACATCCGTAAAGTAATAACAAATTATAGTAAAGAATTCTGCCTGGACTACATTCATTTGTATACCAGCCCAGTTGTAAAATAGAATTTCTAATACTTTTATGGAGGAAGGGACTTGCCAAGGCAAACGTGTGTCAGGCCTACAAAGTCAGGACGCAGTCCTGCCTCTCAAATTCCTAATGAGAGCTCCCCTTCCTCTTTGGACTGCTTCCCATGGTTCACAGGAGTAAATTCCTTTGCGAGGACAGGAGAAACTGACTATGTTTTTACGTTATTAAGACTTTCAGGGGCAAGCAGCAGCAGGTTAATTTCGATTGGCTCAGGCATCAGGTACAGCTGGGACCAGGTGCTTGAGCGATAATGTCTAGAATGTGTCTCCTCACTAAGCGCTGTTGACCTTGGCGTTGACCTTGTTCTCTGCCAGGCACGTGGTGGAGACAGGCCAACCGGCAGCTCAGAGCTTCCCTACTAGGAGCTGGCACTCCGTGCTCCTGCGCATGTCCCAGGAATTGGCACCTGCAGTATTCCAGGCACCGGGCTGGGCTTGTATGCGGATCATCTCATGAAACCCTGAATTTCAGCCTGAGATAAGATCTAGTCTTCCTCCTTTTAGTTTTCTTTTTTTTTAAAGATTGTTTTTCTTGATTTGAGAGAGAGAAGGGAGAGGGGGAGAGAGAGGAACATCACTGTGAGAGCGAAATGCTGATCAACTGCCTCCTGCACACCTCGCGCCTGGGTATGTGCCTGGACCTGGAATTGAACCAGCGACTCTTTGGATGGCTGAGCCACCCTGGCCAGGGCTAGTCTTACTCCTTTTAGAGGCAAAGACATTGACGCTCCAGGGAACTGACTCGAAGGTGGTCCCGAGTTTATTTGACTTGCACGGAGCCTGCTGTCTATGGCAGAGCAAGCAAAACTCTCCCATTAGCACAGGGCGCTCTGGGATGTAACTACAGCCGTCTCTTCAGCCTTGGGGTCTGGTCTTCCCTCCTGCTCCACCAGACCTCTGCAGGTTCAAGTCCTCAGGCTCTAGGAATCTGCGTGAGTCGTCCCTGTCTCAGACTGCTTTTCATCATGTTTCTGCTACTGGGATCCAGGCCCAATGGCTCCAAGCTGCCGGCACACAGGGGGAGACTGTCACCTCAGTGGTCCCCCACATTGGCTCTTCTTCTTCTCCTGACCATGGGCATGTTGTCCTGTACCATGACACCATCGCATAGATGCGATCTCTCCTACTCAAGGGGAAACTTCTGGAAAGCTGAGGTTGGAGTGTCTTCGCCTCCATGTCAATTCATCCCGTCCCATTCACACAATCTGCCACCCAGACGGTGCTCATCAACCATTAGCTCATGAATTAATAATGTGACTCACTGGGCCCCCAAATTACATGAGCACAATGGGCTGCCATGCGGGCAGACGCGTGCATGCAGGGTGCAGACAAGGGCAGCGCGCGTAAGAGGGGAGGCTAATAGGACGTGAAATGCGCCGAGGGCACCGAGCTCTTCTGCTCCGGCAAACTTTCAGTTTTAAAAGTATGATCTATTTCAACTACGCTGTCTCCTGCCATTTCCCGTAAGAAGAGACGACGGTACAGACAGGTGAAAAGACTTGCCCCAGTTGTTATCAACATATGAGCCTCCATTTATGCCAGGCGCCTCCTGCCTTACCCCCGGTCTTCACAATAACCGGACCTGACAGATGTGAAAATGGAAGGGCGGGAGGATAAAGGCCAGCATCGCAGTGTCACGATGCCACTAGAAAGGGACCAAGCCAGGATCTGAATCCAGAGTTGGCCAGAGGAGAAATTCATACACTTTTTTTTTTTAACTGAATTGTACTCAGATGTACATTTGGGACCAGAAGTAGCACCTCTTCACCCTGAGTTCAGAGCCTTTGAAAGCGCTTGACTCTAAAGCCCCAAAGTGAATGCCCCATCTATTAATTCACCTTCTGTGGCATCTCTACCCATCACCGTGGGCCATTCAGGGCCTCAAATGTTCCTCTCATGGGTGAAGGTTATCTTTGGTATAAAAAGAAAGAAAAAAATCTTTATTATAAAGAAATAAATGCTAATTGTAAAGCAATTCAAATGTAGAATCAGGAAAGAAAGGGGACATAGTCCGTTTGCGCTGAAGGGGAAGACAGCATAGAATCTCTAACCAGGGATCCCTCATCAGTCCTTTCTCCTTGGCCTCAGCTGCTTGCCGCAGCTCCCCATTTGCTTTGTCATTTACCTTTTTTTTTTTTTTTTAAGAAACTGGCATCAAAATATTTTTGCTGTTCCCTGGAACAGAGCAATGCAGTTTGGGCAGAGGTGGTAGGAGGTGGGATTGGTAAATGTGAAATTGTCGAGATCAGCTGAATTTCTACTTTCCTGTGAACCAGCCCAAGGTAGTGCCTCATGTTTTTTTGGACCATCGTGCTATTTTGATGATTATTTTATTTCACTCATCACCATTTGAATCAACTTCATCCTTTGTTTGCTTGCTACTTTGTGTCTGTCTCCCTTTAAAAGGTGCGTAAACCCATACTTCTCAGCTACCATGTTCATATATGCATCGCCAACTCCTACAACATGCCTTGGCATATGGTAGGTCGAGAGAGAATGAATGGACCATTGTCAAGTGAATAAACAGAATTAAAGTCATCAATAGAACCCACAGTCTAGAATGTCTAGACAGCATGCTGGTTTGTTCCGGCTCCTACTTTCAAACAGATCTGATTTGACATGGCTACTGGGAGCTGGACCCCGAAAAAATGACCAGTTCTCTAAGGACAAAGTAGAAGACTATCCCAGGCCAAGGAGTGACCATAAATGATACCAGCCTTGCATTTCATTATTGCCATGGCTTTGAAAGGCTCCCTGGAAAGTTCGGAACGTGTCATCCAGCGATTATATGGGAGGACTTCTTCGAGAGTGACAACTGAACATTGACTTATAGATGATGGAAAGTGGATACCTGCACAGCTGGTGGGATCCCAGTCGGGGGCTGAACACCTCCTTAAGTCAATAGAAATTGGCACGACAATCAATGGTTTGCACTGAGTGTAAATCCCTTGGTCAGATCACTAGAAGTGATCAATGGAACTGCCTTTTTGATGTCTACAAGAAAATGGCGTGTATGCTTAATCAATGGGGAAAGTCTCTGACTTTCCTCAGTAAACTTTCGATTCTTTGGCAATGTACAAATTGGGATGATAGACACAGACTCCCCGACACAAACAGCTTCCTCTTAAGAAATCCTCCCTGGTCACTCACCCATCTGGGAGGCTTCTTGGTTTCCAATGGTAGCGCCTTACAGTATAGAAGGAATGGTCTGTTGTGTATGACATATAGCAGGTCGTTTTCCTTTCATTTATTTGCAATCATTGAAAGAGAGAGAACAAAGAGAAAAGAGCACCCGCAAACACCTTCCCGTTCATCTGTTACCTTATATAATCACTGGAGCCCTGAAGCAAAATTGAGTTGCTGTGTCTGCCTCTTAGGACCCACAATCAGAGCACAAGTTTTCCTGATGAGCTTAATATTCAATGTATCCAGATGCATCCTTAGGCTAATTAGGACCAGATAGGCCTGGGGAAATGAAGAGGTTGGTTGGGGTATAATGGGAGCCTCGCTTCTGAGCTGCCTCAGAGTGATGAAGCTCAATGGCGATGCCTTGGCACAGGGAGAGGTCCCTGGCATGAGGAGTAGCTCATCGATGGTTGACCAGCTGGTTTCACTTGTTGGCCAGCAGGACAGAGGGTGTAGGTTTATTCTGCCTATGGTTATTCTCAGTTGCTTTGTAACCATGGCCACAATCTACATTTCGTTTTAAAAATATATATATTTTTATTGATTTCAAAGAGGAAGGGAGAGGGAGAGAGACAGAAACATCAATGATGAGAGAGAATCATTGATCAGCTGCCACCTACATTCCCCACACTGGGGATCGAACCTGCAATCCAGGCATGTGCCCTGACTGGGAATTGAACCATGACCTTTCATATGTTGACCCTCAACCACTGAGCCACACTGGCTGGGCCACAATCTACATTTCTTACCCTGCTCCTCCCGGATCCATCTACTAGGAGATAGGCTGTCAGTATCCCATCCTTACCACTTACCAGCTGAATGACTAGCAAATAATGGTGATGATGATGAAGGCAACAATAATGACAGCAGTACCAGCGGCTAACACATATCAAACACTCATAGCATGCATAACATTGTCTAAGTGTATTCCATGTATTTACCTATTTACACGATCAGTGTCTCAGTTACTACCAGTGCCTCCATTTCTTGTATAAGGAAACTGCAACATGTACACATCAGTTACCCAGTTCAATGTCACACAGCCAGTTAAGACATGGGACCAGGGCCAAGATTCTGGCTCTAGAACCCAAGCTCATCACCAGCAAGCCGATCCTATTCCTGGACCCCATCTCCTCGTTTCTTCAAGAGGCCTGGGTGAGTGTAGTTGTCAGTGCTTTCCCTGTAAACGACACCAATAGAAATGAGTAGGGTCACGCCTTTGGTATCAGAGTGTTGGACTGACTGAGAGCATCCCTGCCCCAACTGCTGCCCTTACACTGGAAACCTGGTTTCAAGGCAAGTCTTCTGATGGATGGGCCAGTGGGTCATTCTGATGTGTTAAGGAGAATATTACCATCATCACCTTTCAGCGAACTGGCCCTGGGCTGAGATGATTATCTGCTCGCTCAATGCAGTCACATGTGGCAGTGACAGCCAGTCTGGCATGAACAGATCCAAAACTGCATTCACATGAATATTGTCTTCATGACCTTAGATATATTTTTTTTTGTATTGCCTTACATTTCTCAGTGATTATTCTGCCATTCTGACCTTTTTTGCAATTTGATTTTTCTCCCTATGGATTATGTACTTTCTGTCACTGTGTCCCCAACAGTCAGCATGGTCCCTAGAAAATACTGGGATGATCCTTCTGTTGGGTTTGAATTTTCCTTATTTAATGTTAGCATCTTCCTTATTTATGTCAGTATTTTGAAGTTCTGATCAGGTATTTTTCTGTTTTCTCATCTGACAGTTAGCTACCTTCCGTTATAACTTTTGCAGATGGCCAGAGCCAGACTCCATGACATGATGATTGATATGTTGTAGAATGTGTTAGTCAGGATGAGCTAGGTTGTGCTGTTGTAACAAACATGCCCTAAATCTGACTGATGTACAAAAGGCTTACTTTTTATCACCACATGGAGTGGCTCCATATCTTCTCATCATGGAATCCTGGATGAGAGACTAACCACCATCTCAATGTGCTGGTTTTATGGAAAAGAGTTCTGAAGGATCTGGCACCAGCAATTGAAAAGGAAATGTGTAACTTTCATTCAAATTATGGGTCAAAATGAATCACTCAGCCCCACGCAAAGTCAAGAAGATTAGGAAGTGCAATCCAGAAAGTGTTGGGAAAGACAGCTGGATATATCTGGTAGGCAGCTCTAAAGACTTCCACGTGGTCCTCAAGAAGTCAGCCTAGTCTCAACTACAAGAAAGAAACGCATTAAACCAGAACACAAGAGAAAAAGTGATGAGTGCTTTTAATGTCAAAAATCACTAAAGAAGATGAGAAAAAGAGAATTAACCTTTTTGCACATCTTCACGCATGGGTCTCTATCGACCTCTCAACAGTCTTATAAGACAGATGTGATTAGCTCCAGTTTTCACACCATAGAAACATTAGAGAACTTAGGGTTTATGTGAGGCCTGTTGGGGCAAAGTCACTCTCCGCTTCATTTCTGATGTGGGTGAGTAGAGGGACTGATCTTTCTCTTATCCCCAAGAGCCCAAGGACAGAGTGTGGCAAAAAATAGATTCTCAGTACATGATGATTGCCAGAAGGAGCCGTTTGAAGGATCGCTTCCTGTTCCGAGAGCCAGGTAGACCCACCATATGTATTTAGGTTAGGCCCACAAGGGCTGGCAGGTAAACAAGAACTCCCCCACCAAGTGTGGCCAATGCCCCTCAGGGTGGCACTTTGTCTCTCTCTCTGTGTGTCTCTCTCTGTGTGTGTCTCTGTCTGTCTCCCCCTCTCTCTCTGCTTCTCTCTCCTCCAACTTAGGAACACATTCCCATTCATGCTTGGGAAGAATGCACACATGAAACAACAAGATCCAAGGATCTTTTAAATTTTTTTCTTTGCCATATCATCCTATTCCTTCTTTTTCAAAATACTTACTTTTTCTTTCTTTGTTTTTCACATTTTGGAATTTTGGAAGCGAGAATATATAGACTACTTTGTATATGGATCTGAAAGACACAACCAGAAAAGAATTTTTCATTGCAAATCTGAGATGCCGGTTTTCCCTCCTTATTCAGAATGACCTTTTCAGGTTACCAAGCAGCACAGCACGCGGAATTCCACCATGAACCTGTGAACATTAAAGACAGTTATCATAGAAATAATCGAAGCAAGTCTAAAATGCACTCACTCTATTGGCAGGGCAATGCCTTTTTTTGGGGAAGTCCAGCCTTAATCATTCAGGGAAGCAGGAACTAGAAGTGGAGCCTGTGTCCATCCAGTGATCATCCAGAAATACTTTTGAGCACAATTTTAGTGAGAATAGTCTCTCTTCAGTGAAGGCTTATTGCACTCAGCATAGTTACAAAGCATTCACTGTTATCTTATTGAATCCTCCCTCAACTGCATGAGCCTGAATGAGACAGGGAATCCTGCTTCTACCATCACCCAGGAAGGGGATGAGGCTGAGGGATGGAAAAGGAGTTTTCTGTGGTGAGTGGCTGCTCATGCAGGCCTGTCTTGGTTGAGTTTCACCTTGGTGCCCAGTCCTCGTGTGCACCAGTCATACAGTCATGCTACTCAGAAACAGACCAACTGCCTACTTGTAGATAAGGGGAAGCTGTGGTCCAGGGAGGGGGTAACTCACCCTGCTTATACTTTCAAATTCCTTGGACGCAGGCTCTGGATTCAGACTGAATTACGTCTCATCTCTGCCATGGCTGACACACATGAAGCTCAGTGTCCTCACTGACATGTGGGGATAGTTCTGTGTGTGCATGTGTTCTTCATGCCTACACGAGGGTGGAATGAGCTGATATATGGAGAGCCTGCCTCATTGGTGATGTTTAATCTTTTATTGTGTAAGTTATTATTAATCTACTTCACTCTCTACCATGATGATTTTTTGATGCTGTGGTGAGTTGCTTTGGAAAGATTTTTGTTTGATGCTAATTATAGTTGAAAAGTGAGAGGTTGGCCTTGGCCAACATAAGATAGAGGAGTGGCTGAGTCAAGGCAATTTGCATCCCGTGACCTTTATGTCTAGGTCAGGAGAGCTCTGCATTCAAGGAGGACGTAGTCCTCTGACCGCCGTGCGGCTGGTAAAAGTGATTTGTCATTAGCTCATATGATCATAGTGGGAAGCCTGCCCAACTGGCCTTCAAGGTGATGAAAGTTATCCTACCAGAGTATCTGTCCCCTCCCACTGGAGAAAAAGCACAGCCCACAGCTCCACTCAGAGAAAATCCATGGCCGACTGTCCCTTTTCCTGGTCCCTGAGGATGGCCACAGATGACGCCTAAGTCCGAGGACCCAAAGGGGAGCATGGTGGAGAGGCAAGTGTGTGGCCCAGGGAGGCCTCCAGCCGGCTCCACCAAGTGCCAGCAGGGAACCTGGGAAGTCACACCCCTCTCCCGGCTCCTGAACCCGATCAGTGACAGCGAGAAAGACACCTGCAGCCCTGCTGCAGCCATTCGCTATGCTTGTGCCACTTGACTTCTGTGGGCCCAAGTCTCCTGATCTAGAGGATAACCTGTCAGGCCCCAAGGAAGCTGTGGACAAGGTCACATGCTGGAGTGCAGGTAGAGCTCGGGAACACTGCCCTATGATGGGGCTCTGTTCATAGTAACGACAATAATGACACCGAAACGTATTTCGTTTATTTATGTGACTGTGAGCTCCTTGAGGACAGGGACTCTGTTTTGTTATCTGTCTACTTTGACGTCCAAGACGGTGTTTAATAAACAGCGGGAACAACAGTACACATGCACTTATTGAGCACCCACCCTGTGTCAGGGGCTTTTCGAAGAGCTTTGCGTACGTTCACCTATTGAACCCTTACAACACCCTCATGATGTGGCTGCTGTCGCCTTCCCATGTGGTAGACGAGGAAATCGGGCACCAAGAAGTGAAGTCAATTGCCCAAGGTCACACAGGTATGCTGAGCTCCAGGAGGCACTCACTAAGGTTGAATGGAGGGCGGAGTGGGGTGGCCTGACCCCCCTCTGTTGACCTTGACTATGGTCCTCCGTATGCTCCTATCATCATGTCTGGGTGCTGTGGGGGTTGGCAGGCTGGGTTTGGCAGTGGCGATGGGGGTAGTGATCGCAATGAAGAGGGCCACGGGTGCTGTCACACGTGCACAGCCAGAGTGAAAATGACGGGAGATTAATAGGAAATAATGGGATGGGGAGTCGAGCATTTACGCAGCATTCCTCATGAGAGAGCCTCCAAGCCAGTGAGGTGCAATTAGCCGTCCAAGCCCGGGTGCATAGGCAGGAAATGAGCCAGGCTCGCGGTGGGTTTATTTTTACACTCAGGCCCGCCCTCGGTTCTCGGCCTAGTTAGCACTTTGGAAGCCCCAGCTGACTCGGCACTGCCTGTGAGCTCTGATGCGCTGCTGCTCCGCTCCTGCACAGCCCTGATGTCGAACACGCGAGGCAGACAGCTGCCCGAGGCGTTCTCCGTAGAAGCTCTCATGTCTCCACACACCTCGGCTTTCCACCATCACGCCGCGCCTCTTCCCTCCGTCAGTGAGCGAGCGTCGTGGCAGGTGCAGACGCCGCGCAGTGCCGTGGAAATGTCCCAATAGGCGACACATCGGGGCAGAGCGGGCGGCCCCTGGATGCACACGGGGCACCTGTCCATTGGCCTCCTCTTCCAGGTAAGCACATGAAATATCATAAAATCTCTCTTGCAGCATCTATTGCATCTTGGACCTCAGGATCCTGAACCATCACCTCAAAGGAAATCACCATAGTTTTCTGTGCAGCCACCCCAAACTCCCAGACGTTCACGCGCCCACACGCTTTGATTTCTCTCCTTACCGAAGATGGACTGCATCTGTTCCCCGGAATACAATAATTATTTTATTGCCTTGGTTTCTATCTGGGCACACATTCCATTTCCCAATGTAAATAATCGTCTCCACCTTTAATAAAGGAGATGGAGCCCGCCTGGCTGCGAGAATGAACATCTCAATACCTTCAGACACACAATGACACCGTATCAATATTTAAACTCATTTTATGCATGTATTCCAGGTTGTCCAACTTCATTAGGGCCATTCATCAAGCCTCTAGCTGGAGTGTATTCCCATTGGACTTGTAGGCCTGGGGGCCTACCAAACAGAAATTTAAACTAACTTGCCTTTTTAATTCACATTATTCTCAAATATTCTCTTTTCTAACTCCCTGCCATGACTAAGGCATTTAGACTGGGCCATGATTCGGTACATGTCAACACTTAACTGACACAATCCCCATTAGTATGTCAGAATATGTGAACTCCAGTAAAATACGGTATCCATTCCTCCCTCTTCGTTGATGAATAACCCTCCAGTTCTTGCCTGCACTTGGCAATAATTTGACTTTATTGCTCAATGTTTCCGTTAAATATTTACAAACATTTTAAACTATGTATAAATGAAATCTTCAATGTTTTGCAAATCTCATCCTCTCCCTCAACTCCAAAATAATAAATCTCTTGATCTATTTTTTATATTTGTGAACATTGGATTCTGGGAATGGGGATATTCTTGCAAATCAGATCAGCCCCTCTCCCGGCTACCTCTGCCGATTGGGCCAGGTTTCTTTCCTGAGATGAGCACTGGGTAGCTGACGCTGAAATCCACTCTGCAAAGCCAATAAGCAATTAAGTCCATGCTGAGGAAATGGCAATAAAACCTTCTCAAACAGGGCAGCGACCCGGAGAAGGTTGGAGAGGAACCTCCCTCCACGGTGCCACCTCACCAGGCAAAGCCAGTGAAATGCACAGTCACATTTCAGGGGCAACCAGGCGTCGGTGAGTGAAGTGGCCACGTGGCTGTGTAGGAAAGAGGGTCATTGTATTAGTTTCCTAGGGCCGCCAGAATGAAATGGCAGAGAACGGGGGCTTAAACAACACATGTATTATTTGTCGTTCTGGAGGCTGGACACCCAAGGTCAGATTGTCAGCAGGGCTGGTTTCCCAAGGCCGATTGATCTCCTTGGCTTACAGACGGCTCCCTTCTCCTGGTGTCCTCACACGGCCCTTCCTCTCTGTGCCCACTCTCCTGCCTCTCCGTGTGTCAGACACACATTCTATTGAATGAGGGCCTACTCTAAAAAGCTTAGTTTTAAGAATTTTTGTTGACTTTCTTTTTTTCTTTTCTTGGAGAGAGAGAAAAACATTGATGTGAGAACACAACATTCCTCGGCTGCCTCCTACATGCCCCCGCAGGGATGGAGCTGGAAAGCTGGGCATGTGCCCTGACTGGGAATTGAACTAGCAACCTTTTGGAGCATTGGATGATGCCCAACCCCCTGAGCTAAAAAAAAAAAAATGCCTCATTTTAGCAATCACCTCTTTAAAGGCTTTATCTCTAAATACAGTCGCATTCTTGGTTGGGTAAGTCTGCAGAGTTGGGAAACTCTATTCTCCTTTGGTTGGTTCATCAGGCATGGGCCATGCTCCCTCTCTCGGAACGAGCATGGAAACAGTGTTCTCTGAGGTTCTTGGACGTACTGCGGCCAGCCTAGCTTCTCTGAGTTCCTGCTTCCTCGGGGGTCAAGTGGGAATAAAGGCCACTTACATTGCAGAGTTGATTGGAGGTTTAAGGGACCTAACAAGAGAGAAGCTGGCCGTCGGACGTAGGCATTCAGTGCATGTCAGCAAATCGGAATTGAGTGGCATTTTGTGGGAGCACACTGAAACTTGGGGGTGAAAATGCACCACGCTTGCAGAGCTGGAGAGGAAAATCGACGCCCAGTTTTCTACAGGCAGGAACTGAGCATCACCTTCTCTCTGTTCTTCCCCCCCAGTTTGGGGAATTTGCGGGGCTATCATTTCATGTTGGGTGATTGTGTTTTCACATCCGTGATGTGTTCAATGTGGCAAGAGAGCATGGTTTGAGTTACTTCCAAAACGAAGTGCTTCTGTTAGAAAAAAAGTTGAAGAGTTCGTATTAAATGGTTTCTGTACTGTGCGTGCCCAAACCCTCCATGCTTTCCGGATTCAGCACTTCAGAGCTTTAAGAGCCCTTCATTTGGGAACTGAGTGGGTGTTCTGGACACGCGCACCGTGGGCCCATTTAGACTCCCTCGATTGCGCACAGCCCTGGCCTGCCCCTGCGGAGCTGGCGTCGGACCGGCCTCTGCAGCGTCTGTGCCCACAGGGGTGCCTCTGCGCTGGGCGCCTCCAGACCCACTCCGGTGCAGCATTCTGGTTCTGGTTTTGCTCAGAGGTCTGGGTTCCCCGCAGAAGGGCCTGATGAGGTAGGGAATGTCAGCTTTATTTCCACAGGGCCCACCCCATGACGTTCTTGCAGAGCCCAATTGCCTGTTGTGGGGAAGACAAAGACCCGCAGCCATGATAGCGCTCCCTGGCGCCAGGAGCGAACACGACACCTGTGTGGTTTGTTTACACGCAGCCACAGGGTGCAGTAGTCACACCAGGGGAAGGCTGAAGCTCAGAGAGTTGAAGAAATGCTTTCACAGACAGCAAGGAGCAGCCCCGGGCCGGGAAACTCAGGCTCCATGCATCCGTGCCCTCTCCACGGCTGGCAGGCGATGTGGGGAAAGTGCCGCCTTGGGAATTAGAAATGGAGCTCGGCCTTCCGCCAAGCCTTCCGAATGGAGGCCCGGAGTTGCTTGTGCTCACAGGAAATTGGTACCATTTGCTGATAAAAAGAATATTCTTGGATTGCTCCAGTGTCAGTTTCAATGTCGTTTTCATTCACAGAGAACACACAGCTTATAAATATAAGCCATTAGTTCCTGGAGCAAGTTCTGCCAAGAGGCAGAGCCGCAGGTGGAGATGGAGGGACCCAGGCGTTGGGGCAGTGTGTGGCTGTTCTGGGCGCCGAGGGAGGCTGCTGCCTGCTCACCTCCATCCCACTGGTCCCAGCCTCTCTGACCCCGCATTCCAAATTAGACACCTGACCTACTCTCTCAGACTGCCCTATTTTCCTTTCCTCTTTCTTCTTCTTTTCTGACTTGCAAATATCATGCTATGTATAGCACGCACTCATTTCAGGGACTGAGTTTCATATCTGAAACACCCATTTGCTCTTCCCTAGAGGGTGGGGTTGGCATCTGTTTTGTGGGAGAGTAAACTTAGGGTCTAGTACAGAACCTGGAACATGGCAGAAACTCAACAAATATGACTTGAATGAATGAATGAATGAGAACAAATCTCTTTATTTCACGTCTCAGGGGAACTGGAGAGGAAACCTGTTTTTGGACCTACAGTCCAGGACTTGCATTAGTATTAAATTGTTTCCCTTCTTTCCTGGGTGAGCATGAGCTAGTCTCTTGATTCTTTGGGCGTTGATTTTCTTGTGTCGAATGTGGATAATAACACCTGTTTCCAGGGTTCTGTGAAGATGAAAAGAGACAGTGTCTGTAGCTGTGGGCTTGGTACATAGCTGCTAGTTTGCCAACTCTGTCCAGGGATCTCTCCTCCAGGTCTCACTGTTTCCCGAGTCCAGCCCTTGGGAGGGAAGGGGTGAAGGCAAAGACAAGCCTTTTTTTGGGGTGGTTGGTGATGAAACAGTGGCCTTTGGTGAAATGAACACAGTGGCTCAGTTTACTCAGGCGATGTTCCAATGGGACCCATCACCAAGTCCGCCCTCTCCCCCTTGGGGTAGCAGCCACTCATGGGCCAGTCATTGGTGGACACAGATAAAGACATAACTCTAGTGACCAGAGACTGAAAATAAAGATTAAATAAAAGCGAGTCAAAACAGGACAAGGTCAGTATTGACCTCAGCCAACCAGTGCTGCATATAGCAGCTCATGCTCTCCGCTGTCTAAGCCTTGCTTTTCTTGGCATAAGCTACCTCTGAACACCCTACAGCGTTGCCTTCTTCCTGCTGGTTTGGTAAAAGGGTTAGCACAAAAGGTCGGCCCCCTCCAGTGAACCCAACACCAGAAGGGCATATAATTAAGGAAGAAGGGAAGGACCCACACAAGTTCATGCAAGCATTATGAGAATCACATTGGGAGACTCAAGGCAGTGATGACTTTGTGTGAGTCACAGAACGGCAATGTGCCATATTTAGAGGGGTGGATATCATGGGAAACTTGGCACAGCTTTGCCTTTTGTCTTCTTCACATTGCCTTTGGCACATCTCTGTTAACCCTATGAGCTGAGGCAGAAAAAGAGCAACGTCAACCCAGCGGTGTTGTGGGTCCGTGAGGCGCTATCCCCCCAAGGACAAGTTTGGGACGCAGGTATCAGCAGTGTAGGTCAAGAGCCACACCACCCTTGTGTGTTTCTGTCTCTACCTCCTTCCACACCCTCAGAGAATGGAGGGAGGGAGCAAACCTCTTTGAGAACAGCCATGCCTGGAGACATGGACAGAGAGCTACTCTAAAGCTTGATGAAGTCAATGGCGGTGGCCACCCCCAGACTTTGTTATCAGAAGTCGTTATGTTGGACACAAGCCTCACTCCCTACCCTTCTAAGGTGGATAGGCGTGAGGACATGGGGTGTATGACCATGGCAGATGGACTCTAACCCTAACATTCAAGGGTATTGGGGCCTCGATGCAGAAACAAGCGGTTACAATGCTTAATGAGATGGAGTTACTAGGTAGACAATACATAAAGCATTTAAGAGGTAGAGGAAAAAAGCACAATGGATATTTTTAGAATAAATTAGTGAGGCAGATCATTGAAGAAATCTCCAAGAAAGAAACAAGCATGGATAAAGAGTTAAAAAGTATAAATGTTGAAGTAAATGGAGGCCAGGGGCATACATGTCAATATCAATATAAGAGGCAGTCATGGAAAGAAAAAATAGAGGAGAGAAAATGCTAAAAAACAGTAATGACATAATGAAAGAAATAAAAATATTTATATTAAAAGCTTTCATGGAGTGACAGAATAAATGACAAAAATAATACTTTTAAAGAACATAATTATATCTAAAAACTCCCAAGGAAAGTTTAAAAAAGCAACAAGCTCATGGAGAGAAAGAGAACACGTACAAAAATCATCTTTGGAGTAAAATCGTCTTTCCCAACAGCAACACTAAATCAAGAAGGAAATGGAGAATTATTTTTGAAATGTTGAATAAAAATAGCTTAAAAAATATCTTTACATTTTATACCCAGCAAAACTGTCTTTTAATATCAAGAGAGTAAAGTGATATTCTTAAGCAAAAAGGCCTCAAGAACACTTACTACCTAAGCCAGAAGGAGGATGCATTGAGAAAAATGGATATAAGGGTAAGTATGTAACTTTGCACACTTTACTGTGTGTGCACATGTATGTGTGTGCACATGTATGTGCATGTGTGTGCACATGTATGTGTGTATGTATTTAAAGCAGTAACCCCCAAAAAATCAGGTATAAAGATACTTCTCATTCTAATAAACAGCTAACATTTGACATATTACAGCCTAATACCAACATGTTTGCTGGGCTGAGAAGTGGGAAGGGGTTTAGGGAGAGTGTTTGAGTAACAGAAATGTAAAAACCACCCACCCACTTTTTATTCTGAGGAAAGGTACTGTTCTTCATTCTCTCTGATTTGCCCACCGTGCCGAAGCCCCATTTCTAATCCTGGATTCTCTGTTTTATGGCTGTGTAACCTTTGCAACATTTTTCAGACTCTCTGTTCCTTCATGTTTCATCCCTGGGTCCTGGGTGATAAACCCCGCCACGCGTGACGTTTAGATGTCGGGTGTGACCTGCACTGCACATTGCCCCGGACACTGCACGGGGGTTGGCTCTCCATGCCCACAGGTAGGCAACGGCATTTTTATGCATGAACATGTAGCTTATGCTTCACCCACATTTCCCCCCGGACCTCGTACGAGTGGGTAACGGTAAGGCTTTCTTGTCTTCGGGGACTAGGGAAGTAGAAAGGGACGGCAAGAGGGAAGTCAGCTCTACAAGTCACATTTCTTCTGCCTATTTACATTTTACAAATACAATCTCAAAGACTTTGCAAACCGTTGCTTTTCCAACCCAATACGCGTGTGTCTATGGCTCCAGAGACCTGGGGTCCTGCAGGGCCGTTCATTTCCCGTCTGTTCCGGGGAGTGAAGCATGAGCGCGGACACATGTTCATTAGGGTATCTTAACTGAAAACAAAAATCGCCATGGATACCACGAGCAGGATTTGAAAAGAGGAAAGCATGCCGGTCCGTTTCACTTGGGTTTTGTTGGATTTCATTTTGTTTTCCACGCTCGCGAAGGCCGGGCGCCGCAGCCTCAGGATAAGAAATAACGGCCGGAAGGCATGTCCTTCTGGACCCCCACTCCCCACGGCGGGGTGAGTCTGTCTGCACAGCTCAGATGGGTCTGGAGGGACACACTGTGTTCTCGGGCCCCACCCAGAATGGGTTGGGGTGCTGCATGTGAGTGACTTGGATCCCCCAAACAGCCACTGTAGGGATGCCCCGGAAGACGGTCTTCGGGGAACAATATCTCCCTTTTGGCTCCTTTCTTTCATTGCACTTGTGCAAGTGACAGGGTTCCTGGCGCTCGTCTGCGTGCGAGGCCGGGGGGCCCTAGAAGAAGTCTCTGTTTTCACAAGAGCAGAGAGCCCGCCGAGGCCTCTGGTGCCTCCCGCGGCTGCCACGCCGTTCTGCTCAGGATCCTGAGATGACAGAAGGACCCCCACATGCCCTCCAGAACTTCCGTGGGAGAGGTGTGTCGTGGGTCCCCCATTCTCTCTGCCCCTCTCTTTCCCTTTATTCTTTGATTAAAGTCTTTTCTCTTACTTGTATCCCCCATTAAGATGTCTCTGTGTCACTTAGGGTGTTAATTGAGAGGAGGTTTAAGCTCATGAAAGCAATTATAAGCGATAGTTAAAAATTTCTATATATGGCCTGTGCTGGAATGGGCCCGGTGGGGTGCCGTTTTTTTTTCCTTTTATCCAACTGACATTGGTAATAATAGATGAAATTATTACTAAATCGCAGCTGCAGAGATGATATCATGATTTCTGTGTGTGCAATCTTTGATGAAAAATTAATTTTTGAGAGGGGTAATTTACAGTGATTCAAATAGCGTTATCCTGAAGTCCTTGCCAGTAATTAACAGCAATCCCGTTGGAAGGGAACACTCTGCAGCTGCGTCTAGAGATAGATACCTACTGTCCTGTAACTTCCCCGGGAGTGAAATCATCGTGAGCGGACTTCCTTTTCACCGCCCAAGGACCATTAGAGGGAAAACCTGGACGGGGACTTTTGTTCTTTGAGGCCCAAACTCTGTTCTGTGCGTGTTACTCCGGGGCCCCCATGCTGGCGTAATCATCTCTAGACTGTGGGCCCGGGTCCCGGTGGGTCTTCATTTCTTAACCACGTGAAAGTGCGCTCGGTAGATCCCGGGTACACACCTCGTTAGTGCTTACCGATGGGCTAGGTAGGAACAGATCTAACCCACAGAGCAGGTGGCTGGGCTCAGCCGTGGTTCATCTTCATCAGAGGCCTGACGTTCTTCGAAATCCACTTCTTTCGTCCCAGCGGCGAAGGGACTCTAACCAGAGAGCTGAAAACAGATCGTTCTTCGCGCCCCTCTTCCTACTCTCAATGACAGAAGTGAGGCGGTGAGGGCCCCGTGTGAGTATGTGTGTGTGTGTGTGTGTATGAGAGTGGGAGTGCCTGTATGTGTCCTACATGTAAAGACCTGCAGGAGAGGTTAAAAAAAGAAATATAGGACCATTTTAGTAGGAAAAAAAAAAATACAAACGAGAGTCCGGGTGACGGGCACGCTCCTCGGAGTCTCGAGTTTCGCTTTCCCGCTGATGCTTGACAAGATACGCGGCACCGGGTTCCACGGCAAAGGCAGTTCCACTTTGTCATCCCCGCCCCGCAGAGTTCGGGCTGAGAAGGTGGGGGGTGGGGGGCCGGTGGGGGAAAAGGGATGAGTAAGGGGAAAGAGCGGGAGGAAAGGAAGGGAGGCGAGAGGGACACATGACATGCGGGCTTCGGAAGTTGTTACTCCGGGGTCCGTTCAGTAACACGGAGCTCCAGCCTCCGCTTCTGCTGCGGGTGCAGTTTTATTCCCAGAAGCAGACCTCCTCCGGCTGCTGCCACTGGGGAAGGGAGATGGGGCGGGGGGGTGGGGGGTGGGGGGAAGATCCCGTGGAGAGAGCACGGAGCAGCCAGTCCTCGGCAGGGGTGTGGTGTGCACACCTGGAACAGAGCATCAGCAGAGACTAGACGTGGCAGATAAATCAGATTAGATCCCCGCCCGCTGCCTGGGGACCATTTCCCTCAGCAGCTCCGGCCTTAGGTCACCCTGTTTACACCTCACTGGCCAAAAGGAGGCGACGTGGGGAGGGAGAGGACTTGCCCATACAGGACACTGAAACTGGGGCAGGCCAGGGAGCCAGGCTGCCTTTCGCAGCCACCAAACGAGCCATCTGCATCTTCTTGTCGGTCGGCTCCTGAGGACTCCCCTGTGCCAAGTGCACTGCAGGTGTTAGCTCAGTGACTCCTGACCGTGACTGTGCCTCACCAGCCACAGGGCTGGGACCAAGCGGGGCCCTGTTCAAAGGCGGATCCTACGCCTGCCTGCTCTCCACCTGCCCCACAGCCCGGACTCTCTTCCCAAGGTGGGAGAGGATGGGGTGCGGCTCCCTAAAGAACGCACAGTGAGCCATGGGGGCCAGCGTGGATTCTCCCAGCTCTGCTGCTCCCCTCACCCCCCGCCATATGATCTTGCTGCCTGGGTCTGGGGTTCAAGGGGACAGCTGAGGCCCGGGGTGTCCACTGGGAAATCGCCAGCACCTGGCACCAGCCGGGGACCCTGGAAGGTGACCTCACTTCCTGTCTGAGCTCCACGAACACTCAGGCTCCTTCCTCTTGGCTTTGATTTCCGATTCTGGAACCTGTGGGCTTTAGAATCAGAAACTCAAACTGTCCATGCTGTTTAGGACCAGGCTCTGGTGTTGCCAACCTCCTGCCGCGGGCGCCTTCCACCCGGAGCCCCTTCCCCGCGGGGGGCAGCTCGTTCACCTCTACCCGTCTGCTCCCAGGCGGGTCTCGCCACCACCCTGAGCCCCTGGCGGCAGGTTCAGCGTCCATTGCATTCGTGTGTTCGCTCCTCCTGAGAGCCGATCAGGGCTCAGGCGCGGAGGATGCAGAGCTAGGAAGACAGGCCCTCCTCGCGCATCGCTCCTGGCCTGTGGGAGAGAGACTGTAACGGATGATTGAATGAATGAATCCATGAGTAGGTAAGGAAGGGATTAACTCTGATGGACCGAGGGGGACATTGGCCACCTTCCTCTTAGGGACAGAGGAAGTGCTTTAGGCTGTGCGCGCCCTAAGACCTGTGGCAACTGCCCAGCCTGGCCACTGTAGCTTCAAAGCCGCCTTGGTCAGCAAATGGAAGGGACTGTTTCAATAAAACTTTATTTGCAGAAGCAGGCAGTGCCTAGGCCCACAGACCAGGGCCTGCCGACCCCCACCCGGGAGCCTAGACCTCACCCGCTGTGCAGACCAGTCTGGCCGTGTGAGCTGCTTGAAGGGCCAGACGCGGAGGATAGGGTGGGCTCCTGATGGTCCTATGTGACTCAGGGCAGGCGGCCCCTCCATCCATTCACATCTGGAAAGGAAATGATGGTGTGGGTGGAGGTGGAGGGGTTCACCTGGGCCCCTGTTTTCCCCGGAGCTCCCAGGGCCTTGCGGAGATGTGCAGAAGGCTCCTGCTGGCAGGGCTGGAGGGCGAGGCAGCATGGGCAGAGCAGAGCAGGGAACCAGCCCCGCCAGCAGCCCTGATCCGCCTCTCCGCCAGTGTCCACGTGAGAGCATGCCAACACGCTGCTCTGAGGACCTCACTGCTGCCCGCCCCGTCAGTTCCCAATGCACATTGCCTCCACCGCCCCCTGCCCAAGGAAGCGCCTGGAGCAGGAACCTGCGGAGGGGCGGTCAGAGCTCCTGGCCAAGGGGCCAGCCCTCCTCCTGAGAGTGGGGAAGGACATGTGATGCGACGAGAGCCACAGCTGTCTAGCAATGACTCACCTCACTAACTCTACTTGAGAAGTTTTCTTACAGACCCTGGGAAACTGGATGAAGCAAAGGGCTGTAAAAAGATAAGATGCCCCGATGGGTCCATGACTCAGAGAAGAAATACATTTTGAGAACAGACCAAGGACAGGACACGCTTTGATTTGGTGGCTATGCCTGCACCCTGACGCCCCTCCGGGAGTTTTTCTCAGGAGCACTGACCATTCTCCGGTCCCAGGAACGGGCTGAGCTGTTGGCAACATCGCAGAAGATTAGCCACCTGGGTATCAGACTTTAAGCTCCTGAAGGCGGGGCTGCAGACCCTCCCCTCCCCTGTCCCTGTTACACTTGCAGCTCGCAGCTGCACAGAGCTATCTTCTCCCGTGTGTGTGTGTGTGTGTGTGTGTGTGTGTGTGTGTGTGTGTGTATAACCAGTTCACTGGCGAGGGTGGGGGGCAGAGCAGATCTTTGTGGGTGACCGACTGCTGTCCCATGCTGCTGGCATTCATGGAATAAATGCTCATATAGGATTCAACCCTGTCTCTGCTTAATTGGCTCAGCCGGACCCCATGGTTGTCTGGTTACACTCCCTGACACTCACCTCCACCAACCAGCTGGTCGTTGCTCCCAATGCAGGGCCCCGCGTTCAGGAGTGGAGGTCGGGCGCAGGGACTGGCTGCGCCGTGGGACCCAGATGGCGCTGGGGAAGGAGGACCTGGGTGGTGGACACAAGTGCTCCAGGGGCAGAGGCAGGTGTCCAGGCGGCCTAGCAGCTGTAAGTCCTGTTGTTTCCCATTCACAGGTGAGCGCCATGAGGGTCAGAGAGGCGAGACAGCACACGAGATGTCCTGTTCCCCAGGTCTGTGCCTGCCGGGCTAATGCACACCCAGGTGGAGGGTCCATTCGTGTCCCTTCTGGGTGTGAGTGGCTTAGCCACCCTCCAACACTCTGTTCCCAGGACACCTCCTTCTTGAAGTCCTCACGGATTGCCCATGTGTGCACAGGCCTCTTCTCATGTGAGTGACTGGCCGACTTTGTCTGCACCTCTCAGGTGTGTAGGTCACCATTCCTTTCAAAGAGGCTGAATGCCAGGAGCAGGGGCTTGTGGGCCCCTCCCAGCACCCACCACCACGCAGCTTCCACGCAACATGCATGCACGGGGCATACATGTGGGAAGAGTGACTGAAAGAGACTGGATTAAATCAGGAGACCAAGCAGATAATGGTCTTCTTGTCACCTCAGGTCCTCAAGAAGGGAACTCATTTCTCTTGGAAGGAGAAAGGGAGAATCCTCAGAGCAGAGTTTATTAGCAGGGGCAGTGGGCTTGAGTAATCAGCCCGGGTTCACGTCCCAGCTCTGCCCCTGAGCAGCTGGGTGGTCTCCTAACCTCCCTGATCCTCTCTCCCCATTGGTCAGGAGAGATCACACCCACTTCAGAGAATTGAGGTAAATGATGAAGTCTGTGCAGGCCTGGACATCACTGCCACTTCCTGGGATTGTGGGCTTGTCTCGGTGCTCACGGGCCTTAGCGTGTGAGCTCCAGGAGAGTAGGAAATGTGTCTTTTTGTTCATTTCTACATCCCAGACCCTAGCACTGTCCCAGCATTAACTAGGGCTTGTCCCAAATCCAGGAATTAATGAGCTGCTTGTTTGTATGTCCTGGAATCACTGGCAGGCAGGGTGAGGCAAGGCTGGCATGTGCTCCACCCAGCGCCCCCGGCAGGCTGCGTGGCCTGTCGCTGCCCAGCCGTGCACCCCAGGTCCCCCGGTCACAGAGGCAGCCCTGGGAGAGGGGTGGGCTGAGCCGGCACAACTCCCTCCTCCCCCACCCCGCTCCCTTGAGGCCTCCCCAGACTGTGAGAACCCAGCTAAGGGTCTGGCAGGGGGTGGCCTGCATGATGGCTGCCATCTCAGGCTGGCTCCCCGAGGGCAGGAGCTCCGCCAGCTCTCAGGTCAGACCTGCCCACACAGGCTGGCGCGTCCACAGCTCCGGCTGGGCACACCCTCCAGGGCCTCCCACTGGGCATTGTGTCTGCCTCTTGTTTTGTTGGGCTTTTAAAGGGGCCACACGGTGAGCTGCTTCTGCACCGTGACCCATCCCCATGCCTGGGGGCACGACGGGGATGAGCTGATGCAGGCCTCCCAGGACTGGCATGAGGTGGGGCCCAGATGGGACCAGAGCCCAAGAGGGTGGTTCATCGTAGCAGCCCTCACCCCGCTGGGGCAGTGTGACTCAGGCTGAGCCACCGGGGCGGCTGAGGGCAAGCTGGCGGCTGTTTGTCACCGAGGCACCAGCTCGCCCTCCCCTCACACCGGGCGTGGGCTCCTCGCTCTCGCCCTCCGTCAACCGCCTTTCGGGCTGGAACAGCACGGAACCTGGCGCAGGACCCAGTTGCAGGGGGGTTCTGCAGTTGTGATCTGGGTTTGATTTTAAGGTCAGACACACCTGTGGGCCTGTCTCGACCAGACCAAGGATTGATTCCAATCAAGGCCATGGTTTTTCAAATGCTGCTTGACTTTACAAAGAACCAGTGACTGAGAATCCTTGGTCTGGGTTTGCGGGAGCAGGACTGCCAGCCTGGGTTCCATGGACACTTGCGGCTGTGCCAGTCTTGGTGGCGGAAGGCCGTCCTGTGCTCTATGGTAGATGAGGCAACATCCCTGCTCCCTGTCCCATAGACGCCAGTAGCATCACCTTCCCGACGGTGACCACGAACGAACATGTCTGCAGACATCCCCTCTGGGCGAGGAGCGCTGCTGGGAGGCATGGTCCCAACTCCTCAGGAAGATACTGTCATTCTGCAGCCTGGGGGGCTGGGGAGGGGACTCCATGGGATTAGGCAGTCTGTCCCTCACCTGGGACAGACTTAAGAGACAGTGTGCGCTCTCCCCTCCAGCCACCCCTCCTGCCGTAGTTTCTATGTGTCCCCTGCTCTGAGCGTTCCTCCTTGGTGTCCTCCGGCCCCCTCGCCTGTTGAAGTCCTACTCATTCATTCAGGTTCACTCCCATCCCAGGACTTAGCTGAGGGAGTTACAGATTCTGGTGGAGGGGCACCCCTGCTCTTCTCTCCCGCTGCCTTTAGAATGGCATCGGGGCATAGGTTCTGGTCTCCCCTGTGTCAGGTCAGTGATTTTCCTGTTGAGAGTCAGCGTTTCATAGTCATCAAGGAGATGAGCCACGCAGGTAAGCTGCTCGGGGTGTGAGTCCCCTCATCGGCATGTATGACACAGGAGACCCTGAGAACAGGGTTCCAACTCTCTAAGCCTCAGTTTACTCATGTGTAAAACAGAAGCTAAGAAGAGATTCCAACTCCCCCTGTTTCTGCCAATTAAAGACCCGACATCTGGAGACTGTTGGGTTGGTATGAGCTACCACTGTTTTGTGGCTGCCTGAAACAGGCGCTGATGAGACCCTGGGGCCAGGGTTAGCTCTTGGTCTAGCGATTGGCCCCTAGTAGATGTCCAATGATACATACGAAGTTGAACCAAGTTATGAGGTGTGAACATATGCTTCTATCTCCATAAATTGCCTATAAACGGGGCTAGAAAGATGGAGCTCATAGCATCACTCGGAGAACTAATGAAAGGAGGTGCTGTGGGTGGCAGAAACCTGAGATGGCCCTGTGATTCCCATCCCCTGGTGGACAGGCCCTGTAGCGCCAATATGAGGCTTTCTTTGAGATGTCTTAAAATGGGGCTGTTGTGATGCGTTTAGGATGCGTACATGGAGGGGGAAAGAACGGAAGGTATCATCTCTAAACTGTGGGCAACTGAGCCCAGGAATTGCTGGCAGCCATGGTATCAGCCTCAAGGAGATGGGAAGCATGAGAGCAGGAAGCCCATTTGCTGAGTGAATCAGAGGAAAGAGAGAATTCCTACGGCATTCTTATCCCTCATTCTGCTTGCACTCCCGGATGCCCCCTTTGGGGTGATGTGAACCACAGACCCCCTGTTTTGCCTCAGTAGTCTTGGTTGTGTTTCTGTTGCTTATGAAACAGAGACAGTCTGGACTACGAAGGAAAAATGTCTCTGCATCAAGTTAGTGCCACGCCTCAGACAGACGAGGTTCAACCTGATGCCCTGAGGCTCCATTTATCATCTGTGTGGCCTTGGACAAGACACTCTACCTCTCTGGGCCTTATTTCCTCATTTTCAGAATGGGAAAATTAAGATAATAAATTCTCTTCTGAATTTGGAAGATGTAGATGGGCTTTTTTTTCTTCTTTCCCCATAATCAGTACCCAGAAACTTTGCCTGAAAGCCAATGTATTAAGCTCATACTGCCTATTTATAGTTGCATAGTTTTGAAATTCTTAATTCCATGAAATGCATTGCAGATATCTTATTACAGGACTTCCTTCCCTTGACCAATGCATGAGTCACGGCATGAGGATGTGGTGCGAGATAAGACAATCAATGCTCTTGCAGGACTCTTCACCCTAGAGGCCAAGAGGCCTTGCCTTTGGGTCACGGAGCAGCCACCTTCCCTGACACGTGGAGAAAGTCTGGATCTGCTAGGAGAGAAGGGCGCTGAGCAGCAGCAAAGAAGAGAGAAGGACCTCAACAAAGAGTTTGATGATGTGGAATATTGATGTGACTGAATCTAGCTTCATCCTGAACCAATAACATACTAAATATATCTTCTTTCTCCCTCAAGCTACTTTATTTATTTTTTTAAAATACATTTTTATTGTTTTCAGAGAGGAAGGAAGAGGGAGAGAGAGAGAGAGAGAAACATCAATGATGAGAGAGAATCAATGATTGGCTGCCTCCTGCAAGCCCCCCACTGGGGACGGAGCCCACAACCCGGGCATGTGCCTTTGACTGGAATCGAACCTGGGACCTTTCAGTTCACAGGCCGATGCTCTATCCAATGAGCCAAACCCACTAGGGCCAAGCTACTTTATATAGGTTGTTTATAACAAGGGCCTAAAAAGGGTCTCCTATTAGATAGCCAGGTGTTCTGATTTGCCTCGGGGTTTTATTGCTGTGCTTGTTTTCATGGTGTAGTTACTGATTTCATCTAACTTGACTCTCAAGAGCATCCTGGTTGAATGGTAAATTCCATGCTACTCAACTCGGTAAACGGGCACCAACATGAGAGTTCTGAATGGTTAAGAGAACCATAATATTCTGGGCAAAAGTTACAATAAAAAGACAAGAGGAACCAAAAGATGCATTACAGAGCGGTAAAGTACTGTTTTCCCAGTACTCAGAAGGAAGGAGAGTGTGGGTGGAGGGAAGATGGGTGCAGGGAGGTCACGAGAGAGGAGGATCCCAAAGATGATGGACCCACAGCACTCCCCTTGCTCCCTGCCTTTAGCGGGGAGGACGTGGTGCCTGCTCTGCCATCTCCCTAATGTCTGTTCTGTGTCCAGTCCCTTCCTGGAGATTCTAAGTCCTGTAGAACCTCAGAGATGCGGTCCCTTGGGCATAACCAGAGTGCTCGTCACACCCAGTCTTCACCTTCCGGTCAGAAGGGGCCATGCTGGCTGAGTCTCTGAGGGGTGCAGCAAAGGGCCACCGGGAGCCTCCTCCTCTTTGGGAGCATTTTCTGTTCATGACCTGCTTTACAAGAAAATACAGGGTGGGCCATTTGCCAGAACTTTATTTTCCTTGTGGTTTTGCTTGGTGCCTTCCAATTTGCCTGCCTTCCCCCTTGGCAGGGGTCAAGGTGACCTTTGTATTCCCCCCAGTGGTGAAACTAACTTGGAGCAAGAGTGATAAATACCAGCATCAGATTGGCAGTAAAGGGATCCAGACGCTGTTCCCTCCTGAGCAGAGTGGCACCCCAATGATGCCCGGAGAGGACTGTGCAAAGTCCCAAAGCAAGCAAAGAAGGCTCTGGGACATCTGCAGCCTGCAGTACTCCACAGAGACGGGCGCCTGGCCTTGCGAGGAAATGCCAACTTGAAGGATTTGGAATAAAGAACAACTCAGAAATAGAAACTGTTCTGGCAGAGTGGAAATGCTATATCAGTGCAGAACGACTTCAGATGAATGGGCAGGATTCGATTTTGTTCATATGCATGCTCCAGCTCAGGCCAGGGGAAGGGGCAGGGGCTACCCGAGGCTTTAGAAGGCACCAGTTTTCCTGACAAATCTTTCCCCACAAGTGAGAATTTAGAGATGAGCCGAACTGGAGCACTCTGCATATTACACAAGTATGTGCGTATTAGAGGCAATGGCAGTGACCAGTAGGGACACTTTTGACAGTATTTAGGTCTATGGCACATCGCCTGAGGCAACATGTAGACCAAATTATTTCCCGGCCCACATCAGATGCTGTAAATGCAGAACAGCTCCGAGAAGCCTGTCCAGATCCCGTGCCTGTATCTGTCTCTATCTCCATCCCCGTCTGTAGCATCTGAACACGACTGTGCCCCCAGGCGTGCAGCGCCAGCCCGGGCCAACCCTTGCTCGCTTCCTGAGCACCCGCTCTGGCGGGACGTGGTGCCAGGCTCCGGGGCTCAGTGAAGAAGATGCCCAGTTCTTCCCTTCATGTGTTTATGATCTCCTTTATGGTCAATAGAGGAGTAAACACACCGTCACATTGGGAGAGCCCGTTGGCATTGGCAAGGTACATTCACATCCAGCAGTCCTGTAAAAATGTAAGAAGCTTCTCTTCCCATTCCACAGGTGGGAAACTCGACTCAGCAAGGCCCAAGGACAAGTTCAAGGACACCCAGCCATGTGAACTCACATCCCCACCTCCTTCCTCTTCAGTTACTTTGAACCATCTCACCTTTCTATTTAATGTTTTAAATGCTAGTAGGTGGGCAGCCCCAAGAGTGGATATGGTGATGGAGAATTTTTTAAACAAGTTAACCCTTTCAATGTTTTGGGCCATGAAACACACAAGGACAAGGGGAATGGGAGTCTCTTTTTTTTTGGATTTAATACTATGACTTTGGATCCTTGGGAATATTTTAATTGGAATTTTCCTCTTTTAAGCTTTCCAAGACCACTTTATTTATTTTAAAATATATTTTTATTGATTTCAGAGAGGAAGGGAGAGGGAAAGAGAGATAGAAACATCAATGATGAGAGAGAATCATCAATCGGCTGCCTTCTGCACGCCCCACACTGGGGATTGAGTCCACAACCCAGGCATGTGCCCTGACTGGGAATCAAACCGTGACCTCCTGGGTTCATAGGTCGATGCTCAACTACTGAGCCATGCCAGCTGGACTCTAAGACCATTTTAGAGGGCTAATATCTTGGTTTAGTTTTCCCTTTCTCCCTTCTTGCCTTCCTCCATTTACTTATTCACTCGAAGGTTGTTGAATGAGTAAGTGACAAGGGCGATATGAGGGACTGGTGGTTCAGGGCCGGATGAAGCACATGCTGTCCTCACGGGGCTCACAGCCTTGTGGGAAGACAGGCATCACTTTGAGAGGCGGTGTGAGAAGCACCTGCCGGGGCTGTGCAAACTGCCGAGAGAGAAGTGACAGTCCTGTCCCCTCCCAGGCTGTGGAGGGCTTCCCGGAAGGAACAGTGAGCGTGGCTTTCTGAGTGGGTGTTGGAAGGGCCCACCTGGACCAGGTGGACTGACACACCAGCAGGCAAGGCTGCCAAAGAGTGACATCATGGGAATGAGCAGCTCCCAGGGATTGGATTGGCTGAGATGAATACAGAAACAAGCAGTCATGCCAGTGACCTCTAGTAACCGAGGCCATGCTGGCAGCTGGAACGTGCAGAGGGGCCCATCCTCCTGGATCTGGGTGGAGGGGCACTAAAGCTATTTGGTGGGCAGCCCAGCTCTGCCAGTGAGCAGGCACACTCAGCCTGAATGTCTCTGCTGCTCTGTCCCCTCCACCAGGCCAGCCCTGGGCCTTTATGCTTTCCCGGAAGGCCGTTGTGTTTGCTACCATTCCAGGACTGGGCCTCTCTCCTCAGGCCCCTCTTCCCAGAGACTCTCCCTCCATCTCCTGGCTCCTCTCACAGCTCCATCTGCCCATTACTCAAAGAATCAGAACTTGTGCCTGGGCTCTAGCATCGGCACCACACAAACCCTCACACACACACACTCATACTCACACCCTCACACACACACTCATACACATTCACACTCACACATTCATACACACATCCTCACACACACACTCATACGCACACATTCACACTCACACACTCATACACACACCCTCACACACACACTCATACTCACACCCTCACACACACACGCATACACACACTCATACTCACACCCTCACACACACACTCATACTCACACCCTCACACACACACGCATACACACACATTCATACTCATACACTCATACACATACCCTCACACACACACTCATACTCACACCTTCACACACACACTCATACACACACTCATACTCACACCCTCACACACACACTCATACACCCACCCTCACACACACACTCATACTCACACATTCATACTCACATACTCATACACACACCCTCACACAAACACTCATATTCACACCCTCACTCACACACTCATACTCAGGCATTCACACTCACACACTCATACACACACCCTCACACACACACTCATACTCACAACCTCACACACACAGTCATACTCACACATTCACACTCACACACTCATACACACACCCTCACACACACATACTTACTTACACACAGTCACACACACATTCACACACACTCATACACTCACTCACACTTATACACACACCCTCACATATTCACACACACTCCCACTCACACACACACACACACTTCCACTCACACACACAGACACACACACACACGTCTACACTCACTCACTCATTCACACACTCACTCATGCTCACACCTCTACAACCAGGTCGGGAGGTGGATATTTGAGCCCCAGGCTAGCACAGGACACTGTTCTCCATTCTGCTTTTGGTACCGAGTCATCCTTCTGTAAGGGCATCCCACCAGTAAACGCAGAGCCGCCCATTGAACAGCTGCAGAGCCTGCCATTGGATGGCAATGCCAAACCACATGTAACCAGAATTCTCTGGATGGGAATCTCATGTCTCATGGAGATGATGATCATGACAAATGCTATAGGTAATTGCGCTTTCCACTTACATTTAGGAACCTCTTGCACACCTTCTATTACCAACATTCTTACTTATCTGAGTTTCCCATAATCCCTTCACCTCCATGGGCCCCACCCCCAAACTCTACCTTCCACAGTCAGTCGTCAAGCCTCCTGTAAACATTACCTCTTTGCCCACACTCCCCTGGTCTTTAGAATAAGGACAACGAAGTACCCACTGATGGTGGTGGTTGAGAAGACTAAACGAGTTAATGTCGGCAGAAATCCTAGGTCAGGGCCTTCCTGTGGGAAGACTGGGCAGGTGCTTGCCACGCCCCAGGGAAGGCTCGCTGCCAGGATGCTGAAAGGCTGGGAACCATTGCTTATTACATGATTCCTTGGAATATGATTCTCTTGGAAAAATAATCAGCGAACCTGCACTCCCAGGGGAGGGGGGCAGTGAGGCATGGGTCTCCTCTCAGTGTTTGACAGGAGAGGCCTATGGGCAGGGCCTCAGGACTCGGAAGCAGAGCTTCTATGTTGACATGACTATTGAAATCACTCCTCTGAGATCCGGGTGGGATGGGATTCAGGAGGCAAAGCTGCCACTGAGCTCCCCCTGCCCGAGCCCAGATGACGGAAGCCACAGCTTCCTTCTTCCCCAAGGAGAGGATCGCAGAGGTGCCAAATCTGCAGGACGTGAGCTACCCGCGCCTCAGACTCCCGAGTTTCCGGAGAGGGAGCTGGGAAATTCTGGGATCCTGTTCAGAGCTTTCACGATGTGCTCAGAGATGCTACTAAATGTTTTATAGCATTTTGGCCACGATACAGCCACACTTACCTCTAATTTGAGAGAAGCTCAGAATTTCATTAGGCCTCGCCTTGCTTCTGGATGCCCCCTCCTCCCAACTCTCTTCTTTCCAGATTAGGAAAGAGCTGTCTGTTACTGTTTCCCAGCCCAGCGGGTGTGGATTCTCCGCCACTCTCTCGCCCAGGTGTGCAGGGGATAGATACATTTTCCGCAGGAAATCAGATATTGCACATTTCATATTTTAAAAAGGCTCCTCTGAAACACACGGCGCGGCTTTGACCAGTCTACAGACCATCAGGTATCAACACTGAGCCCAGGTATCCAGATGTTATAAAATACCCATTTGATGTGGCTTTTATTTGCCATCAGAGGCTGCTATCTCATAACACAGAGCCAAATCCCGTGGCAAACTTTGCTTTGCTTCAATCAGATAAGTGTGAATCCTGGAGAACGTCAATTATCTAGGCCCCCCCCCCCAACCTCCAGTTCTGGGGAGAGGGCTCATTTCCCTGAGAATGTCTGTCTCCTGAAGAGACCCAGACTGTCAGTCAGCTCACAGGGAAGGAAGACCATGGCTCCCTCTGTGGGCCAGATCTCCATTCCCTCTTCCACTCAGCAGGATGTAGGCACTCAACCTGGTGGACACAAGCTGACCAATGGCTCTTCTGCGCAAGGGCGACCAAGCCCCTCTGCTGGGTGATGGGGTACGAAGATGAGTAGGGCCTGGTCCCCATCAGGAGCTTCCAGGCATGTGTGGAAGAGAGGTACACAGACCAAGGTAATAATGGGCTGCCTGCGGGGAGAGTTTAAATGACAGAGATCTAAGAAAGCTTCCCAGAAGGCTGGTGCTGAAATTGATTGGGGACATCACAGAATTGGTCCACCCAAGGTAGGCCATTTGATTACGTAGTGACCCAGTGTGATGATTGGAATTTGAATACGTAGTGACCCAATGTGATGGATCACTACGTATTCTCTAGGCAGACAAGAGGGAGAGGGAGAAGGACCAGTGTCATCCAAGGCATAGAGGAATGGGACTCAACAGTGGGTTTAGTGAACACATGTTTAGCAATGCTGGACCATAGGACACTGGGGGTGGTGGTGGTGGCATCTCCTCTTTCATCAATGGGTTCTCTCCTCTTTCATCAATGGGTTCTCTCCTCTTTCAACAATAGGTTCCTCCTCAATGGAAGACCATGAAGGAGCATCAACACCCTGCTGGCCAGGCCAGAATCACCCCTAGCTTCTCACATGGCATGGGATCTGGGAGCTGCTGATTATAGCTCCTTTAATCAGACCTTACTGCTTCAGCACATGTCTAGCCCCTCAAATCCCATGGTAGGAATAAGCACCCTCCTTTTTGCTTTCTGTGCCTTAACCTTGCTTTCTCAGTCTACCTGTTCAACCACATTGGAGTAATTTGTCTAAAACAGGACCTTCCATGGATCCTCCGTGTCAAAGCAATGCATCTCGCGATGTGGTTTTGTATCAGAATCACTTGGGGCGCAGGGTAGGGGAAAAGCTTCAGTAAAATGCAGTCTTCTTAGCCCCACTGCAGGCCGACAGGACCAGGATTTGGAGATGGGGCTCAGTGAGTGCATTAAACACACACACAATCACAACACACTCGGACATGCTGTATTGATTCATTGAGCTGGGTGATTGATTGGAATTTAAAAAGCACAAAAATGATATAAACTGCAAAAAAAAAAATCCTCTTTTACCAGTGTATCATTCATTTTCTTTACTCCAAGAAGCATCCTCATATTTATTGTATATACAAATGTATAGTTATAAGCAATTTTAACACAATGGCAACACGAATACCCTTCCTCATCTTGCCTTTGTCACCTAGCCATCTATTTTGAGACTATTTTCATCAGTATATAACATTTGCCCCATTTTCACAGCTGCACTGTATGTCCTTGTATGGGCATAAACTATACTTAACCGCATCTTTTTGGTGGATTTTGGTTTGGTTCCAATTCTGAGAAGGCAGCGTTTATAACAAGCTTCTCAGGTCATCCTAATGCCCACTCCATGCTGCATACAGACTGAATCCTTAACTTGGATCACCCATCATCTCTGTGGGTTCATTTCCCGCTGCATTCCCTCACCCACCTCTGGGACAATTCGGAGTCTCTCTGACAGGCTAGCCTATGCTCCGTGGTTTCACGCCTCGTGCCTTTGCTTGCAATACTCCCTGTATTTCCGGTTCCTTTCATCCTCATCCTCAACTCCAGTTCTTGGCTTTCCACTTCCATGTGCTGACTGTCATCTTTCGTCTTCTGCCCTAATCTCATCCGTCAGTTGCCCTGGTGTGCAGGTGACCACTTATCATGTCTCAGAAACAAAGGAAAAATAAATGTTGACAAATGCTGAATTAAAAGGTCACATCCAAGATGCCACTGGACATCACAGAATTGGTCCACCCACGATAGTTTCACTTTCAGGAAGAAAATCAGCGTGGCAGGAATGATCAGCACCTACTTGGACAAACAGACTTCTTATTTGTCCTTCTTGCTCTGACTTTTCTCTAGGTTCCATTTCTCTTGCTAACAAAGATGTCTCCAGCACGAATCGTCTTTTATCTCTGATGCTAGTTTTGGTACTGACCTTCAGTGATCCGGGGAGTGGAAACCATGGACAATCATGTGTGTTTCTACATGTCCTTCCACACTTACATGTCCAGCTCTCCCTTCCCTTCTGGCTCTGAGTTTGTTATAAAAAGACTTAGAAATGGGGAGGTGGGTAGCAAGGTAGGAATTGATGGCTTTTCTAAAGGACCCCTCTCAACTCCATAGTGCTCTTGTTTAGACCAGGCGGTTTGGGGATATTGACTTTGGCTTCTTCATCACCAGGACTCTAAGGGTGGGCTTGTAACAGTAATAGCCAATCAGTGTACCTCACCCGACTCCATCCACCTGATTGGTTTAAAGATGAACACATGACCCAACTCCTATTCAGGGAAGACATCATCTGATTGGATCATTTAAAGTCAGGTGTCCACCTCTGGGCCAATCAACTGTTGGCAGGATGGTTAAAAACAAGGATGCCAGAGGGCCCTTCCCTGTGGATGCTGGGGGTCAGGAAGCTCTCAGTGAAAGGGGATTTGTTCTCAGCTGGGCTGACTTACCCTAAAAAGTTGCATTTATAAGATCAGCTCAACATTGTAATTTTGGAAGGAAAGAATCTTTTGCATAGTCATGAGTCTTTAATGACGGTGTGTTAAAATTGAAAGTGTTCAGCAATGTTTAGTCCAATCACCTCATTTAGCAAAGTGGAAAGCAAGGCCTCCAGCCATGCCTGCCATCGAGTTAGCTGCAGCGCGGTGCTAGGGGCCACGTCTCCTGACTCCAGCCCAGGGCTCCGTCCATTACCCCAGGCTTCCTCTCTACATTGGGTTTGTGGTTTCCTAAAAGGGAGGTGAAGAGGGAGCATTAACTTGAAACATAAGAAGAATGTCTCAGCCTTCAAATCCATTACTGAGCGAGGCAGCTTGCTGGACCTGGCTGCATGGTCATGTGCTCTTCTTGGACCTGACTGTGGCCGACAGGCTGGTGCCCCCTCACCCCGAGCCTTGTTCCCAGACACTTTCATTACAGACTCTGCCCCCTGCGACGCATTGGCGCCATGCCATTCCTTGTGTACGTGCCAAAGTGCTTTCATAAAACCATTAAGAGAAACCTTTCCTAAGGGGAGTGGTGTTGAAAATGAATTCCTGAGGGCTAACATGCCTGGGATGTGGGTTTGACCCCAGGTGGGAACCCCTGAAAACCTGCAAATAGATGGTCATCAAAGGGAGACCCAATCAACTCCACCTTGCCCTGTAGAGCCCGTCCTTCACACTCGATCAGCACTACCACCACCACCACCTCCTCCGCCCAACAACAACTGTGACAGTTCTGCAACCACAGCAACACCAAAGGGGAAAGATGGTCAAGCGAAGGAGTAGAGGTCCTCTCACCTGCTGGGGGAGCGCATGACTAGAGTCTCACCATTTCTTGTGGTGTCTCTGGTGCTCAAAGAACATGGAGGAAATTGTCAATGGCCTTGCCGCCTTTGGAGTCACTTGTGGTCAAGACACTGTCTTCCCCAGTGTTAAAGACCTGCGGGAATGGAGGGGATACTGCTGTCCCTTTGATGAGAAACTTCAGTTCAAGGCGTAGGATGAGAAATAGAATTGGTTGGAACATAACAAAGAGCTCGGGCCATGCATCTTGGCTATGTCCACACTGAAACTAGAATATGCGATCATAAATAACATTTCTCTTTAAGTAAGCATCATGATTATGATTTTATTTAATCTGCAACCTTTATTGTATTCCTGCTTTCCTGCACATCTTCATAATAAGTTCCTGTCTGCAAAGGTGACCTGCTGGCGTCTCTATTCCTTGAATTACTCAGACTAACAGACTTCTAGGAACCTGACCTTGAATGGCCACTCTCTCTCAGTGGTGCTCTGGTTAGTGCTTAACAATGGGCTTTCAAAAAAGTTCTCTGATTAATAGTGTCTGCTGATTTCCCTGGTGTAAATACTCCCATTGTGGCCAATTTCAAACCACCAATGTGATGTCACTGAACAAAGATTTGGGAAGAGGTGGGCAGTGGCACATATAAATAACCACCAGGGCATAGATAATAGTAATATGTAGTAGAATAGTTCATGGAAGCGTCAAGTTTGCAGTATTTATTACCTTTGTTTATAATACAATTAATTTGAATGTAAGTTTATATAATTTAATTTTGAATAATATCTGTGTTTAATGACTGGATTGCAAAATTTATAGAATCTGATATTTGGCTCTCCTGAGCCAGATCACAGCATGCCTCGGTTTTCTCATCTGTAAGATGGGGGTAGCATTGGTGGCCACCACATGGCATTATTACCAATGAGAGGAGTGGAGGCGTGTAGAATGCTTGAAAGAGCACCTGGCCCGAGAAAGTGCTCCATCACAGCTGTTGTCATTGGTTCCTTGCTCTACAGATGCAGCCACACAGCTCTCAGTGGCCATGGCAGCCCTTGCCTGGGGCTTTGTTCTCTGACTGACCTGAGGCCAGGGCACTTTCAAATCACAGTATTTCTGAGGTGCTCCTTAGCCGCCCATTGAGAGGTCATTGCAGAGGATGTATGGCATGGAGGGAAGTACAGTTCAACTCAGGTACTGCTGCATTTGAAACCTGGTCTTTGGCCTTTTGCTTTAGTTTATGGAACCTTGGGTTTCTCATCTGTAAAATGGGCGTAAGAAACAAAGGCGTAATGTGCGTAGAGCATTGTGCACCTAGTCAGTGCTCAGTGAATGTCAAGGGTATTCTCTCTGCCTTCTGGACCTGTTGTTAACCACTCAGCAACTAAGATGCCCTCTTTAGAAGGCAAGTTAGACTACACCCAGGACTATGCCAGGTGAGCGACACAGGACCCCAGATAACACAAACACTCAGACACCTGTTCTGAGCTGAACATGCAAGCTGACACTACACTATTCTCTTTATACACATATATATGTGTGTGTGTGCGTGTGTGTGTGTTTGCTCCCTACTCGACTATCTGAATTGTTCTACACACAGACCAATTCTTTGATAGACTTAGTGTTTCCAACTAATTGCACCTTGCAGGCCCACGGCAGTCCCCATTTGAAGCATTTGGCACCATTCCCCCTATTTCATTTATATTAATGAGGAGAGCAGTCTGTGCACCATTATCAGTTAAAAATCAAGACTTGCCTTATTAATAAATACCATATTGGTGCATGACCTTGTGCTGATCGGGCCCTCATTAGACAACTTGAGCCACACTGAGAGGGAGGTGGGTGTATGCATGTCCTGTAAGTCTCAATTCTCCTTTCTTTTTTGGTTTTTCCTGCTCTTTGCAACTCTGACAGACAACATACCTTGTGATTTTGATATTTTCTAACCCAGTGGTCGGCAAACTGCGGCTTGCGAGCCACATGCGGCTCTTTGGTCCCTTGAGTGTGGCTTTTCCAGAAAATGCCATGGTCTGGGCGAGTCTATTTTGAAGAAGTGACAAATTAGAAGAAGTTTAAGTTTAAAACATTTGGCTCTCAAAAGTAATTTCAATCATTGTACTGTTGATATTTGGCTCTGTTAACTAATGAGTTTGCTGACCACTGCTCTAACCTAATCCCATTTGATCTTTAGTTGCATTTCCTTTTTACCTGTCTTCCTCTTCGCCCCTCCCTTTTGTCCTCCCTCCTTTCCTCTTTCCTTCACTGAGCCAGGGACAGAGCCACAGAATGAACGCACCTCTGATTTTCACCTGGAGGAGATTCGTGGTCTGTAAGGGCTGCCACTACTCTGGGCTCACTGTGCTCACACCACCCAGCACTTCCAGCCCAAACACAGCAGACTCACCCCTGCCGTCAGCCCCTTTCATCTTCTGGGTGCTCTCTACCCCTGCCCCTGCCCCTGCACCTGGCTGGCCTGCCTTGTCTTCCATGTCTCAGGTCAAAAGTCTTCTCTTCATGGAGGCAGACCTTCCTGATGACTCCGGTTAAACCAGCTCTCCCACTGCCCCCTCCAGTATCCTGCGATCTCTCCTTACCTCCTGCTTTCCTCCCAGCCCCTACAGCATCTGAAGTCCCAGTTGTTTTCTCCATTTTATGTTTTTGACTCTTTTGTCCCATATACATGTGATTTACTTCTGGGCTTTCAATTCTCTTCCATTGGTCTGTGTGTCTGTGTTTTTGCTAGTACCATGCTGTTTTGAGTATTGACACTTTGTAGTATAATTTGAAGTCAGAAAGGGTGATACCTCCAGCTCCGTTCTTTTTTCTCAGGGTTGTTTTGGCTATTTTTTTTTCTTTTGTGGTTCCATCCAAATCAGATGATTCTTTTTCTATGTCTTCAAATACTGTCATTGAGAGTTGGATGGGGATTGCATGGGACCTGTACATCGCCTTGGGTAACATGGACACCTTGTTCTCCAGCACTTTTCCTTTTCCTTGTCTCTCCTCCACTAGGAACATAAGCTCCTGGAGGCAAAGGACCCTGTCAGTCTTCCTTACTTGCTCCAAGCAGATGCCCAGTAACTATTTCACAGACCTTGGCTAGTTGGGCAGTCACGCTGGGTCACCTGCGCACCAGTCTGCTAGGGCTGCCATCACAAAACAAGACAGCCTGGGCAGCAGAAACAATAGACCTTCATTTCTTCGCAGTTTGAAGGCTGGAAGTCTAAGACCCCACTGTCAGCCGATTGATTTCCCCTGCGGCCTTTCTCCTTGACCTGCAGGTGGCCCCTCCGTTCCCTCTGTCTTCATGTGTGTGTCTGTGTCCTGGTCTCCTCTTCTAAAGGTCACCAGTCCCATTGCATGAGGCCCACCTCTATGACCTCCCTTTCGAGGTCATGTCTCCAAATACTTCGCATTCGGAGGTTCTGGGAGGTTAGGACTTCAACAGATGAACTCAGGGGGAAACAGTTCAGCCTATAACACAGGCGACTGTACAATGATGAACCTTCAGTTACCCGAAGATGAGCCCCATGTCTTCGAGGGCCAAGCCACACTGGCTCTCCTCCTTCACTGTCCCTCTTCCACCTGTCGTATCTCTTTGTCTTGTGAAGAAATACATGCCTCAACATTTGCTCATGCTGTTTCCTTCACCATCAGCCAGGTGCTCACCTGGGTAACTGCCACTTCTTTTCCCTAGATTCAGCTCAGCTGTTGATCCAGGGCTGGATGGCAGCCTGAACCCCAGCCCAAGCCTGCGGGCCCCACCCTGCCACACACACAGGTCCCTGCATAGGCCTCTGGCACAGTGCTGACCACGTCCCAGTGACATCTCCTGTTTCCCCTTCCCCTTCCTAAACTAGGACCGACCCTCCAGTGGCTGGGACTCTCTGGGTCACCGGGTGCTCTTAGTGCCACCCCGCCTGGATTGGACCCAGTCTCCTCCACAGAGCTTTCTGCGCATCTGGAGGATTTATCACGGCGCCTCCGGAAAGAGCGTTGGGACTTGCATACACTGACAGGGTTATTTTGGAATTTATTTACAGCGAGATGGTATTTGGGATTTCCTTCTCTAATTTCCCTACAGACTGGGAACTCTTTAAGATCATAAGCTTCACCTTTTAATTCTGTATTTTCTGGAGTAACTTGGTAGGCATTCAATAGGAGTCCACTCTGTGGACAATTGAAATTGGAGTTAGTTCTGAATCTGAATGTAGTTTTCAGATGTATGGGTCAGTGTTCTCCAGAGAAATAATTCCAACAGGAGGATCTATCTATCAGTCATCTATCAATCATCTATCTATCTATCTATCTATCTATCTATCCATCATCTGTCTATCTATCTATCTATCATCTATCTATCTATCTATCTATCATCTATCTATCTATCTATCTATCTATCTATCTATCTATCATCTATCTACCACCTTTCTCTCTCTCCCTCCCTTCCTTCCTTCCTTCCTTCCTTCCTTCCTTCCTCCCTCCCTCCCTCCCTCCCTCCCTCCCTCCCTCCCTCCCTCCCTCCTTTCCTTCCTTCCTTCCTTCCTTCCTTCCTTCCTTCCTTCCTTCCTTCCTTCCTTCCTTCCTTCCTTCCTTCCAAAGTTAAGCAATTGGCTCATGTGAATTGGAGGCTTGGTAAACGCAATATCTGTCAGGTCAGCTGGCAGGCTGCAGCCCCAAGGCCTAGCTTCACTTTGAGTGCAGAGACTGTCTGCTGGCAGAATTTCTTCTTGCTCTGGGAAGGTCAGTCTTTGTTCTAGTAAGTTCTTCAGCTGATTGGATAGGGTCCACCCACATTATGGAGGGGAATCTACTTTGCTTACTGACCACCTCTTTAAATGTTATTCTCATCCAAAAAAATGTTTGAGGAAATTTCTGGACACGGAGGTCCGCCAAACCAATGAATAAAATTAACCTTCGCCCCAAGAAAGACCTTCCCTTGTCTCAGTTTTGTAAAAGACCAATTTATGTGGATAGCCTTACTACTGGTGTGAACTGCGTAACTCCACCATGAAACTGTCTGGAGATTCAACCAAATTTACCCAAACCGCAGGCATCCTCCACCAGTGGGTGTGGGAGGTGCCATCTGTAAACAGCTTTGCCTGTTGTTCCCTTTTTGTGGATAAGCTGAAGGGTTCAGTCTCTGGACACCCATCTGGCAACCTTTCCAAGAACTAAATTTGCTTACCATTTCAAACAAAGCCTGTGAGACATTCCGCTTCACTTTGCCGCCCCGCTCCCTCTCCTTAAGTACACTGTTAAATAATGGATTCGTGAAATGAATGATAGGCTCTGATGGCAAGGCCGGTCAGGAAATGTGTGTGGGCAGCTGGAATGTGAGACAAATCATTAAGCAGATCTCCCTCCGGTTTGGGCTTGTTTGTTTGGGTTATGTCTCCCCCTCTCCCTGACTTCTCCTTTCCTCACTCGTCCCCTGACTTCGGGGTTTGCTGGGGTTGGACAGAAGACACCAGAGAACCCAGGTGTGTGGTATGCTCTTCCCAAAACCCCTGGTGGGAAGGTTGAGAAGTAAGTGGCACAGATGGGCTTGGGATGCAAATGCCTTTTCTTCAGTCGCGTGAGAGAGAAAATATATTTATAGGAATTGATTAAACACCATTCCTGGGAAGACACCCATGCAACACTTTCTACACAAACACTGCGGAGAGTTCCGGGCCTTGTCAGAGCATGCAAGATCATGCTCTTCTTCCCAGGGCCTATCAAACACGTGTGAGGGATGACAATGGGAAAGCCCTGGAGGATCTTGGGTACTTGCGTGCCTTCGTGGTTGCTGATGTCCTATCAGAGAGACATGGAGTAGGCGTGGCAGGACTGCTCATTGCTACTCACATCCCTTCTCATCCTCTTCCTTTGGGAGGAAGCCCTGATTTCACTGGGGGAGCGATGGGCCCCGCTTTAGCATGAACACATGAATAATAATTAACTTTCCCTTTCCCGGTTTCACGTTTGTCTGGGGGAGGTCATGCCACAGTTCCGGCCAATGGGACTAAGTGGTTGCCCCTGCGTATGGCTTTGTGACTATTTCTTAATGACTTGACTCAACTGGCATGTGCACCTTTTGCTCCTGTGCTTGCCCCTTCTTGCCACGGGGAAAGTGATGTCACCCTCAATCAGTGGACGGTCTTGAGACCTCATCCATGTGCACATTTATAGCACACATGCATTCAGATATGTAAGCACACTTACGTTCATCACATGAACACATCTTCATTTACACAGGGGCCTGTAAACCTACACATACCTACACATGCACACCAACATTACAGACCTGCTGACGCATGCAATGCACACACAGTGAGCACATATGCTTGCTCAGTGTCCATGTATGTACCGACATTCCTCTGTCTGCCTTAGTCAAGCGCATCTCCATTTAGGTGTTAGCGCCCTCCTTGTCCTCATAACCCGCCAACGAGAGACGTGTTTGCTTTTTACGGGGCCATCTGAGGAACAAGTGGGCATTATACTCCGGGAACTGTAGTCACCTACTATGTGTGCAACTTTGTGCTGGGTGTTCCCAGTGAGGTTGGATGCCTAGTTCGGTTCCCAAGGAATTTACAATTTCCAAGGAAAAAGCACATCTCTGCATGACCCCTGGGAAGACACTGACACCAATAGAAGGATGTCGCGAAGCCATGGATAAGCATCCTGCAGGTGGGCGGGGCTTTCCTGGGCCAGTAGCCTAGCAGAGGCCAAGAACGAAAGCCGTGCTCATCGCCCAAGGTGGCCCCACTCAGCTGTGCAGGGGCAGAGGCAGTACCAAGCCCACTCTGCTCTTGAAGCCGCCCGTTTGCCAGGGCTCTGCAGCCCTAACAAGAGAGGGTGCTTTCTAACTTGCACCAAGGTGCCCTAGAGCAGCTGCTGGCCATGTCTGTGGTGGCCCGTACAGGCCCCTGTGTACAAGCAGGTGCCTGGCTCTCAGGAGCAAGTCGCTGGCTCTGAGCAGTTCTGTGCGAGTCCTGGACCAGCACTCAGCTTTGCCTCTGCGCTCTGCACGCAAAGCCGTGAGGTGCATGGAGTTGAGTGAGGAGTAGACAAAGCCCATGAACCACCTCTAGCTAGCTCGGAGCGCAGAGAAATTGATTAAAGTATGCAGCCCCGACAGAGTGGCTGCTCAGGCTGGAGACTAATTCATGCAAATAGTACACAACCAAAACTGCTTTTGGACACCTTCTTAGAACATGAACTAAAATGCTCACCTTTTCAATGCATTTGCTTGAATCCCTGAGACCGAAGCTTCTCCTGCTCCATGCACATGTGCAGGCAGGGGGTGGAGGAAGCATGCCTTCCAGGGAGGGGCCATCTGCAGCCATAAGGAGCCTCTCCTGGGCCCGCCCCACCCACGGCCCCACGTCACAGGGTCCGTGGGATATGGATGCTGTGGCCCCTTTTCCTCCAGTGAAAATCCTGCCTGCCCTGCCTCTTCTTAGTGTTTGGTCATAGATTGACTCGGTAATTATGTGTCTGCTTCCCACAGAGTGGGTGTGGGAGACAGACACACAGACAGGGCAGGGGCAGTGTGGGCACCTCATGGAGATGTGCCCAAGGTGGGGCTCAGAGGGCGGGTGCCAAGCCCGGTGGGGGCGGGAGACAGGGGCCTGGCTGAGGGGGTCAGTGGGTTAGGGGCAGGCTGGGTGAAGGGTAGGAACAGGGGTGAAGGGTGTAGGATTGTGTGTGTGTGAGAGAGATCGCATCTGCATGGGTGAGTGAGAGTGCTTGTGGGTGAGTGTGTGCATGTGTGTAAGTACCCAGGTGTGTGAGTATGTGAGTATATGTGTGTGAGAATGAGGGATTGCTATGCATGTGTGAGAGGGCATATAGATGAGTGTGTGCATGTGTGTAAGTGCCCAGGTGTATGAGTGCATGCTATATGAGTGTGAGTGTGTGTGTGTGAGAATGAGGGATTGCATATGCATGTGTGAGAGGGCATATAGATGAGTGTGTGCATGTGTGTAAGTGTCTGGATGTGTGAGTGTGTGAGTGTGTGTGTGTGAGAATGAGGGATTGCTATACATGTGTCAGAGGGCATCTACATGAATGTGTGCAAGTGTGCAAGTGCCCAGGTGTGTGAGTGTGTGAGTGTATGTGTGTGAGAATGAGGGATTGCTATACATGTGTCAGAGGGCATCTACATGAATGTGTGCAAGTGTGTAAGTGCCCAGGTGTGTGAGTGTGTGAGTGTATGTGTGTGAGAATGAGGGATTGCATATGCATGTGTGAGAGGGCATCTAGATGAGTGTGTGCATGTGTGTAAGTGTCCGGGTGTGTGAGTGTACGCTATATGAGTGTGTGTGTATGAGAGTGTAGTGTGCAAGTGGACACATGCCTGTGCTCCTATGTGTGACTGTGTATATGCATGAGTGTGAGTGTGAGTGCACATGTGAGTGTGCGGGTGAGATGCGAGGGGACCTGGGCAGAGGCAGACTTGGGAGCGTGGGAACAGGTGGGAGTGGAGCTGTGGGAGTGTCAGCGCTGCTCAGAGGACACTGACGCCTGCCAGCCATCCTCCGGGCGCAGGGTGGGGCAAATCTGTCCAGGAATCTGCTGTCCAGTTGAGGGGTCTTGTGCTGTTGGGCCCGAGGGAAGGGCATCATGGACAAAGTCAGGAGGGAAACCTGTGCTGCTGAAGAAGGGAGAGCTCCCACACTCACTCACGTTTAACTTTCTGAGCATGTTCACCCACGTGTCTCTCTCCTGGGACTGGCCAAACGCCTCCCCCTTGGTGCCACTGACACTCAGGGCCAGAGAGTCCTCAGTGGGGGGCTGTCCTGGGCACCGTGGGAGGGAGGGCAGCAGGCCTGGCATTTTCCTCTCAGATGCCAGTGACTATGAGTCAGCCTGTCGCGGACATTGTCAGCGTCCCTTATGCCTGGAGAGGGCAGTGGGTGGTGAAGAAGGCAGGGAGACCATGTCACCAAGGCCACGGGCACGCCGCATGGCCCAGAGCCAAGCCTGGACTCCTGAAACCCACAGCCGCGGTCAGCAGCTGCACCCCTCTGAGCAGGCCTTCCTTGGACGCTTTGCCTTGTGTAAGTTTTGGATTCGCATATATTTTTCTCTGCAAAACTGACATGGAATATTAAAATGCATACTGTCTTTTTAAAAATTATAATTTTAACTACTTCATTCTTGCTTGCTGGGAAAAGGAGGGCATGGGAGTTTTCATTACAGTGGGACCATCTATCTTGTTATATTATTCCCTCAGCTGAGGTGAGCTCATTTAAAAATTTAAATTTCTTTGATCTCCTTTTCAAATAAACTGTGATAAGATAAACCTCACATTTTAATAAAAAACAAACTCAATTTCTTTTATAGTTTATCATTTTCTGGCATCCAGAGAATCGAGGAGACTTTGGGGGCCTGGCGGGGCTGGCTGGCCACCAGCCTCATTCAGGTTCAGGATCCTCCAAGTTTGAGTGGAGGCCCCGGGCCAGTCTGTACAAGAGGACGCTCTCGACTATTGGAGGATCCAAATAAAGTCATTTTCATCACCATCGTCATGATCACCACCAGCACCATTGTCATCACCATCATCACCATCATCACCACCACCATCATCACCACCAGCACCGTTGTCATCGCCATCATCACCACCACCATCATCACCACCAGCACTGTTGTCATCACCATCACCGCCATCATCACCACCAGCACCGTTGTCATCACCATCACCGCCATCATCACCACCAGCACCGTTGTCATCACCATCACCGCCATCACCATCGTCCTGCTCATTCCTGTCTCTTAGGAGAGAAATGGGAAGAAGAGAAGGAAATAACTGGCCCTGGAAGACAAGACAGAAGCCAGAGCTGGTCTTCCAAGCAAGCCTCACGGCAGTGACCCCTGCACCATCCTCTCTCTTCTCCGTCCTTCCTTTTGGGGACAGTGTCCTGCCTTTCCTGGTTTCTTCCCAACTCCCGGCCACTCTGACTTCCCATGGATTCCAGAGCGAGGTGAGTCCTGCTCTTGCTGGTGCCGTGGCCACTGCAGCAGCCTGAGGTGCCTCAAAGATGCTCTGGGTTCTCATGTACAATTTTTTGAATCATTAGAAAGTTATTCGCTCAAAAATAACCCCAGCACATTTGTCAAATGCTGCAGAGAGGCCCCGGCACAGTGCTGACCACGCCCTGGTGACATCTCCTGGCTCCTAACTGCTGTCCCCTCCAGTTTCCTAATGACTGGCCCTAGATCTCACGGTGACCTGTCCCTCAGCCCACCCCACGGCTGGTAATGGAGTAGGTCCCGCCTCCCCTGGGGAAGGGTCCGTCAGGCCCAGCCCCTTCCTTTCTGCGTCCACAGCCCACAGGGAGCTGTCAGTGAGCTGGAGGGGCAGCTGCCTCTCTTTCACTTTCAGGTCCTCCTTCCTCCTCTGGGCAGATGTCCCCTCCCTGGGAGCTGGACCCATGACCTCCACTCAGAGGCTTTGCAATAGCGGGACCCAGGCTGGGAGCTTCGACCTGCCCGCTTGGCCCCGATGGACAGTGGTTCATGCTTCTGACCATGTCTTCCTTTTCCTGGGAAATAGGAGAGCACAGCCTGCCTGGTGGGAAGGGAATGGACGCACCCACCAAAGGCCCGTGGTCCTAATGAGCAACTGAGGCATGGTGGGCTGCTGGGAGTGGCCTCTCAGGGTGCCGGCATTGTCCCGAGAGCTGAACCCCTCCCATCTTGTTTTCCACACTCGCCTCTCCCCTGGCTGCCGACCCTCCCACTCATCAGCGTCTCTCCATGCTGACATTGCTAAACACACCTGTGCTCACACTGTCTCTTAGGGAGAGGTCTGGGGGGGCCCGCACAGCCTTCTGTGAACCTGCTCAGCCCAACAGCTCAGCTGCCCCAGCAACTGCTGGGATATTCTCACCTCCAGCCACCCGGACCTGCAGCCCAAACCCTGACACACGCCACACAGGCAGGTCCCCACACGGGCCCAGGCACAGTGCTGGCCACGCCCCGGTGACATCTCCTGCTCCCTCTTCCCCTTCCTGAACTAGGACCGACGCGCCCGCTGCTGGGGCTCTCTGGGTCACCAGGTGCTCTTAGGGCCGCCCGCCTGGACCAGGACCCAGTCTCCTCGCCAGTTTCTGTGCACCTGAAGGATTTATCACGGCGCCTCCGGAAAGAGCGATGGGACCTGCATTCACTGACAGGGTTATTATTGGAATTCATTTATTAAAAAAAACTTCCTATATTTTATTATCCCAAACACGGCATTCCAAGACATTTTTTATGCCAGGCCTGACAAATGGATAGCTTTCACCAGATTTTTTTTTTCCTTTTAATTATTTGCATTCATTATCTGTTTCAAAGACATTTTAACATTGGGCATCCAGCTGATGGCTTAAACAGACATTATTAATGGGAATATTAGAAAAATTAAACCAAGAACTTTTAATGTAAATTGAATGAAATGCTCAACCACCCAGCCAAATGGAACGGCTGCTTATTTGCTCCGAGCCCAGGAGAAAGTGAAGGACTCGGGCGGCCACAGAGGGGAGGAGACCGGAAGCGAGGTGGGGACCAGGAGGCTGTCCAGGGCTGACCTTCAGGAGCTGTGCGACCTTGGGCCCATCCCCTGACCTCTCTGAGGCTGAGTTTCTTCATGGAGATGTTGACGAGGGTTGAATGAGCCCAGAGGTCAGCAGCCTTTCTCTCTGTAGGTCAGATAGCAGCGCTGAGGGCCATTCCATCTTTGTCACACAGCTCGCTTCTCCCCTTGTAGCATGCGATGAAGGAGTGTGTCTATATTTCTAAAAAAATTTGCAAAATGCGGTGCCAGGCCCCGTGTAACCTGCTGACCTTGGTCTGGGAGCCTGGACACCAGCCAGGCAGGCTGAGCAGATAGGACAGAGCCAGTCAGTGCCAGGCCAGCAGCCGTGAGGCCCCTGTACCGCCCACGGGTCTGGTACACAACGGTTCCCAGCACAGGGCTCATGGCTCATTCCCTGGAAAAGCTTCCCTTTGAACCGAGGAAACTTGCACGGATGCCCTATGCAGGGGCAAGCATGCATAGAGTTCAAGGACGGGCGTGGGCTGCTGGATGCAGCTTGGCTCAGAGACCCGCCTTCAGAACCTCTGACTGCTTCCCACTCGCGCTGCCTTTGACACGGGATTTCGAGAGCCACGCTTCAGCGTCCTCATTTGCAAATCGAAGCTGGGAAGACTCATTTCAGGAGGTTACGTGGGGTTTGATGAGCTAGTGTCACTTAAAAGAGTGTCATTTAGGTCTCGCTCTCCCTTCAGCGCCTCCCAGGTGTCTCCTCCCACCTCCTCCTTCCTTCCCAGGTAAGCACATGCTTCCCCAGAATAAAATGACAGCAAACGACAAGCCCACTAAGGTGTTAAGTCTCCACACTGTGGGAACGCATAGAGGGTGGCTTGGGGAACCTTTGGCTTGATGTCTGCACCCAGGTTTCTCTGATCACAGACTGGGAAGCCACCCCCAGGATCCCGGGAGGGGAGGGGCAGTCGCCTTGTAAACAGGCGGCTGCTACTCTGGCCCATGTGGCTCAGTTAGTGGGCACATTGTCCCCTGCACCGAAGGGTGGACGGTTTGATTCCCGTTCAGAGCACATGTCCAGGCTTTGAGTTTAATTCCCGGTCAGGCGATGTGCAAGAGTTGGCCAGGTGTCTTTCTTTCTTCTTCTTCTTTTAAAAATATATTTTTATTGATTTCAGAGAGGAAGGGTGAGGAAGAGAGAGAAACATCACTGATGAGAGAGAATCACCGATCGGCTGCCTGCTGCAAGCCCTGCACTGGGGATCGAGCCCACAATCCGCTCATGTGCCCTTGACTAGAATCAAACCCGAGACCCTTCAGTCCACAGGCTGATGCTCTATCTACTGAGCCAAACCGGCTAGGGCCAGGCTTTCTTTTATTAAATATTATTGTCAGTATTAAACAAATTTCCTCTGTTTTGCCCCTTCCTCCCACCCCCCCTCCCCGCCAGGCCTTCCTGGCACTATTGACTGTGTCCGTGGGATATTCGTAGATGTGTTTGTAACCTTGAGTTTTGAAGCAGGAGGAAGTTGACAGGAAAAGAGGAAAGGAGCTCCTGGGATGGGAGCAGAATCCCTTGAGCTCAGGTCTGTGGACGAGGTGACTCGAGAGGCCCCCAGGCTGATGCCGCTGGGACAGTCGTTGAGCTCACAGGCCCCAGAGGCAGGCGGCCTGGGCTCTGGCCCTGTTTCCACTCCCTACCAGCTGTGTGGACACGCCAAGGGATTGCCCGGTCAAATGGGGAGAGTGACGCCTCAAAGGGCTGCTGAACACACTGCACGTCTGCAAGCACAAAGCTCCTTGGGATAGTAAGTGGCATATACGCGTAAACATTGCCCATCATTTGTCCAGAATGTAAACAAAAGGTAAAAAGTGTTGGACTAGGAGGTTGAAGAGCGATTGGATTGCACTAGAAAGCCAGGGAGGGGGCAGTGTTTCTCGGCAGACAGTGACCCTGGAGCTCCTGAGATTTATGTGTTTACTAAGAGTTGGGCATGAAGCCTCTATGAATTTCATATTCAAAGCACAGGAGGCACCAACATATTCCAAGACTCTCTCAGGAACGGGTGTGTGCACTTGAAATGCCACCGCTGCCTTGACCACCTGGCCCTCCCTCCCGCCCGTGCAGGAGCCCCTTCCCAGCATCTCCAAAGACTCCAGATTCTGCTTCTGATCCCACCCTCCGGAGACCCACTCCCTCGCCAGGCGCACCCACTGGTAGGAGGTTCGTCCTGACATTGAGCGGAGGTCTGTCTCCTGCAGCCTCTTTGCCACTCCTGGTTTTCCACCTGGCGTCTCCAAAATGAGTCAGTTCCCTCGCCCTTGCAAAAATAAAGCAGAAAACAAAACAAACAAACAACTTCGAAATATGCTGGCTGCTGTGGCATCTCCTCTCCAGGGTCATTGTACCCAGTTACAGTCACCAACTTCCTCAGGACCTGGCTCCAGGCCACCCGCCCTCTTGGCTGCCTGCCCCTCCCCAGCCTGACTTGAAGCAGGGTCCTGGGACTTGTGTCTCCATGTTCTAGACCCATGGTCGGCAAACTGCTGCTCGTGAGCCACATGAGGCTCTTTGGCCCCTTGAGTGTGGCTCTTCCACAAAATACCACGGCCTGGGCAAGTCTATTTTGAAGAAGTGGCATTAGAAGAAGTTTAAGTTTAAAAAATGTGGCTCTCAAAAGAAATTTCAATCATTGTACTGTTGATATTTGGCTCTGTCGACTAATGAGTTTGCCGACCACTGTTTTAGAGGAAGCTAGCCTCTGAGGGGGGACAGCTGGTTCTCCTTCCTGGAATGTCCTTCTGGGTGGAGGGAGTTCTGGACGCTTCACTCCGCTAGCCCAGCTGTGCCTCCCCCTGTCCTGTGCTGGGGAGGAGGGCTGAGCCTCTGATGGGCATGTGGGATGGAACGCCCGGGACGCTCCACTCAGCTCTCCCATTTCCGGCTGGGAGCCACCTTCCCAGAGAGAGGGAGTTCTGCTCTGCCTATGGCTGCAGTTCCTTGGAGCCAGGTCGGTGCTCAGGGTGCAGGTGGCGACCTTGCTCTGGGCTGTTAGGAAGCTCATCATCCCGCCAAGGCCGAGGCCGAGGCCAAGGGAGCCTCCTTCTCACGGGCTGCTCTTGGGGCCAGTGGTCAAGGCCTCCTGCGGCTGCTATCTGCTGCCTCTGGTTGGCTTCTCCAGAGGTCTCACAATTTCATGGGGGGGAAAAGGTTCTTTACTGTGTCCCCCAGGGGCACCCAAACCTGTAGGTGATTTCTCTACGCCATAGAGTCTATGGGAAGCTTGGTGTTGATGCTGTTCTCTGCTAATTGTTATTCCTGTATCCTCAGACTGCCTCCATTTTGGGTAGACAAGTCTTAGGAGAGACACGGTATTCTCAGATCACAGGAAACCAGCTAAAGAGCTACGTAATGTCTTCGTTGGAACAGTTTTCAGGCTCACCCGCCCTGGTCTCATGAATGTCTAATCTAGACAAGCCTTGATGAATTGGCCTGAGCGAAATTGTCCCATAATCCAATTCAGCCACAGCGAGATCGTCACCATGTGAGCCTTATCTCATCGAGGCCCGTGACCTTTAAAATAATCATGTTGCCCTCTCCCTGCCTCTCTGAGCTCTTCTGGGGCCGAGGAGCCCACCCACCCCTCACGGTGGTCCTTTCTCAACGAGATCAGAAGTCGTCCATCGTCTCCGGCATCCGCGTGGCTCGAGCACTGCTTTCCAGGGTGGGCCTTTGTCAGGAAACAGCAAGAGTTGAAACACGTGGCAGCAAGTTTGCAGCCTCGCCAGGCTGCATGTTCTCGCTTCTGTTTTGTATTTTGATGAAATCTGACTTGTCCTTGCTCCTACTGCATTCACTGAAAATTCCTTTTATTTTCACAACCGTTTTGAAATTTTACTTTATTTATTATTATTATTTTTTTATTTGTTGTCTAAAGTTTTCATTTTGAAATTTTAAAGGCTCATGTGTCCTAAAAGCCAAAACAAAATATTTATTTTTAATATCCATTTGGAAAATATACTGCTATGGAACATGTTCATAAGAAATAAAATTTTTTTATAACTCTCCATGTGGAAAATTGAAATGTCCGTCCAACCCTCTTGCAGTTACTTAATCAAACGTTGTGCCTTCTAGTGCAGTTGGGAAATTATATATATAAGGAATTAGTCTTCTGTTAGAGCAAGCATGTCAAACTCGCAGCCCACAAGGAATATTTTTGTGGCCCAGCCATTATAACAGTATGTAAGAAACATTTTTATAAAAATTTCATAACGTAATTTTTACAATGTCCTGTTATACATAATTATTAATAACGAACTACAACATTCGCTAATGACTGATTACGATAATCGTGTTGCATTCATTTCCCTTACGCGTCTTACGCGCAGGCGCACCATTTCTCTCCACTAATACTAGCAGCAAATACTTTAGCAGTCGATAGCCACATCATTAGTCTTGGACTGACTTGTTTGGTGTACGCAACAGAGAATATTTCACTTTTGGAGAACAAGAAAAATAGGTTTATTTGCATTAGGCTTATTAATTTGTGCAGTTACTCAGTGTTTGGTAAGTTAATGTTCAAGAAAAAATATTAATTTTTATTAAGATGTTCTATTATTTTATGTTAACGATGACTCATTTATTTCAGCCCCTTGTATTCCTCATGTCTCTATCGAAATAAACCTACGTTTCTATGAAACTTGAAGCTTTTGTCTTTTTGTGGCCCACATACACTTAAACCATGTTTATGTGGCCCGTGTTAGCCTTTGACTTTGACACGCTTGTGTTAGAGGGAAAGCGACAGGGGCCCAGAGGGTAGCGAACGGACCAGTTCTACCAGTGAGGTCTGCGGAGGGTGGGATGGACTGGACGGTCTGTGGGCTGGGAGGAGCCTGCAGTCTCTCCCATGAGGTTACTTTTCAGAGGAGAAAAGAGTCATGGACCCCTTCCAGCGTGGACCCCCGTCTTCTCTCCCACCTCCTGCCCCGCCTCTGCCTGCACCGTGTCCTGGGTTCCAGGGACTCGGACCACCACCAGCTTCCTCACAAGCTGCACTGGCCCTGATGGGACCCCGTGCGATGAGGTCACCAGCCAGCAGGAGAGCCAGAGCTGGCAGAGCGGAGGGGGCCCAGCCCCTCGGAGCCTGGTTAAGACAGTGTGGCAAGCCACTCACGTCCTCTCCGAGAGAGGAAACTTCGCTTTCAGCTTTATTTACCTGAGAGTGGATTTCAGCCTGAAGAGGCCTTTATGGCGTTGGAGGCAAAGCACCCAAGATATAGGCAATTTTCAACAAGAGTGCTACACATTTGTCTTTATAACAATTTGTGTGTAACAGCTTTTATGCAAATGACACTAAAGTGGCACCTTTTTTTCTAAATTGGACATTTTTATGGTTATAATTTTCTTCTGTAATAACAGCAAAAAGAAGATGGCTGTCCCAGTGGAGTTGAACATTTCATCTCTGAGCACCGTCTTGTGAAGTTGGAATGACAAGTTCCTTTCGTCGACACAAAGAATGACAGGAAAGTATGCTCCGTCTTCCTCGTCTTCGTCTGCAGAGGCCGTTGAACTTTAGGTGCCACCGTCCGCCGCCAGCAACCTCAGCAATCACCATGCCCTTTGCAAAAAGATTGCCTGCTCTTTCTAAAGGACTTGGTGAGGTTTCAGTTCCAACACGTTGTTGGATCTTTTGCATTCATACCCACTGTTCCCCAAGTCAGACAGGTGACTTTTATAGACAATGGGGTTTGTTGACTGCAGTACAATGGCATTTATATACAGTATGCTAGGCAAGCATCCCGAGATGCTCATAGAATAAGCCACGTTATTGTTGCTTAATCGACCGAAAATTTCTGCAGAGACAACGGAAGAAGGCGTGCATTTGAAACAATGACTTAAATTTATCCAAGGACTCAGCTAAACAATATATATAATTGGTAGCAATGGGGGCCACTGGGGTGGGCAAAGCTAGAAGGTTGTGGATAGGAGGGCTGGGGGGAGGTGAGAGAAAGACTCAGCAAGGACAAAGGCTGTGCCCAGAATGACCTTGGGGGAATCATTCTCTCTCTCTCTCTCTCTCTCTCTTTCTCTCTCTGCTTCTGATTCCTCCACAGTAAGACTGTTCTCTCCTACAGGTTTTTATATCCTTGTTCTAAGTCAACACTTCACAGGGCTGCTTTACTATGTTCAGAGGATTGTGTGGTGGAATTAGCTCTAGATTTTTGAGGAATTTGGAGAGAAGGAGAGGAGGAGAAATTTAGAGACAAGAAAGGAAACCGAGGCAATTGAGTGGTGAGAACTGTATCTATGTCACAGCAGAAAAACCTCTGGAATTTGGCTTTGCTGCATCTAGTCTTGAACTAAGAATCTAGAACTTTCTAGGGAGTTGACCTTCAGGAACTAACTTGCCCTTTCTAAGCTCTAGTTTACCCATTTGGAAAACGGGGCTCGTGGGTTTCTCAGGAAGACCCACGAGGCTGTGGGCATGCGGTGTGCTCACATTTATAAAGCACTGTTTATATGGTTAATAATATGATCAAGGATGCTCTTCTTCTCACCACTGATGAGGTTATAAGGTCGCCCAGAAGCTGCCTGCTTGCCGAGTTGTTAGTGCCGTCCGGCTTTTTAGAGGGCTGGGCTTAATGTATGGCCTGAGAGAACTCATACCTCTGCCAGGTCTCCGGTGAAAGCACACACGTCTTTCCTGGCTCGGGTCCTGGGCTCACACAGTCTTTGTTCAGCTGCCACACGTGTGCAGCTCGGCCGTGCTTAGTCCTGGAAAGGCCCAGAGGCTCCACCATGGCAGGTTCCCCCCCTACCCACGCCCGACCTCGGGCTTTAAGAAGTGCAGGGATTGGATGGAAGAGAAGGACTTACCCTTAGAGAGGGAGCTGTGTCCAGCGCTCTCGCAGGTGAGACACTGGGTTATTTCTTCTTTCTTCCTTAACCATTTGTGCAATATGTGAATATATATATATATAAAATAAAAGCATAATATGCTAATTAGACTGGACATCCTTCTGGACGACCTTCCTGATGAAGCTGCGAGGAAAGCCCAGGTTCTGGGTGCCAGAGGGAAGCCAGTGCTAGCAGCCAGGGGAAGGAAGACCTACTCTTGCATGCATTTCGTGCATCAGGCCTGTACTATATATATATACACTCAGACACACATACACACACACACGCGCACACACACACACACACTAAAGGCCCAGTGCATGAAAATCCATGCACTGGAGGGGTGTCCCTCAGCCCGGCCTGGCCCCTCTCACAAACTGGGAGCCCTCAGGGGTGGGAGGTGACCTGGCAATCAGGGGAAGGTGACACCCCCATCACACTCCTGCTGCTGCCACTGCTGGCAGTGCAAGCCTCGGCTGGCCCTGGTTACCTGAGCCTCTGGCCAGCCCTAAGTGGCTGGGCAGTCAACATCCGAGGTTTGCCTATGCTTCAGGCTGGCCCTGGGCAGCTGTGGGGCTGAGGGCGGGTTGGCTGCACCGTGTGCCTGCCGCCCCCCTCCAGCTGGGCTGAAAGGACTGGGGGACTCTGGCGGGACTGAGGAAACTAGGCCTCGCCATCTTGTGGCTATGGGCACTGCCATCTTTGTGATGGCATGGTGGTCAATTTGCATATTCCCTCTTTATTAGATAGGATATATATATGTAATTTATTTTATTGCTTTAGAGCAGTGGTTCTCAACCTTTCTAATGCCGTGACCCTTTAATACAGTTTCTCATGTTTTGGTGACCCCCCAAATATAAAATTATTTTTGTTGCTACTTCACAACTGTAATTTTGCTACTGTTAATGCATTGTAATGTAAATATCTGTGTTTTCCGATGGTCTTAGGCTCTACAGCAGCGGTCGCGACCCACAGGTTGAGAACCATTAGCAGGGTCACCTAAGACCATCAGAAATCACAGATATTTACATTACGATTCATAACAGTGGCAAAATTACAGTTATGAAGTAGCAAAGAAAAATATTTTATGGTTGGGGGTCACCACAACATGAGGAACTGTATTAAAGGGTCATGGCATCAGGAAGGTTGAGAACCACTGCTTTAGAGGGAAAGAGAGAGAAACATCGATGTAAAAGCACAATATCAATTGGCTGACTCCTGCACTTGCCCTACTGGGGAGCAAGCCTGCCACCCAGACATGTTCCTTGACCAGAAATCAAACTGGCACCCTTTCAGTGCATGGAACCGTGTCCAACCAACTGAGTCACACTGGCATTGGCTATCCTATATAATAAAGAGCTAACATGCAAATGGTTGTCACGCCCTCATGTCGTCATGACCTCACACCATCAGTCCATAACTGCTCAGACACTCAACACTGGGGCGAGAGGAATGGGGACCAGCCAGGCACATTTAGCTCTCGAGAGAGGAATGGGGACCAACCTGGCTGTGGCCCGGGAGATGGACAAGCCACCCACCCTGCGGTCCTGGGCGCCAGCGGTTGTGCCTGCACCTACGGCCTGGGAGAGAGACAAGCTGCCCATCCCACAGTCCCAGGCACCAGTGGCTGCACCTGTGCCTGCAGCCCAGGAGAGGGACAATCTGCTAGCCCTATGGTCCCCGTGGTCCAGGGCACCAATGGCTGCACCTGTGCCTGCGGCCTGGGAGAGGGAGAAGCTGCCTGCCCCACAGTCCTGGGGCTTGTGGCTGCAGCCAGCCTGGGAAAAGCCAGCCTGGGTCCTGGGTGCCTGTGGTTGTCCAGAGGAGGGAATCCTGGGTCCCGGGTGCGGGGTGAGGCAGAGGCAGTTAGGGGTGATCAGCCAGCAGGGGAGCAGTTAGGGGTGATCAGACAGGCAAGCAGAGGTGGTTAGGAGTAATAAGGCAGGCAGGAAGAGGGCTTAGGGGTGATCAGGCAGGCAGGCAGGTGAGTGGTAGGAGCCAGTGGTCCCAGATTGCAAGAGGCAGTCAGACATCACTCAAGGGGTCCCAAATTGGAGAGGGTGTAGGTTGTGCTGAGGGACCCACCACCCTTGTGCATTAATTTCATGCACTAGGCCTCTAATATATATAAAATTTTGCGAGGCTTACATTTTTTATACAATCAAAAGCTATTCTTATTGTGAAATGAGTAAAAAAAATCTCTCATGGCAAAAATAGTTCCAAAGGGAAGTTGGCCATTCTTGGTGGACAAGTTTTGAATTAGAGAGGTTTTAAATAATAGATTATGTGTACATGACTGTTAGTAAAAATATATCCGTAGGTGTGTATATGTACATAAGCTGTTCATATAGCCAAACACACATATCAACATGGAGACATCCCCTAAAAGAGCACTTCTTCAGCTCAGGCTGCCAAATGGGCTGAGGGCATCTTTGCTGGCATACCACCTTTTCTGGGTCTCAGTGTTCTCACTCTGGTCCTCTGTTCTCCAGGGGCCAGGATGCCCCCTACAGCAGTGCAAAGGGGGTCCCAGTGGCCTTGGCTTGCAGCCCCAGCCTTGGACCCACCTGGCTTGTGACTCCAAACCACACTTCCTTCCATGACAGCCGAGGGGGAAATGTGGTCCTTGGGGATCCCTCCACACTGTTGTTTGCTAAGCTGGCCAATTATTGTTATTATCATTTTAAATATCCTTTATTGATTTCAGAGAGGAAGGGAGAGGGAGCGATAACTTCCTGCACACCTCACACTGGGGATCGAGCCCACAACCTGGGCATGTGCCCTGACCAGGAACCGAACTGTGACCTCCTGGTTCATAGGGTGATGCTCAACCACTTAGCCACACCTGCCAGGCTGGCCAATTACTAATCTCTTCTGAACTTGAGTCTCCTCTGCAGAGAAACAGGGAAAACAGGATGACTCAGAGACTGTTGTGGGGATGGAAGTACCTGATTGATGTCACTCATTTTGCAAACATCACTTCCTTTTTCTTTTGATTTCATCTCTGGGAAGAAGGATGGTGACATTTGACCCACCAGTCAGCTCATTAGTAGAAAGTAATACTTTTTCCCAGGAGAGTGTGGTCTTGGAGACGTAATTTGCCTATTGGACAGATGAGAAAACTGAGTATCAATGTCGGAGGTGCCTTGGCGGGGGTGACACGGGGCAGCCTGCCATCCTGGCAGGAGGGGCCCCGCGGGGTGAAACGCCGGGTTTTATCCCACAGACCTCCTTGCTGCTCCCTGACAGCGCCTTCTCGCTCTGCACTCCGCCAGCTGCCACGCTTGGGGGCCGGTGTGCACACATCAGCATATCTATATATCCTCACCGAAACCAAATATTGAAGCTTGTCATCATGCCAGGATTGCAGACAAGACAAAGCAATTTGCATGGATCCTTTGTGAGCTTTTTCTTGCAGTGGTAGAAACTCATTAAAATCTCATGAAATCCTTCGACATAAATGTGAAGCCATCCCGAGCTGCCTCCCTAAAAGTTAATATGTGTGTTCGAGGGGAGGGGGACACGGGGGACGGGGGCGTGTGTTTGAAGCAGCTCATCATTGGGTTCAGCCGCCGCAGAGCGGGGGCATTCCTTAGCATATTTTAATCACCGGCTGGCTGGCCCTGTAAATAAATGAGCAGTGGCTGGAGCCGGGAGCAGGCTGGGGACCACAGCGAGGGGGCAGTCCCAGCGGTGAGCTCCACGGGCAGCGGGCACGCATGGGCACGGAGCAGCCGTGAGAAGAAAGGCTGCCGGCCTACCTGGGATTAATGAGTGCCCAGGGAATGTGGGATGGCTCTAGGCTGGAGCCGGGGCCATTAACTTCTGCTGGTCATTAATCCCCTGGAAGTGCCCAGGGCTGAGGTCATTATTCTTGGGAGATAAAAAATTCAGGACCAAACAGCACGAGAGCATGAATAGCATGCCTTCCCCAGATTGGTGGTGTGTTTTTCAATTTGTTGGCAGAGTGCAATTTCAGGAAAACAAATCTCCTCTTCATATATCCGTTGTGGGCGCATTGATCATCTCAGCCTCGAATCCGAACTCCGCGGGCGTTCCGTGTGCACCTACTGTGTTGCAGGACCTTTTCCAAGTTGGATTTCCTTTAGCCTTCTAGGCAGGCGGGTTGGCCTTGAGTGGTGGCTTGGACTTTAAACATCTGTCCCGGATCTTTCTGAGCTAGTCAGTGAATCAGACGATGAGGTCACAGTGGCCAAAACCATCTTGGGCTCATTGCAAGTGGGGCGTGGTGGACAATTTGCTTCTCTGTGTCTCAGTTTCTCCATCTGTAAAATGGGCCTAGCAATTGGGCCACCTTATGGGATGGCTGAGCTAGGATTTGTTAGGCACTGAGAACAATGTCCAATGCAGATGAGGCAAACGGGTATGTACTTGGAAAAATATCAAGTGAAACAAAGTAAGATGAAGGAAAATCAAATCAAATAATATAACATATAACACAAGAGTAAAATGAAATAAATAACCAAGGCTGGGGAACCAGGCCTGTTGTAAACACTGCGTGCGGAATGCCTGCATCACTTGAGGTGTTTAATGGCCTCTGGTAGAACTCCGCAGTGTCTTCCTTTGCAGTGCCCCACAGCTTTGCTGATGTCCACACGTTCTTCAGCCACGGCCAACGCTGAGCGTCCGCAGAGCTGGCTTTTCAGCTGTCAGTCTTTTAGATACTTCACACGGGCCTCGTGTGTTTTTACTGTTGTTGTTTGTATGCAAAAGAGAAAAAAAAAAGGTACACGAGATTAATGACATTTTTGAGTCCCAACTTTGGGCTCAGAACTTTATATAAAACAACTTTGAAAGCGAGGACGGTTCATGCCCAGCCTCCTGGCTTCAGGGCTTTGCGGGGTCAGGTCATCGGCTGGAAGGGGCGTGCACCCAGCCAGACAGCGTCAGGAGCCCAGGTTTGTGCCCACCCAAGGACAGCATCCCTGTGACTACGGCATGCATCGATTGCGACAGTGCTGTGATTTCTAATAGGATAGTTCGGATAGTCCTTTATTGGGAAGCATTTTGTAACAGAGGAAAGCATGAAACCAAGAATTAACCTTTTGCTACATTCCTTCTCTACCACCAATTGTCTTTGTCAGGGACTACCCTTTCGTCCTTTGCAGCCCTCCTATGTACATCCTGACACACTCAGTCATGATCATGGCCAAGACCCAGGTTAACTTTACTGATTCCAATTAATATTAATCCAAGCTGGGTGAGTCAAAGGACATCACTCATTCTGAAGTCTCTGCTCTGCTGTTTGTTCAAAGAAGTTAGCGATTTTATGGCCATAGTTGAAATCAGCTCATCTTCAAATAGTGAGCAATCAGAGCCGCGGTAGGGGTTAAATCCGCGGAGGAGAAGGAGGACACTTCTGAGAGGAGCTGCTGCTGAATTGGCCCTTGTGCCGGTGACGCAACCACAGAGGCCCGGACGCTTCGAGGTGCCGGGCCGGCTTCTCACCACACGAGGATCAACGCAGATGCCTTCATGACGTTTGGGAAATCTCCTTTACTCACGAACTGATTTCAATTCCTGCAGTCCCAAGGCCTGTGTCTTGGCTTGAGATAAAGAGCAACATCATTCATTTATTTATTCATTCAGTGGGTGTTTCTTGAGCATCTTGTGTTCCAGGCACTTCGCTGGGACATGACTCTGCTAGCCATAACATGCGTGTGAGCAGGGACAGTATTACAGTGCAGGCTGGGAGTATGGGTACCGAGAGACCCGCCATTCCTAACAAGCTCCCCAGCGAGACCACCCACGCTGGTACGTAGGGCACTCCCCATGCTGCGAGAAGTGACGAGGAAGATGGACAAACAGCCCCTGCCCTCATGGCCCAACCTCCTGGCTTAAGAGACGGAGAATACACACAAACATGTAAGCGAGGGCTGAATGAGGTAATTTGAAGAGTGACCCATGCTATGAAATCACAGAGCAACCCTGGACGTGGGGTACTGGTCACATAGGATGTTCAGCGATGGCCTCTCTCTGAAGAGGTGACAGTCGAGCTGGGACCTGATGCAGGAGAGGTGCGGGCAGGGGAAATGGGGAGAAGGGAGGTAGAAACGGTGAGCTGTGTCCACGCGGACAGTCAGTGAGGAAGAGGAGAGTGTGAATGAAATGAGAGACCGGTGAGGACGGGGTGGCTCAGACCCTATAGTGCGGCAGGAGCTTGGGTCTGAGTTGGTTGGTGATGGGAAACCATAGTGGTTTAAGGAGGGTAATGGGGTACCTGCAAGGATTTTTTCAAGGGGCTCTTCACCATTGCGTGGAGGGCTGGACTTAAAGAGGTGAAAAGGAAGCAGTGACACCTAGTATGAGGGGGCTGAGGCCGGGGGAGCGATACGGTGGCTTGGAGGTGTGGGGAGCAGCACGTGGACAGGAACTATAACCTGGGGGCAGGACCCCCAGGCTCTTCACTCTTTAGAGAGCCAACCGACTCGGGTGCTGTCAGTGGGTCTGCCCTGCTCCAGGGGCAGATTGCTGAGACCCACCCGGGTGAGGGAAGGCTCTCTCCACCAGGGAGGGAGACAGGGGAGTGAGCCACCGTTTCAGCCCAGGGGCCTGACAAGGTGTCTGGGGGGTGAAGGAAGGAAGGGCTTCATTTTGCCTGGGACAGCCCCCCCTCCTCCCCATTTTAACCTTGGCAGCTGACTCCCCTCCCTGAGCTGGTCTCTGAGTCCACATCAGCACATGAAGGGTTGGCCCAAAAGGCAGCTTAGACCCCCATTCGGATCAAATGGCGCTATTGGCCATACGCCTTCCTTCATTTTTGTCTGTTTCTCAAATGTTCTGTGCATATCGGGGTAAGTCTTGTGATGGGCTAATCTGAGCAACATAAGCTGAGACTGAAGAAATAAATCCACCAGATTTAAGAGACAGTGGAGTGCAGTGGGGGAAGCCCACGCATCCTTTGGCTTCCGATCCCACCAGCTGTGTGGTGTTGGACAAGTTACTCACCCTCTATGTGCCTGTTTCCTCTTTCATGAAAACTTAACGATGTTGTTGCCAGACCAATGAGTGAATGCAGGTTAGGGCTTAAGGTAGCACTATGAATGTCTAGCTGTTGCTATTGGTGGTATTGCTGCTGCTGTAATTATGACTTTTCCTGGGTAGTTATGCAATGGATCATGGGCATTATTTTATTTTATTTTTTGAACTGGATGGCGTGACGGGTCATGGACCATTTGGGGAAGCTACAAAAGGGGAAGAAAGTGGGTTTCAGGGTTCTACAGGCTTACATTGAACTTCACCTTTATCATTCGCCAGCTGTGTGATTTGGGAGGAGAAGTTGGGCTTTCTGAGCTAAGCCTCAGTTTCCTGCTTTGTACGTTGGGAATAATGATATTAGCCCTAAAGTTCCAGATGAGGATTGGACATGATGTCTGCTAAGTGACCAACGTAGTGCCTAGCCAAAGTCGATAATTTATCAATAGCATACGTAAGCATCCAACAGATGCTGTCACCAGTCCCCAATATTCCGGATGCTGTGCCAGGTGTCAGAAACGTGATGCCAGCAAAGCAGGGGGGGGACCCCTTCTTCTGGGATGAGGAAGCACAGGCAGCTGTGCAGGGCACCTTCTCGGTGATGCTGACCTGTCCAGCAGGGAAGGATCCCGTGAGGAGCTGACATGCACATTATTATTAGCATTTGCAGTCTCAGTGATGGGCCATCTTGTATTCAGGCAAGCTTTGTGGTCAGTTCCATGTAGACGTTGCAGATGAATTATAAGATGCCCTTGATCTGTGATGTTGTGAAGGAGAGCTTCCCCCATGGTGGCAGGCACATTGCTTTCAATCCTCACCTGAGGATATATTCATGGATTTTAGAGAGAGAGGAAGGAGGGAGGTGGGGAGAGACATTGATGTGAGAGAGAAACATTGGTTGGTTGCCTCCTGTATGTGCTTGACCAGGGATCCACCTTCAATCTTTTGGTAAATGGGATGACACTAATCAATTGAGCCACCTGGCCAGGGCATGGCAGGAAAATTCACTGCAGGTCTCCGGGACCTGTGACTATGGTGCCTTTCTTTGCAGATGTGATGAAGTTAAGGATCTTGAAGTGGGGGTTATCCAGGATTATTTGGGTGGGTCCAATCTCCTCGTGTGGCTCCTTAAAAAGTGGAAACCTTTTCCTGGCAGAGGTCAGAGCAAGATGTGATGGGCTAATCTGAGCAACATAAGTTGCGACTGAAGAAATAAATCAACCAGCTTTAGGAGACAGTGGAATGCAGTGGGGAAGAATGGTCGGAGGAATGTCATGTTTCTCACCTTGAACATGGAAGAAACGGGCCACGAGTCAAGGAATGCACACAGTCTGTAGAGGCTGAAAAGGCAAGGACAGAGATTCTCCCTGAGAGCCTCAGCGAGACCCGTGTTGGGGACCCCCAGCAGCGACAGAAAGTGAAGACTCCCATGCACACAAGCGGTGATGGCTGCCTCCACACCTGTGCAAGTAATTGCTACTAACCCATTTTACAGACGAGAAAAAACCAGGAGCCAAGGAGGGTAAGCACTTTGCTCAAGACTAGGGAGAGAATAACCGGGGTCAGCATTTCTGTGTCCAAAGCCCAGCCTGTCTCCAGCCCACCATGCAGCATCGCCAGGCAGCCTCATCTTTCTGTAGAGCTCTACAGAGAGCGCCTTATGCCAGTGGCCACCAAACGGGGGGTGGGGGGGGGGAAGCGAAGCAGCCCCAGAAACTTTCAGGCCACCGCCCACCTGGTACGAGCAGGTGGGTGGAACTCCACTTTCCGACTCTGTTGGCTTGAGCCTGTCCTGCCAGACACGGAGTGTGTGGCCTATGCCGCGCAGGTGTCATTTGTTGGGGAGTGTATTCCACCACGCTGTGATAGATCTCCTCACTCAAGCAGCTGTCTAGCATGCCGGATAGCCTTTCATCTTGTCAAACACTTCCATTCGCCTTTCTGCAGCCTTCTCCGCCAACATGTACAGACCTAATCAATCTCCACTGTCTCCAGGCGTCCCAACCCAAAAGCGCTGCCCCGGCCGCTTTCTTAAAGAGACAAGCCTCTCTTTTCATTGCACACAAAGAATGGCTTCTTAGGAGGGTGTTTTCTCTGCAGGTAAAGGAAGACCTTGCAGTTCTACTACCTCGGTTGTAGGAGTCCCTTGCTACAACAGGAGGATACACGGTTATGGCTCCTGCTTTTCCCCAACCTACTCTCATGTCTTGATAAAGCAGGCTGTGTCAATGTATTTCAATGCATTCATTATTGAAAGACGAAGACCTATCAGTGTGCAATGTCTTCCATCTTCCAGAATTAGGGCCCACATCATCTCTGTGTCTCATCGAGAACCTCCCACCTCACCCCTGCCTTACTCCGTGTGATTCCGCAGTACTGGTCAGCATTATTTGAGGCCTCCATGCCTGGGTTGTGGCCTTACTATGGCCTAGAATACCTGCGTCCTTGGCCTGTTGGATGAGAGCCTTATTATCCTTCAGTCTCAGCTTAGACATCCCCCTTCATAGAAGGCCCCGGCTGTATCTTCCAGAGTGAGATGTTCTGTCCTTGGTACCCCAGGGCTCCTGTCTGCTCTTCAATCGCATGTATTTCTAGAATGGGTATATGCCTTATCTGTCCCTGAGAAGCAGTTTAAAAGACAGCCCCATTCTCCACCCTTTGCTGTGTAACTTTGCAACGTTCTCCCTTTTTGACTTGGAATCAGCCATGTAACCTTTGGTCAATGAGATGTCCGCGAATGTGATACACGAGGCTGGCAAGGCTCTGGTGCAATTGTGCTTACCCTCTCCCTCATGTGTCCGCCACTGCCACCAGCCCGTGCCCAGGCCAGCCCATGGAGGAAGGGAGACACATAGAGCCGTTGTCCCGCCAACAGCTAGTCCAACTTCAGGCATGTAAGCGAGGCCAAGCAAGATCAGCAGAGCTCTCGAGATGCATGAACACTCACTATTTCTCATTGTAGGGTATTGAGACTTATTTGTTGAGCAGCCTATTATGTCAATAGGTGACCCATATATGCCCCTATGAGCCTGGGCTCTCCTTAATGACAGACACTGAGTCTAGGTCCTCTGTATGTCCCCAGGGCCCAACATATAGTAGGAACTCAACACACTATTATTGAATTGAAAGGAAAAGCATTTTCAAATTATGTACACATAATAGCAGCTCTGAATTACAAATACTTAATCTGGGGCTTTTGTTATCTGGAGGGAAATCTAATTTAATTTTCCCTTGTGATTCCAAGTTACAGAATTTCCCTTAGTAAATTGATCCTTTATTAGTGTGAAGATGCAGAGAAACTGACTTTAAACATCTTGCCAATCCCCACGCAGAGCATAACTCTCCCATAAACCATGTCTGTGTACAAAATGTTATTAAAACCTCTTACTTTTTACTGTAAATTCATTATGTTACTTAAGGGATTGTGTGCAGTGGGGGAACCATGTGGAGGACAAGAATGTCTCATGAGTTAAGAGTGATCCCTGAACTAGTTCATGGGAGTGGATTGGGAAGAAGGTGATGGAGAAAATGATTACTATTTTTAAAAAAATCAAAACAAAACAAATACTCTCTCGCTAGCCCTGCAATTTAGTGATAGACTGTGGATTTCTCAATTGCACTTTGGTTTCTCAATATGGCATTTTCTGTTTAAATTTCAGATTTGCAGCAAACAGATCCACACACAAAAAAGGCTCTGAACACATAGGTAGATGTGTGCTCTGCTTTAGTCTTTCTTTAAAAAAAAAAAAAAAAAAAAAAAAAAAAGAAGCAAAAGCCTATCTCTATGCATTTGAATGAGTGAGGATGGAAGGTGAATCACAGCCACCTTTAAACCCCTTTGACATTCACAAGGTGCTAAAAGTCAGCTGGGGTCCCAGTGCTGATGAATTTGCATCTCTTTGAATATGATGCTTGAAAAACCCCAGCGATAGATTAAATTTTGCCAAGGAGAAAATGAGAGAGAGCCTTCCATCGCTCAGGTCTGCCGGGAGGATCTTTATGGTTGATTTACTTTTTTTAAATAAATGTTTCTTTATGTGTTTCCCCCAGTTCCTGCCCAGGCGGCCTCTATCAGACGAGCTGCACCTTCTGCCGGTCCCATTAGCCGGCGGACAGTAAGTCACCCGGCTTCTGAGCACAAGGTGAGGGATATTTCAATCTAAGCCGCGTAGACCTTCTGTGTTTTCTGATTAAAATGTGCGAGAAAACCTTGGAATAAACTCTACCTGACAGGACTTCTGAAATAATTTACACTCTTTGCAAAGCTCGGATGTAGGATTGATTTCAGGGCCTGTCACTACATTTCAGACGATCAAAAATGGATGAGAGCTTTTACATGCATTTAATGGCTGAAGATGATCCTGTAAAAAAAAGAAAAGTGAGGTCAGAAAACAAAAGTTCTTGTCTAAAGCCACAGTCGAGTGTTATTTCATTGTTTTCTTATTCAAGCAACACCTAGCCATCACCAACAATTTGAAAACATGCAGAGATAGAGAGGGGAAGAAAATCACCAAGAATTAAGCAGGCCAGAGAGAGCCATTGCTAGCGTGAAAGCATATTATCTTCCCACCTTATCTCTGCCTCCATGCTATTTTATGGAGGGTAGCACATAAAACAAGTCCAATTTTGTTTCCTGATGTTTATCACTTGCAATAATAACAATGATATTGATGTTGATGTGATATCTGAGCATGATTGGTTAGGAACTTCCCTAGCACTAGTCATCTACTGCCTTGCTTGGTCCTCAGCACAGCCCTGCGGGAGAGGTGTTGTTATATTCTCTGTTTATAGATGTTTAGTAAATTTTCTCAATGTCCCACACCAGAAGATTCTAAAGCTGTGACTCAAACCAAAGCAATTTGATTCCTGAGCCCCATGTCCTTAATCACTGTGCTACGATCTAGACATTTCCAAAGCTAACATGAAGAAGTCACACCTGTGCGTGAATTTTAGTGGTTGTGTAACACACAGGGAGCATCATTTGCTATATATTCAAACTGCATTGGGTGCAAATGTGCCCTCCTGGACTTGTGTGTGTGTGTGTGTGTGTGTGTGTGTGTGTGTGTGTGTGTGTGTGTCTGTGTGTGTGTGTGTGTGTGTGTGTGTATGTGTGTGTGTGCAAGGTGGCAACCCCATACCATGATGCTGTAAAAACAGCCTACCATCGTTAAAACCATTCCTCTATTTCGGGATGTCAGGTGGCATCATTATTTGCTCTCTGCTCCTTGGGAGAGCACCAGCTATCTCACCAGGGAGACCTGGGTTTGAAGCTCAGCTCTGCAGCTTACTACTATGGTTGTTTATGAGACTAGTTGCTTATTCTTCTTCCACCTAAGGAAAGTAGAGGCGCTATGAAAATTAAATGAGAGACCATGGTAGTAAGTGGTTTGGTATAGTTGCTAACACATAGAAAGCAATTGTATAGCAATTCATTTTATTATTAACTAGAGGCCTGGTGCATGAATTCATGCACTGGTAGGGTCCCTAGGAGCTGCCGGCTGCCAGCCAGGTACTCCCTCCCTTCCCCTGGCCACCTGCCCCACACTGCTGCTGCTAGTTGCTGTCCACGGGGCCCAATTGCCCCGCTGCTGCCAGGCTCCCAGGCGCTGGGGGAGCTGGGCAGTGGCCCTGCCCTCCGCTACCACCGCTGGTTGCCCTGTGATCAGATCGGCAGGGCGATTGACCAGTGGCTCGCACCCACCTTGGCCTGGTGCTGTCCGCTCACCTGCTCCACCATCCCTCCCCAGTCCTGCTCTTGTCAGGGTCCATTGGGGCCTGCAGCACCTCCACTGCTGCCCACTACCAGCGCCACATTGCCAACGCTAGCCTGTTCCGCACCACCCCTGGTGTTCAGTGCACATCATAGCAAGTGGTCTAACTCCCAGCAGAACTCCTGGTTGAGGGGACAATTTGCATATTAGGCTTTTATTATATAGGATAATAATTTATGATAATTGTCACGTTTTGAGCAGGGATTCTGTGACTATGGATGATCTAATTCAGCCTTCACAATGACACAGTAAAATAGCATTGTTTGTCCTCTTTGTTAGGTGAGAACGATGATGCTCAGAGGTCAGGTGACTTTCTCAGGTGAGTCCTGACTTGACACTGGGGGTCTGATTTCAGAGGCCACACTGTTGGTGCTCTTTGCTGTTCTGGGGTCCAGTCATGAAGAACCTTAAAATCTCTTCCAAGAGGTTTAAGGTTAAATGGGGGCACTGAAATACTTAACTACTAAAAGCCTGGGAAAGGAGGCAGCAGTTGGATGCAGGTGTCAGAAGCTCAAACGCAGAAACTGAATTAGATTGTGTGCTTTCAGCATATTTACGGTGGTCAAGGATGTGGCAGTATATGGGAGTATATAGGGAAAGTGGAGATAAAGGAACTGAGAATGGAACATGAGAAAAACATCATTTAAGGAATGGACAAAGGCTATGCTGTGTATTAGTCAGGATGGGCTAGGCTCTGCCGCATTAACAAACAAATCCTGATTTCTGAGCGGCTTAGCACAATGGAAGCATATTTCTTGTGCAAAATGTAATGAGGGTTGGCAGGGGTTCTCCTCCATCTAGTGACTCAGGGGACCTGCTTCTCTCCACCTTGGGACCCCCAACCTCTCAATAAGTGGCTCCCAAGAGCCCTGAGAGGGAGAAAGAACAGACATTCAAGCTCTTAACAGCTGTATTTGGAAGAGATACAGATCACTTGCCACCCACCTTTGATTAGCCACAACTAATTGCAGGTCATCACCCTATAACTACAGAGGAGGCTGGGGAGGGCTGTGAGCAGAGAACAGAGAAATAATAGGCTGGTGGGACACACAGCCTGAAGTCTATCAACAACTCTCAGGTAGACTTCAAAATTTTATTATACATTTTAAGACTTTATTCAGGCACTATTTCCCATAACTGAGTGTTGATGTCCTATCTCAGGCAGGTATGGCCCTGAGGTGTGATGGGTGCCATAGAGAGAGGTGAGCAACAAGAGGAAAGGAACTGTAGGGCTGACCCAGCCCCAGAGGCTGTGCAGGGGAGCCCAGTGGAGTCTAATGGGATGTGGAGAATTGGGACTGAGGAAGACCCATCTGCTTAGAAGGGCCCAGTAGTCTAAGATAAAGTTAAAATCAAAACTAAAAAGACTAACCAACCATGATTGTGGCCGATGGGTTCTGTACCAGTCATGATGCCAGGGCCTCTGGACATCTCTGGGGAATTAGAGAGCAGGGTGTGGGGACGAAACCAGAAAGCCCTGTCCCGGAGGGCAGACACTCACTTCAACAAGTGTCCCTGGGTGACGCCCAATCCAATCCGCCAGATACGGGGTCTGTGCTGTAAGACAGGCTCTGACTGCACCCCGAGGTGGGCCAGGGACTGACTTAGGCCTGCTCTGGTCAGGACCCGATCAGGTGCTAAGTAGGGGGCCGAGCGTGGAGAGAATACCACTGGGGGCCTGTGGGAAGGGTTCGGTCTGGTTCTCCAAGCCAGAGATTGGTTCAGTTGGCAGCCCCAGTTCTGCGGGGTCCATGCTGCTGGTGACCTGGGTCTTGCTGGTGCAGCCACTCATTTCTCCTATTCCTCTGTGGGGCGGGAGCATGAAATAAATGACCCATACCGTCCCTTCCCCATCAAAAGGGCTAATCTGTAGTTAATGGAGACGTCGTAAAACGCGGCACACGGTAATGTGTGCTGTGATCAAGCTGTTATTTTTATTAACCATGGCCAGCTTTTCCCCACACTCTGAGTTAACGGGCACCGACTGCAGGTTTAGAAACTCGTTTAGAGGGGCGTTCAGAAGGGGGGTGCCCTATCAGGACCCCATAAAACTCCTCATGATGTTTAATTGCAATGCACTTCCAGGGACAGGGCCAGAGCTGGTATCGAGGAGGGCAATTCGCCACCGCATGCTGAGTTTGACAATAAAACACAGCACTGCTCATGGCCAGGCCTTCATCAAGGCAAAGCCTCCTCCTCCTCCCTCCAGCGGAGGAGCGCCCCACTGAGCCTGGCAGGTCTGGGTCTCCCCCAGATGTGGTGGAGATCGTCCACAGTGCTGGGGTCATGGCCAGGAGCCCCCTCTGCCCTTCCGAAGGATGGCATCATTTACAAAGAATCAAATACTCTCTTTTCCCAACATCTTCCCATTACCTCCACTCACTTCACCCCAAGCCATTCTTGTCTCTGGTTGACCATGTCCACTTAGCGCTCTGCACGCCACTCCCTGTGTTTGGGGTTCGGCGCTCATGTATCACTAATGCTCTTGGGAGGAACTGGAGGTGCGGTTCCAGCACAGGCTGGTGCAGAAAGGAAGGTCTTGGAAGCGAGAGAAGAACCAAAGGAAGCAAAGACAACCCCTGACCTAAGGAAGCACATGGTGGGTTGGCGCATGGCCCTCCACCTCTCTCCATGCACCCCTCTCACCGCCACCCACCAGGAGAGGCCAAAGGGACTAGGAGGGGAAGGAGGACCCGAGGCAGCTAGAAGGTAAGTGGCTTGGGACAGGTCATGCAGGTAATAATACAGGATCTGAGCCCCAAGTCCAGGCTCTTAGTTGCTTACACAGCACCTTCTCCAATGTAATATTTAATCATCATTCCTATGGCCACTCCTGACCCCTGCTCCCTTCCTCGGTGCTGGTGGCTCCTCTGGCTAACCCTGTGATGGTGCTCCTCTCCCTCAGCCCCTCCTGTGGTCCTCACACGGATACTGCTCACCACTTGCTTCCTTCTCTGGGAGCTCTGAAGGGTCTGGTAATCTTGCTTACGCATCGGAACACCTCCACAAAGACCTCCCTGGAGTTTGGGGGGATGGCCCCCTGGCTTGTGTCACTCAGCGGGTAAGGGGCTGAAGGGGAATTGGGTTTGAATCCAACCACCTTCTTAACTGAGATCCATGTCCTCCCGTGTAGCCAGGGAGGGGCTCTGGTTCCAGACTTGATAAGACAAACAGCCCTCCCAGGAGCTGTTTGTCCGGAGATGCAGGATTGAAACCAGAGGGGTGAGGGGAGAGGCCGAGCAAGTCCTGGGGTGAGAAACCGGGCGGAGGGACACATCAGGACCGTGGAGCACAGAAGCTAACAGCAGGCAGGGTGTGAGAGGGAAGCGGGCTTGGGAAACAGGGGGTTCTGGGAACGAATGGAGAAGTGAAGGTGGCTGTTCCCAGCATTTTAGTGTCCCTTTGCGTGAGTTCCAAGAGGGAACAAGAGAGGAGGAAGGCAGGAGGGAGGGAGGGAGGGAGGAGGGAAGGGGAAAAAGAGAAGGTTAAGAGAGGGAGGGAGGAAGAATGTGGGGGAAAGGGTGTACCCTTATGTCTCTGTCCCATACTCAGGGGACAGTAGAACACCATGGAGATAGAAACCTACTCTAATCTGATGTCCTAAAAATGCTACAAAGACTAGGGTCTTGGGAAAAGTGATGCAAAATTGCATCCCCCAAAATGATTTTTTTCTCAATTCCTGTTTCCACAGTCTCTGAGGACCAGCACTGTGGGGTGTAATCGGGAATCGGAGCCCGGGGCCTGGTCTCTCCTCACCCCTCTCCCTCCTGTGCCTCCCGGAGCAGGAGCCGACCCAGCGCTCTGCAACTCGCTCTGCAACTCTCTCTGGAACTCAAGCAGCACTCATGGACATGAGGGCAGGAGCCTGTATCCATGGTCCCTGAGACCCAGGAGGACAGGCGTCGCATCTCCCACAGCTTCCAAAACTTTCCCCCACACGATTCCATGCTGCTCTCAGAAGAGCGCTGGGACCTTGGCTGGCGAGGGATTGTTATATCAGTGGCGACGATGTCCTTGCTATGTCACCCCTGAGGCTCCAAGGTCACACTCCAGGGCCCGGGACTCACTGCTTCTGCTTTCTTCATCTGACGCTGCCTCTTCAGACACTACCCCCAGGAAGGCGACCGTGACCTGCCCCTACCCCCATGAGTCTACAGGACTCCCTGTATGTAAGTGAGCCATTTGGAGCATCCTTTTTGAGACTGTTTCTTGACTTAACAAGGCATCCCCTTCAAATGCCCAAGTTGTGCATGTTCTCGGGAAGAACGTAATTTGCTAGACATATTTAGAATGAACATCTTGTCCTAAAACCTGGTGGGAAACGAATGCTTCCCTTGCAGACACAGCAAAACCAAACCTGGGCTTGGCCTTAAACAGAGCCCTCAGATGGCAGTTATAGTGACAAAGGACACAAACAAGCCAGCCCCTGTTGGACACCACGGTGCGCCTACTGTTAGCGTGTTGGCGCTGTTCTCTGTCTCCCGCTTCATTAAAATCACACACCTACCAGGGCCACATTGTACAAAGGATGTGTTCCTCAACTTGGCTTCCCGTGCAGCCTTCGAAACTGCCACGTGTCAGGTGCATTGTCTGCCAGCAGGAGGATGGATCTGCGCATGGCGTCCATGTCAGAGGCCATGGTTTTCCTTCGCTGATGGAATTCACGCAGGACTCCTCAGCCTGCCATGCAAGGCCTCTCTTGACAAGTCTCTAGCCTGCCCATTCCCAAAGCATCTCGCTCTCAGGCTCATAGCCAGCGTTCCATGGGTTCTGCAGGCGCACACTGAGCAGCTACTGCACTCCAGGCACTGCTCTGTGTGCTCCTACTATGTGCAAAGTACTTAGAGAGATGCATTCCTCCTTCTCAAGATGTTCCCAGTGTCCTGGGCGATAAAGACACAGGCTGGGACCTAGAAGGACCTCGGTGGTGAGTACATCGAGGCCTGGTGTCAGGTGGGCAGCAGGAAGAGGTTGAGCCTTTACAAACCTGGTGCCTTGGAAATCAGCTCGTGAGAGGGGTGGCAATGGGGATGGGTCATGAAGGAGGAGCCTTCAGAGCATCAGCAGGAGTGGCCCCGAAGAGGACCCAGAATGAGTCCAGAGCACAGGACTTCTTCTAAGGATGATGGTGGCCCAGTGCATTGGGGACATCGAGGCATTTGGGGAGATAAGCTGATGAGTGGGTGTGATAGAATCCTGGAGAGAGGGATGGAGAATTGTGAAGGCCCTGTCAGGAACCCTGACTACGATTCTATTGGTGCATTGGGTGCTGAACATTTTGGTGCTGAGTGTCCCACACAGCAGTCTATTTAAACACCTCACCCTCTTTCCCTGTGCACCTGGCCTTGTCCACCGGGCTTCACTCCTGCTCTTCCTCTGCCTGGAATGTTCTTGCATTCTGACTGGGAATGCCACCCATTCCTGTCTCCTGTCAAGGCCACCGCCTTCACCTGCTCCATTGGCACGTGGAACCGGGTGCGCGGAAAAGGTCTAGCACATCCTTGTTGAGCGAGTGGCACCACCTAGTCCCAGTGAGCCCGAGTGGGAGGTGGGTTGGTGGCTGGGAGAGTCTCTTATTCACCTATGAACCCTGCAACAATTGGGTATTGGGATTCTTAGTGCACCTGCTACACATTTCGTGGTGCTGTTGGTATTATTACTGTGAATATGGCAGAGCCATCAAATGCACAACATCACCTCCTGGACATAGCCCGCTTCATGGATTCCGTGGGAGGGCAGCCCATCTGTAATGAAGTCACTCATGTTAAAAGGGAACACGTTCTCTGAATCAAGCAGCGCAGGGTTGCTGTGGGAGACTTTCAGGGCCGGATGGTATTCTAGTTGCATCTATTGTATTTTTTTTAAGTAATGTTAATAATGCCCATTTACTTATTACTTAGTGTATGCCACACACTAGGATGCCTGCTTTGCAGGATTATTCTATTTAGTAGTCAGAAGAAGTTTATGAAGTACACACAACTCTTATTCCCATTTTATTGACATGAAGACTGAGGTGTGGAGAGCTTAAAGGGCCTCTCAAGGTCACCCAGCAAGAAATGGGTAGAATAGGATCTCAACCTCAGGCGCTCTAACATCAGAGCTTGAGCTCTTAACTGTTGCCCCTCCCTCCCCCCCTCCCCCCCCCCCATCACCATGTTGCTCAGAGTGTATCTTCCAGGGCCCAAGGCCAGAGTCCCTTCAACTGCAGATTCCAGGGACTCAGTCCAGACCTGTGGGAGCCGAGGCCCATGCGGACACATTTTTAATATTTGAGGACCAGATGTTTCTTATAAACACCATCCATTGGACTCATGAGCTCAGGGCTTCAGAGCCCAGGGTGTGGGGCCCACAGACCTGCACTCCCTGCTGGTCAGGAGCATGCGTTCCCTGGAGACCTCACATCTCTTAAAGGCAGGAATGGGATGGGCTAGAAGCCCCAGGAAGGAGCTGCTTCCTTTCCCAGGACTCGGGGGGGCAAGAGACTCAATGACTGCAGTCTCCTGAGCCATCGTCTCTTCAAGTCACATGTGGCCTGGAAGCAACTTCCTAGATAACAGCGGAGGCTACAGCTCTGGCCTCAAGCCCTCCTACGCCTCTGGTCTTATAAAGTGGTTCTTCCATACCTCTCACACCTCTTACACCTGGCCTAGCCTCAGGCATCCTCAGAGGGCAGTCCAGGGGCTATGCCCATCCCTGGCAGAGAGATCACTGCCCGGCTTGCTTCAGGGTCCTCAGTGACTGTTTTCGGTGGTAGGTAAGGGTCATTATTCTCCATGGAGAGACTGTGAAATAAGGAGGTAGATACCACTGAGTTTTCTCCATTGCTGAACTTCTTTGAGAAAGTTATTTTTCCTCATCAATCAATAGTCTTTAGAAGCTCTTTACCTCCTACAGTGGGTCTTTTTCTGACCTCTATCTTGAAGCATTCATCAGGATCTTAGGAGTACTTAGAATTGCCCCCACCCCTAACTGAAAGCCACAAGAATAGCATCCACATGTGCTCCCTGGGGAAAATTATTTTAATACAAAAGACATTTAGAGAACACTGTGCCCAAGCCTGAATAAGACACAGACCTTGTCCCAATAGTCATCATGGTCTAGCTGGCAATGAGCAACACATCTGAAACCAGGAGCTAGCCTAGAAGAATATGCAAAGTGTGGTGAGAAAATAGAGGGGGCATTTATTTTATGGAGGGAGAGTTATTAGTGAGTTATACATTTTAATCATCTCAACTGCACGGGCATCATTTTAGTTAGCACTTGATGTTATCTTGTGTCATATCACCACTGTGCACTGCAGAAAGAACCAGGATGCTTCCATTTTGGGGCTAAGTTAACAAAATGAAGACAATACAGCCAGATGATGAGCGACTTGAAGGCAGTGGCGGTCCATTGGCCTGCCTGAAGATGAGGCTCCTAAATTCTGGACACGTGCATGAATGAGGGCATGAGTAAGCAGTGCTTCTTGTCATTTCCACATCCCTTATTATCTGCAACATATTTGTCCAGTTTTAAAGCTAATCGCATCCATTCGTTCTTTTGATTTTTATGAAAACTCTGTGAGGAAGTGAGTGAGGTATTATTTTCATCATGCAAGTTTGGCAGGCAGGGCGTTTGATAGTCACTAATGCATTACCTACCCCACAAGTATATACCTGGAAGTGAGCAGGTCGGGACTTGGTTCTTGACCTGCCTGCCTTTTGATCTCACACAGATTCCCCAGTATCACCCTAGGGCATTAGAGACAAATATTATTATTACTAGAACTGATCACTTTTTCAAGGATTAGTAATCTTACTCTGAGATGCAATTCATAGATTTTATCATAATAATCATTTGCAATAATCAACAAGGAGTAAAACCAAAAGGCTGTTTAGTCAGAATGAGTTCATGGGATTCCAGGGTTTGATGTAAGCATTTGCATTTGGTGGATGATTCTGTCTTCATTTTACAGGATCTTTCAGAGCCAATAAGCACTGTTGATCTTGTAACTCTCTCCTCTCTTGACTCCCTGATGACCAGGGATGATTGGTTTTCTTCTCTGACATCCTGGCTTCTGCACTTAGCCTTTTTCTCTGAGCGCTTCTCCTTTACCTGAGATTTAAAAGGTGTTATTGCTCAGAACTGGTCCTCAGCTCTTTCTACCTCAAACCCTCTCCATATTTGACTTCGTCTACCCTTCATTGCTTATTAATATCTAAATGCTCACAGATTCCCACTTTTTATCTCTGACCTATTTCTATCTCTAATCGGAGCTTCACCCTCACATATCCAAAGCCTGCTTGGAGTCTCATGGATCTTCTTCTTTGAATCAACAACAAATATTCATTTTTAAAATGATGCCCTATGCACTCTTCTTGGCCTTTAGAATACAGCAAGATAGGATTTAAGGTAACTTGTCTATTCATAACTTATCAAAATGAAACCTGATTCCTTATCTACAAAACCCATTCCACGGTTTGTCCTAACTTAGGAAATGCACCCCCAATCATCCAATTGTCCTAGCTAAACACCTAGAAGTTGTCATGACTCTTTCATTTCTCTTACTTCTCAGATCCATCCATCAACAAGTTATTCCCCAAATCCTCCCAATTTCTTCCGCTTCTCTCCATGTCTGTCTCAACCACAACTGCTCCAGGAGGTTGCCAGCAGCTCTTGGGGATGACCAGACTAGACTCCTGACTTCCTCTCTCAGACCCTTCAGTCCATTCTCCACACCACAGCAAGTGACTGTGAAACATCATCAGACCACATCACCCGAATGATAACCACTGGTGCCTTTCCATTGTACTTGGGATAACATCAAAACTCGTGACATTGCCTTCCCACAAGTCTCCAGGGCACCATGACCCCTGAACTCTTCTTCAAGCTCATCTCATGTCTTTCCTCCCTTATCTACTCCCTGCAGCCACATGAATCTGGGTGCTGGTCCCTGACTGTATTGAAACTCCTTCACAACTTGAGGTCTTCGCCTATGCTGTTCCCCCTCTGCCTGCAATGTTCTTCCTTGTTCTCTGTGTTGCTTGCTTCCTTCTCAACCCTTTAAGCTGAGGTCAATTATCTTCTTGAGAGGACTTCTTTGAGTATATTCTATTTTTTCTCTGTTGGAGTGCTTAACTTTTTTTTTTTTTTTAACAATTTGTGATTATTTATTTTTTTTTACCAGACTATAAGCCCATATGTTATCTTCTTCACCTGTTCTATTCGCAGTGATTAATCCAATATTTGGCATGAGCAGGTCCACAATAACTATTTGTTGGTTAAATGAATGATCAGTGTGCCATAAAAAATACAGGCAAAAGAGACTAGTGGTCCAACTCAAATATTTTTTAAGGATATTATTTATTGATTTTTTAAATAAAGAAAACTATGAATAATAATCTATTCTGGTGTTTTTAATACCAATGAGAAAATTCAAATGAAACATAGAATAGTCTTTGTCTAAGCATACAGTCAGTTAAATGTTAATGCTGTCCCTCTCTAGACCACAGGCTCACGTGAATAAATTTTTAAGGATCTGCTTTACATGGTTTCTGGATTTGTATGTGATCGCATTTATCACCTGTCTGTTGCAAATTTGAGTTAATTTTAGCCACAGGCCCTTTCTGAGAATCTCCTCTGTACCAGATTCCATGTTAAGGTGAGAGACCTGGGTCTTGGTGGAGCATCCATCCCATAGAGAAAGGCAACTTCAGAGTCAACTCAAGGGAGATAATTAGAATGTGGTAGCCTTCAGTGAAGGTATAGAAAAACAGGTATTCTTCGAATGCACAGATAAGAAGATGACAGTTTCCCCCTAAGATAAGAAGAGGTTTCATGGTGGTGGTGACATTTTGCTGGGCATTCAGGGTGAAACAGTAGGAAGGTAAAAACAGAAAAGAAAGGTGATAAAAAGAAGCAAACGATATTGGCATTCCTCTTCACAGATCTGGAAAGGCATCCCACACCTCATTCCACCCAATAGTCCCGTGAGCCAAGGGGGCAGGGCTTGCTAGTGTTTTGTTGTTGTTCTTCTCTGTTTGCTAGTTTTCAACAAGGGAATTCAAAATCGAAGAATTGGTGTGATTTCCTCAAGGATATTTGGCTCATGGAAGCCAGAGGTCATGCATCTGGGCTTGTAAATCCAGCTTCTGAGCTGGGCTCTGGGCTCGGCTGCCTCCTGGATGTTGAATTAGATGTTCGGCCCAAGATTCCTCTCCAGTCTTCTCCTCTGGCCTGATTGAGAAATACTCCACCATGACTCACTTCTTAGTAGAGTGCTGGTCCTGACTTGTCAAAACTGTCACCTCTCAAGAAGTCCCCCAAACCCTGAGGGAGTAAAGTTTTAACTTTTCCAACATTCTCAAGAGCAGAGGAAATAGCTCTGATTTCTGCCTCTTGGACTCACTGGGTCTGTAGAGTGCCATCGAAACCCTCTGTATCCACTGGCTGCTTCCCAGAGCCGTGGCTTTCTGCCCAGCAACCCTTCCAGAGCGCCATGCAGCCTGGGAGAACCTTCTCTCTGGAATGGGAGCATCTAAGGTGGTGCAAGACTCCTCTCACCTAATTGCCTGGTGCCTGAGGGTTAGTGAGATGACAGGAGTCTAAAGCAGTATCTAGGGGTCTCAAGAGGAAATATGGCTGCAAGGATGGCATCTGGGGCTGCTCATGATTGTAGGCACCTAGGATTCATGGAGGCCACTGCGTGGCTCTTGAACAATGTTTCCTGTTGCAATGGAAGTGCAGTATTTAGGGAAGGCTGAGAATAGGAAGACAGCAGGACAAAGAGGACAGTGCCAAATCTCCTGGGAAAACGAGATAGACCCTTGTGTCATAGTAGTCGGTGCTATTAAAGGGCCAGGAGCCCTTCTCCTGTCAATATGTATGTATTGTTCCATAGATTATCCTGATGCTTACTCTACCCAACTGACCACTGCACACACATATCCATACACCCGCTTCCTGCTAAACTTGTGAATGGCAAGGGCAAGACCTATCCATACACCTGCTTCCTGCTAAACTTGTGAATGGCAAGGACAAGGACAAGGGAAGGGAAGGATGTACAGGATCTTCTAATACAAATATGACTAACCTATAACTGAATTGACTGATATCAGAAAGATGAGACAGTGCAGGCCAGATGAGAGAGTTTGAAAAGCTGAGAAGAAAAATTAAATTTCTCTCCATAAGAAAAGATGAGGCAGTTTGAGACTGGCCCTGTCTATTAAAGAAGACTGGTGTTGTGGTTGCCAGGTTCTCAGAGAATCTTCTAGAAGACAAGGCAACGGGTAGAGTCTGGAGAAGGTCAGGTCTTCTGGCCACTTGAGTGACAGCTGAGATTTGACTTCACATCATTGCTTCCTCAGTTGGCGGGACTACCTCCTCCTTATGTTATCACTAAACCCTTGTGAACCTTGACCTTTGCAGGCTGGCTGCACTTAGTAGCCTTGTGTTAGAGGTGCTCTGGGGCATGAAAGCTATGCAGATGCTGAGTGAGGGACTGATGGATGTGATGGGGAGGCAGACGCCAGCTGGGCGATGAAGGAACTAGCAAGAGTGGTGATAGAGAGGGAGAAGAGGCTGCGGGAATGCAGGCACCCAGTGCTCTTGACTCAGAAACCATGGACATATTGGAGAAAATGTGAATGCTCTGCCCAGCCTGGAATCAGGATGGAAGCTGGGACGCGGGCTGAGGGAGGGAGGGCTGAGGAGGTTGTGCATCCCACCTCCACAAAACCAGCAAAAGGACTTCCCGAACCACATCAGACTCAGCCCAGCCCAGCCCAGCCAGCTCAGCCCAGCCCAGCCCAGCCAGCCCAGCCCAGCCCAGCCCAGCCAGCCCAGCCCAGCAGGGCTTCAGATTCCACAAAAGGGCTTGGGAGCTGAGCGAGTGTGTGCTTGCCAGGCACCCCCAGCATCCCTGGAGGCCCCTGCTGGCCACCTCCCAGCCTCTCTGCAGCCTATCAGCATCCTACCTTGGTGAGGTCTCCTGCCTCATCACCTGACCCTTTCACGCGAATTTGCTGCTGCCTCGGGAATCCAGGCAGCCAATAGAATAGAAGGTAAGAACATGCAGAAGCCTCCGTGCTAATGGGAAACGGGGAAAAACATCTGCAGAAAGAGGTGTGAGCATGTCCAGGAAGAGGGAAAAGAACCCAGTCTAACAAAGGCTGAGCTCCGCACGCCACGATGCAGGCGTTCACCCATCGCACCCAGCCTCCCGCCCAGCCCTCAGTGGACCACTCAGTTACTGCGCATTCCGTCCAACCTGACGTCTCAATGCAGCGGGTTCTCGGGGCTCTTTCCTCCTTCACCCCACATCTCCAGTTGTCCCTTTCCTCCTCTCTTTTCCTTCCCGATGGCAGGTTTTTTTTTTTTTTATTTCAGAAGAAAACTTATGAAAATTGTTGAAATGCGCACTACAAAGCGAAACCTTGTGTGTTTTTTTTTAAAACATTTGGCGGAGAGCTGTATCCCCCCCTCCCCCCCAAAATAAGGCAGCGTGTGTCAAAGACACTGCCTCCCCCCTTTGACATTCACGCGGTGCTCCGAGTCAGCTGGGGTCTGGGCTCTGACGAATTTGCATCTCTTTGAATGTGACGCTTGAAAAAAGCTGGAGCCGCTAGATTAAATTTTTTTTTTTTTTTCCGTCGAGAAAATGAGAAAAGCCCCTATCTGTCTGCAGAGTCTACTGGGAAGATCTTTATTCTGATTCTTGTTAGAATTGTTTATCACCCTGACAGGCCAGACTCGGACGAGATAAAGGCTCCGCTCCATCACGGGGCCTGACAGTGGTAGGGACATGCGGAAAAATGAAAGGAGCAGGAGAAAATATTATTAATAGATGCCGGCTTGCTTTGCCTGCGCCGCACGTCAGGCAAGGGAGAGGGGAGCTGGGCTTGATTGCGGGCCTATGAAGTTCTGTCCAAAAAGGAAGCTATTTTTCATTAAGTGATAGAAGGGCCTTTTTCATGTTCTTTCCCGAGGAGCTGATAACTTATGCAGTTTATTCTAACCCTGCTGATTTCTGTCAGGGGAAGAGGGCTCCTGAAAGATGGCTCCGACGCGTCCCTTTTTGGGGACAGAGGGGTGGCTGGGCTGACAGACACACAGGCGCAGCCAGGAGGCCGGGCCTGGATGTGCGCGAGGCCCCAGGTGTGGCTGGGCTGGGCGTGGGTTCCATGGAGTGAGTCTAGGATGCATGTGACAGGGAATGCACAGCCCCTGTGACCTCGAAGGGGACGCCACGGGGGGCTGTGTGTGTGACTCCCTAAACGCTCATACTTGTGCTCCCGTAGGTGGGTGCCTGCCCAGCCGCACCACTGTTTGCGATCGAGGTGGACCCCTCGGCCGCCCAGAACAAAGTACCACAGGCTGGGCAGCTCGTGCGATAGGCATTTATTGTCCTGTGCGCCGAGGGTGGAAGTCCACCATCAAGGGGTCATGGTGGGTCTCTCCTGAGGCCCGTCCCCTGGGCTTGCAGGCGGCCACCTTCTCTCTGCGTTCTCACAGGGCTTTTTCTGAGTGTTCTCACCCTTAGTGTCTCTTTTTCTTCTTATGAGGACACCAGGCCGACAGGATAGGGCCCCACCTCATGAACTCATTGAACGTTAAACACCTCCTGAAAGATCCCTTCTCCAATACAGTCACATTTTGAGACACTGGGCGTTGGGACCTCAACACATGGAGGTGAGGGGGATGCGACTGAGTGTTGATGACAACGCTCCCATGGTTCCCTCTGTTCCAGCTCCTGAATTCAGGCGGGGTGGGATGCGACGGCCACACAGCCTGTGGTGTCCTTAAGGAAATGCTTTCTCCAGGATGGGGAGGTGACAGTCTTCCAGATGACAGACTCCTGCACATGGAAGAGAAGGTCCGGGAGGCCGGACCCTGACGTTACCTCCTTCCTGGTGGAGCAGCTGTGGGCAGGACTCTAGGAGCTGTGGTGTCCTTGGAGCATCACTGGCCCGAATCCCTGGGTGTGGAGGGCAGCTCACTACCCCTCTGGGCCTCGCTCCCTCTCCTGTAGGAGTGATGGCATTTCTGCTGCTGCTCAGGCCAGAGGGGATTGAATGGGTTGGATGGGACGAGGATCTGTGGCAGCGCCTCCCTTATGCTGGGTGGTCATGCGGACACTTTGTAGAGTACTATTATTTTTAAAATACATATTTTTATTGATCTCAGAGAAGAAGGGCGCAGGAGAGAAAGATAGAAACATCAGTGATGAGAGAGAATCATTGATCGACTGCCTCTTGCATGCCCCTCACTGAGAATCGAGCTTACAATCCAGGTATGTGTCCTGGCCGGAAATTGAACTGTGACCTCCTGGTTCATAGGTTCATGCTCAACCACTGAGCCACACCAGTCGGGCTGGTTGAGTACTATTGAGGAGAGGGCCTGAGGCAGGGTGTCCCAGCTTGGTGGACAGCACTCCCATGGGGCGTCCTGAGAGTCTGGTTGTGTGCCTTGGTCCAGCCATGCACTAACCATGAATCCAGGAAACATCTGTCCCTAACGGTCAGGGGAGCAGATGAGTGTCCTTTCAAAGCTGAGCTCTGGCCCCTACTCTTTCCTCCTCTGTGTGACAGCCAGAAGCCTGGCTGAGGGCTCTAAGAAGACATTCCACCAACACTAGCAGACGGCTGGGACTTATTCAATGTTACAGTTGGGGTGGGGGTTGGGCAAACAATCTTGTTTAAGCGGGAGGTGAGTGATGTGATGAGGGCCTTTCTGTCCCCGTGGTGTCCTTGGAGCATCAGGAGAAGCCAACGGCATTGGGCCTCAGGAAATAAAAGTTGGTGTGGTCAAGGTGACACATGCTTTTTCTGTGCCACTTGCTCCTTCAGGACATTTCTTCACCCTCTCCAGCTTCAGTGTCTTTGTGAATAAAATAAAATAATCCTAGAGAGAATGGTTGTGAATGTTATATAAAGTATCTTCTTTGCTTGGCATAACCCTAACGTACAATAAGTAAACAGTTGACAATAGTCTTGATGTCTTTGTTGCTTTTGATGATGATGATATGATGATAATGATGGGACTGATAATTTGTTTTATAACCAACAAGTACACAACATTTAGCATGTGTCAAACAGTGTCCTTGGTCTTATTATGCTTAAATTTGTCTAGGGTTCACAGCAACCTTAATAAGTAGGCATTATCATTATCCCCATTTTAAAATGAGGACCTTGATGTTCAAGACAGGTCACTAACTTGTCCAGCATCACATAACTAGTAAGAGGCACTGTGACAGGCCAGGAGGGCTGTAGGTGTTGGTCGGAGAGTTAGGGAGAATTTTTCACTCTACCACATGAATAAGAGCAGATTATTGCCAAAGGGTTGGAGGAGGGGGTAAGATCCAAGACGTGTGCTCTGGTTCATTCTAATATTTAGGTATGCAATCAAACTCTAAGAGGGTGGCTGAAATTCTTAACTCATTGTGGACAGAGCCATGAGATGGGTCATGGATACTACATGTAGAAATCATTTCAGGCCTCTCAGACCCAGCAGCTAAGACATGAGTAAGACTATGAAAAAGAACTGAAGATCCTGTGTGAAGGGCCTGTCAATGGCTTGTGTAGACTACATGGTTCCTGCAGGGGTTAATCATGGACCGAACTCTCTTGTTCATCCTTCAAGGAACAGCTTAAAAGTCACTTCCTCAATGAAGCCTTCCTTAATCCTATAGCATAGGAGACTGCCTGTCTGCACAGAAATCAAGTATCTGTAGGTATAATGGCGCAATGCAGTCATATGTTGACTTGTGTGTCTTTTCTCCTTGACTCTCCTGCTGAACCGATGGGGACTCTTGCAGCACCCAGGGCTTGGTCTGACACAACATTGTTCAGTGAATGTTTGTGAACAGAACCATGGAAAAGAAAGCTATATATTCTAAACATATTGAATATACGTTTTAAGCTGCAGTGAGAAAAGTGGTGTGATATTAACAGAGAGCAGAAATTCAATTTAGAGAAGTAAATTTTGAAAATAATAACAATAATATTAGGTTTATATTTCATTTAATTCAATGCATATATAACCCATGCCAGGCACCAGAGTGGTATGGGGTGAAGGGACATAGGCGGCATGAGGTTGGCCCTGAGACAAAGCAGCCACCCAAAGTTACTTTGTTATCTCTGAGCAACCCAGGGGTGAGGGTGAAGCTTTGAAACAGAAGGTTGGGTAGTTCAGAAATGAGTCTTTGGGAGGCTTTAAGAATGAATGGGGTCGATCTAGTTCATCAAAGGGTAAGAGCCTTCCAGGAAGAAAGAATGTGTGTGCACAAACTAGCTGGGGGGCACTATAGGGGTGCCAGAATAAGCACTGGGCAGTGTTGAAAGAGAGATGTTCTCATCATGGCTTTACCCCTGGCTCAGTGCTCCATTGACCGAGCTGGATTCAGATTCCTTATCTCTAAGATGAGGTGGCCAAGTAGAGAGTGAATGCGTTCTTCCCAGCCAAGTGAGTCATGTGATCCGTGGGTTGCTCTTTCTCTCTCTGGCTTCACCATCTACCAGTGTCCTTTGTCATCTGCTTCCAGCTGCCAGAAGGGAAATGGTAATCTGAGGTAGACCCTGCTTCTTAAAAGAGTCAATACTTTGGCTTATTCTATTGGGAAGAATTAGCCTCCTGGTTACACTTCATTGCAGGCAGAATTGGAAATGTGGAAGAATGTGCAGAGGAAGAAAAGGGAGCTGACTTCTGGTGACCAGCTGTCTCTCTCTGCCTTACAGTGTGTGTGTGTGTGTGTGTGTGTGTGTTGCTTTAAAATTTCAGACATGACAAACACAAACAGGTAGAATAATAAAAATTATTTAATTTGCTGGATTTTCATGAGATCTCTTTGTTGTTGTTTTAGGCATTCTTTATAGTTATTTATTTTTATTCCTGGTAGGAGAAGGAAAATAATACCTTTAAGGATTGATTATAACTGTAAACTGTGCCTGGTAATTCATGAACAGCTGTTCCATGGCTCCTCCCACTAATTCTGGGAGCTGGTTCTATCATTTGTCCTTTGCAGATAAGAGGGTTGAGGCTCACAGAGTCCTTTAACTGTTCCAAGTTCTCAGTTGTGCAATTGCAAAGAGAACAGAACATTTGAAACCAAGTTCACCTGATGCCAAAGTATGTACCTTGTTCGCACCACTACTTGCCTCTTGATGGGGAGTGACTTAGCCACTGAGAGGCCATGGAATGCCTGAGGAACAAAGAGACATCTCTACACGTGACTGACACTGAGGGCATCTCTACATGTGGCTCACACCAAGGACATTTCTGCATATGGCTCACACTGAGGGCATCTCTACATGTGGCTCACACTGAGGACATCTGTACATGAGGCTCACAATGAGGACATCTCTACATGTGGCTCGCTCTGAGGACATCTTTACATGAGGCTCACACTGAGGAAATCTCTACATGTGACTCACACCAAGGCCATCTCTACATGTGGCTCACTCTGAGGACATCTCTACATGTGGCTCACATTGAGGGCATCTCTACATGTGGCTCACACCGAGCACACATCTACACGTGGCTCATACTGAGGGCATTTCTACATGTGGCTCACTCTGAGGACATCTCTACATGTGGCTCACACTGAGGACATCTCTGTATATATGGCTCACACTAAGGACATCTGTACATGTTGTTCACACTGAGGAGATCTCTGTACATGGTTCACACTAAGGACATCTCTACATGAGGCTCACACTGAGGACATCTCTACATGTGGTTCACACTGAGGAGATCTCGGTGCATGGTTCACACTAAGGACATCTCTACATGTGGCTCACTCTGAGGACATCTCTACATGTGGTTCACACTGAGGAGATCTCGGTGCATGGTTCACACTAAGGACATCTCTACATGTGGCTCACACTGAGGACATCTCTACATGTGGCTCACTCTGAGGACATCTCTACATGTGGCTCACACTAAGGACATCTGTACATGTGGCTCACACTAAGGACATCTGTACATGTGGCTCACACTAAGGACATCTGTACATGAGGCTCACACCGAGGACATTTCTACATGTGGCTTACACTGAGGGCATCTCTACATGTGGCTCACACCGAGCACATCTCTACACGTGGCTCATACTGAGGGCATCTCTACATGTGGCTCACTCTGAGGACATCTGTACATGTTGCTCAAAATGAGGAGATCTCTGTACATGGTTCACACTAAGGACATCTGTACATGAGGCTCACACTGAGGACATCTCTACATGTGGCTCACTCTGAGGACATCTCTATATGTGGCTCACACTAAGGACATCTCTATATGTGGCTCACACTGAAGATTCCCATAGCCACAGGAAGGTCTTCCTTTCAACAAAGAAATGTGCTCATTTCCAGTTTTCTCAATATATGCCGCTTTGCTAGCTTATCTTTTAAAAACACTTTTGAAAGTATTTCTTCTTTATAACTCTAGGCAAAATAATACACAGAGCCCTGCAATGACAGCTAGAGGCTCACTGGAGCTACACTGACGGGAGACGGTGGGGCGGTCAAGGTATGCTGAGTGTGGATTGAGTGTCCCTGGAAGGCCCCAGCCCCCCACATCCCCAGCTACTGTGGCCAAGAGCTAAATGAGACCCATTGTTGCCACATCCAGGTGTGTCTGCAAATCTAGATGAAAAATTCCAACTTTAAATGTTGGATCAGATGGAAAAGGAAAATAAGGCTAAGCACATCACATCCACAGGCTGAATTCAGCACCTGGGACAGCGGGATTGTGACCTCTGCCTTCTGGGCAGTTTCTGATGAGGGTCCCTGTTGCAGGGTTCCCCTGGCCAGCACAGCTTCTGCTTTTTGTGCCACAGACAAAGCCGCAGCCATGCCAATGGTGTGCATTTCTCGGGCACCTGATTGGCACATGGCAGGCAGGTTAGGGGCATGGCTAACTGCTCACAGTCAGCCAAACCAAAGGACAAAGGCAGAGAGACTCTCTCTGGACATTGGGGGAAACACAGCTCTCCAGGCAGAAGATGCAAACGTTCCCGTCTCAGTGTAGCTAGGAGAAGCAAAGACACGCAGACATGTGCCCCTTCTGTGTTGGCAACTGATGTGACATAACTGCACAAGGCGCAAAAGGCAGGCTGTGTGTATCTGTGTGCGTGTGCGTGTGTGCATGTGTGTGTGCTTGTGTGCCCAAGTTTCAGAGTGATTTCTAACTTGAAGTTGATGAGATGGGATATTATGTCTTTTTAAAAAATGCAACTAACAACAAACTTTGCTTGGTGTAATTTTAGCTCGGGTGGGAGTTTGCCAAGGTGCAGTATGTTATTGTGGAGCTACTGTTTTGACAAAATAGTCTGTATGTGTGGTTGCATCTGTGAGTATGAACAAGGCAAGCAAAAAAATTGGTGACATATATATATATATATATATATATATGTATGTATATATATTTTTGGAAGTGAATGCAATAAACAAGGGACAATAAATTTAAATTAGAGAGAAGCTATTGAGGCTGAGGCTCGTTGTCATCACAGTTCACCATGGAAACTCTTTGTTTGTAAAGAGACAAGCACATTTCCAGTTAATTCTTAAAACATTCTTTCCTCACATGGCTCTGGAGTCTGCTCTGTGCTGGGCATTGCGGTGGCACTGACTGTGCCAAGATGTGCAGGACATGTCCTTGTGCTCTAGGACCTCACAGTCCACTGGGGACAGCCACGCAGATCTACTGGGAAGGGCCATTCAATTTCGTGAGTAACCAGAGTGGCCGATATTGTTATTATGCTAATTCATGCAAAGCTCTTCGCACAGGGCCTGGCATGTAGCAGCATGCTCAATAAATTAATAGGCACAGGGCAAGGTGTTTTGCACCGGCATTTCTCATTCTCATAACAACCTCAGATTAAATGATATTATACAGGAGGCAAAGCTTGGTGAGAGGCTATATTGCAGAGCGATTAAAAGATCAAGGCTGTGCTCAGCCACTTCCTTCCTTGGTCATTTTCCTTAATCTTATTGTTCTCCAGTGTGCTTGTCTATGATTTAGAGATTATAATAATGCTATTATATTCATTGGTTTTGGTGCATCACCAACCACCCCACAATTCAATAGTTAAACTGCAACCACTGATGGTTGCTTATGCACCTACGGTTTGGCTGGGGTATGGCTGATCTAGGCTGGGCTCACTGAATGGTTCCGATTTCAGCTGTAGCATCTCTGTGTCTCATTCTCACTGCAGGTCTGGGTTGGGCCTGGTGGCTCTGTTCCATGTGCCTCTCATCTTCCTTGGGCAAGTGGTCTTGTTAAGGTATGTTCTTCTCTCGGCCATAACAGAGATCCTAGAGAGCAAGCTTTATCCTGCAAATGCTGTTGAAGCTTTGGCCACATCACAATGGTCGGGCCCATCAGTCACATCAAGTCACATGACCAAGCAGAGTTGTTCAGTGGGGAAGGAGACTCTGCCCTTGGACATGGAGTTGGGGGCACGATACACATGTCTGAGCAATAATTTAACCTACCAGGTGATTTACCTCAAGGAGTTGTTTGGAGAATTATATGTACAAAGCTATGTAACATGCTTAATAAAGAGTTGAGCACACAGTGAAGGATCAATAAAACTAGGTCGTTTATTATTAATAATGTTTGTCTTTATTTGATGGATGACGCAACTGAGGCTCAGGGAGGTTAGGTAACTTGTCCGAGATCACATTGTGGTGAGTGCAGAATCAGAATTCAAACGCACGTTTGTCCAAATTCTTTTTTTTTTTATGGAAACCCATGGAGCTGCCTCGCATGGGGGCCAGATTTTACCAGGCAAGGTCCTGGTAAAGGCAAGATATTAATTCTAAATATTTGAGTCGGTCCTATATTTATGAAGGCAGATCTCGGGCCTTGAGAGTTCAGAAAGTAAACCTAGGTGAGCAGAAGCCAACTCCCGGGGGTAAGAAGCATGAGAGTAAGTCTCAACAGCAACTGTCTGTCGGTGAGGCCTCTGTGTGCCAGATCCAGCGTTAGGGGATCACGAGCCTGGATCATCCTTGGGTATAAATCCTCCCTCTGCTCTGCCTTCTCTGAGACGCAGCAGCCCAACCCTCTGGACAGGAGCTGGGAAATACTAGTACATGCTGGCTGCTGGGGCTCTCCCTCCTCTATTCAATAGAGAGTAAAAGGGAGAAATTTCCTGCAGATCTCTTCATTTGCTAACATTTAGTTTTCTCCTCTGATATTTCTTTTCACCCCCTGAGGATCTTGAATTTATAAGTATTGGGTTTCTTTTTAGAAGCTCTTCGAAAGTACTACATTAAATGCAGAAAAGGGCAATGGATTCCCCAGGCACTTTGTACGACTTTCTATCAGGACCTTTATATATTGATTTACAGGATTTGCTTATGTGTTGGAGTCCACCACTTGCCCTTCCTCACTCGGTGCCCTCAATCCCTAGATGGTGAGCCCCTTGCAACACTGGGCCCAAGACAATGCCTTAACCAGGTACCACACTCAGAAAATATTGGTTGAATGAGTGAGTGAAACATGGATAAGTAAAAATGTGATGGATGAATGAATCAATCAATTATACATCAATGAATATATGGGGAATGAAGAAGTGAGCAGGTTGGGGAATACGTGGATGGGTAGATGGCGAGGGGGTGCGTGAAGAAGTGAGTGATAGTGTGACATGAAATTCTTCATTCTCTCTAAAGCCACGCCTTAAAATTGGGCTTTGTCAACTACTACATCTTGGTCAAGCAGATCTGGTTATCACACTCATTCCATCAACTTTATCTCAGAGCCATTGGGAGAGAGAACTTTGCATTTTTAACAGTGCCTTAGTAGAACAGCTTTGAGAGGAATCATGACATTTGAGACAAAGGACTCCTGGTTCCTGACTAACTCTTCATCAATGTAGCAGAGCAGAGAATTTAAACATGATCTCTGACCTCATCCAGCTATGATCTCTTGTTTGCCCACCAGGTAAGCAAATGGGACTTGTGGTCTATGTACTTAGGGGCATTCTGGAGGGAGATGTTACTGATTTGAACAGCATAAATTGCCATGAAATTCCAATGAGACCTTTTAGACTACTCTGCATCTCTGAATCAACAGCTGCCAAGGATATGGTCCTGGAACAGAGGGACACAGGAGGATATAACCCTAGAGGAGCAGCCAACATGGCCTTGCCCACTCTCTGAGCTTGGCCAGCAATTAGATGTTCTCTGTCTCCCTCAACTTCCAGTTGAACCCTTGCTTCTAGCCCTGTCTTGCTTGTTACAAGGGCTGCATTGAACTCTTATTGACCTTCGTAGAAGGCTGCAGCTAACTGGAGAGTTAGCTCTGTTTTAACTAATCTCTAGCTGATCCAAAGCACCACTTTTGCTGATTCTGAGGATAATAGTGACAGCCAGTCATTTCTGACCATGCAGGGACTGCCCAGTACTCTAGGAGCACCTCCAGAAAAAGTGGTGGGAGGTCAGGGAAAGAAGAGACCAGCTGAACAGACCCTGGGGCGACCAGGAGACACATCTTGGCAGTGGTGGCAACAGAGGTGAGCTGTAATAAGTGAGGAGAACTTCAGAAGGCAGAGTTTGAAGGAGATGGGATGTGTTTCATAAGTGTAGCATGTAAACAAAAAAGACAAAGATGGTTTGAGGTATGAGATCTTGAGGCCAATGGGATTACAGTGTGTTTACTTTCTGGACATGAGTGAGCCATCTAGAGACCACTTAGGAAAGCATGAACTTGCACTTTGTTTTCATGTGGTCTCCTGGATGCCCAAGGGACTTGTCAGGTTTAGTAAACCCTGCCAAGCTCCACCAAATAGCAAGGCCCTGAGCTGCATGCATCATGCACCCTGCTGTTAGAATCTCCTCCACCATCTTCTCTTGGCCACTGGCAGCTCCTCACTCCACAGCTTCCCCTGCCATGTCCTTGTCCGTAGGTGCTCCATTCTCTGGGAGGTAATCTGTGTCATGCTCTGGCTGCCAGTTCCATCTGTCTAGATGCAGGAGGTGTTCTTTTCCTTGGAAATGAAAGACTAGCTAACTGTATCTGGGGCTTTCAAATTATCCACTGATGTAATTTACATTTTTCATGTCTTTGACTGCCATGCTAGGGGCTAGCAACCTTAGCCATAAGAAATTCTGAGGACAAACCGGCATCTGCATAAAGTTTGTCTAACATGCAGAGGTTAAAGACACACCCTTCCAGGTCCCAAGCCCCCTATGTGTGCATTGAGTGTTGACATAGAAAAGCCACAGGAAATGTGACTAGAGAGGTAAGTTAAAAATAGATCGCTGATGATTGAATCATAAGTATGGCTAAGATCTGGACTTGGTAAATTGTACATAAAGTTGGAATAATGGAACATTTTTTTGAAACGATAAAGTCCACGTATAGGGTGTCCCAAAAATGTATACGTAGTTTGAATGATTATAAAGTCAGTGTTTATGAACATACAGTTCATTTTCAAAATGTAAAAGAATCTACAGAAATGAACACTTTTTTGTCAACGCCTGTGTTCAAACTGATGACCGTTCTGGTCCGGGTGCTGCTGATAACTCGAAGCAATGGAATCGCAAACATCAAGAATCACTTCGTTCTCTATTTGTGCACCCTCACTGCATCAACTGTTCTCTATTTGTGCATCCTCAATGCATCAAATGCATCTATTTGTACCATCAACTTTATCTTTTATGTACCCCCATAAAAAGGTCTAGTGGATAAACTCTGTTTGTTTAAAGTTTAGTCTGGCTTCACTCATTATTTCAAATCAGTTAAAGCTAAAAAAAGAGCGAAAATGAAGTGAGTTACAGCTGTTAACGTGTGCATACATTGCACACACTTTGAATAAATAAAAAGGCAGTGTTTGTATTTCAACTGGATCTTCAAACTTCCAGCAGCATTTTAGGATGAACTTCCTTTGTACAAAGCTTAGTCTGGCTGAAAAGACAGAAACATCAATTGAGTTATCAACTGTTAAAGTGTGTATCCATGTTCTTGAGATACCCTGTATTTTTTTTAATATTTTTTATTGATTTCAGAGAGGAAGGGAGAGAGAGAGAGAGATAGAAACATCAATGATGAGAGAGAATCATCGATTGGCTGCCTCCTGCACACCCCTGACTGGGGATCGAGCCCGCAACCTGGGCATATGTCCTGACCGGGAATCGAACCGGTGACCTCTTGGTTTCTGGGTCGACGCTCAACCGCTGAGCTACACCCGGCTGGGCGACATCCTGTATTTTTACCTGGCTTAATGGGAACATCGGACCCTGTCCTGACTTTGAATTTCATCTCTCATCTTTCCCTCTTATGTTATTCTCACTTGAGCTACATGAAGATGTCCATCATTCCTTGTTTGTGCTGAGAATGTCCACGACTCGGAGCCTTAGTGATGTTCTTTCTGCTGCCTAGCTGATCCTCTTCTCCACCGTTTCCATCTGGAAAGTCCATAACCCAAGCTCCAAACAACCATCCTGATAAAATACTGCCCACCATTAGTAAGCTCACTCTCTTCTTTACTTTTCCTCTTTATACATTGTTCACGGCAATGTTCCTGGAGTGCTTTATTTTGTGTGGCACATCCCTGCCTTATCCACCAGTTCATGAACAATTAGAGGGCCAGAACCCACTGCCACATTTGCAATGTTTCCAGGCCTCAATGAATGTTCAAAGGTGAAATGGATGGAGGAGTTAATGCATCAATGAGCACATAGGTGAACGGTCGCATAATGAATGGAATGAGTTAGTGTAAGTACGTAGTGAACAAAGGGGCCAGGAACTGGTCTTTTGTTCTGTTTTATTTTCTTCTTTTGCTTTTGGCTGATAGAGAGGAGGAACTGCTGAAGATGTCACCATGCTTAATAAATGCATCAGGCATATCAAGAAAGATGTAGAATTGCTTCGTATTTGGGATTTTCCATGTAGTCACCCTTAAGCTCACCTATCCACATACTCCATTTAGGATGGGCCTCACAACAGAATGGGAGGTGGGGCGATAGGTCAAGGAGAGGTCAGACTGAGGGATGTGGTAGTGATCAGACCTGGCGACAATGAGGTTCAAGGTGAAAGTCATTGCAGGGATGCAGTGGCACACACTGAGGGTAGGCTGGGGTGCTTTGATAGGATTTACTGACCCACTGGATGTGGGAAGCCTGGGAAGTGGGGAGAAAGAGCCTAACAGAAGATGTCATCACCACCCACCTATCCAGCTCTCCAGGCTTATGTAGGGAAGAGGATAACTTTGACATAGACATGAAATGAGAGCTCTCCGCCTAAATTCAGGAACTGATCTGGTGAGTGTCTCATTAGTGCTTACCAGGGCCCCAGTCAGGCTGTGCTTTTGCAAAGCTCCTCATGGAAGAGTGTTCCCTAACCTGGACACCCCTGGTAACCCCATATCCACTCAGAACCTCTTGATGACCTGAAAGGGACTATAAAATAGAAATACATGAAATTATGGCTAAAATTGCAGAACACTAGGAGGAGTCATTTGTTAAGAACACAGACTATCACCCTAACCGTTTTGGCTCAATGGATAGAGCGTCGGCCTGTGGACTGAAGGGTCCCAGGTTTGATTCCGGTCAAGGGCATGTACCTGGGTTGCCGGCACATCCCCAGTAGGGGGTGTGCAGGAGGCAGCTGATCAATGTTTCTTTCTCATCGATGTTTCTAATTCTCTATCCCTCTCTCTCCCTTCCTCTCTGTAAAAAATCAATGAAATATATTTTTTTCCAAAAAAGGATTACAGACTATCTTTCCAACTTTGGGGTACATAATCAGTGGAGACATGCCCGAAAGTAATATCTTCCACTTGCTTTGATGGTTGTCACCTTAGTTAATGTAAACAAGTTTTGTGGATAATAGTAGTCACGCCGTTAACTGCTCAATAATGTAATTACATTTGTGTGAATTTACTGGAAATCTTAAGTGTTTGGGGATCTGAGAGAGCCAGCTTTTAGCTTTCTCTTGCCTCTTTGTAAGAGGATGATGATAAGCCAACTACTGACACTCTCAGAGCTTTACTTTCCTCATCTGTAAAATGGGATCATGAGAGCAGCTGCGCCCTGGGCTGCTATGCACATTGAATGAGGGAAAAAGTATAAACTCTTAGTCCAGAGCCTGAGACATAAGGAGTAGCAGAACCAATGCTCAGTTGCTGAAGCGATCAAAACGTATTTTCTATGCACAATACTATTGAAACTAAATAAAAACTGAAATGACAATAATTTTTGTGCATATGGATTTGAGTTTCTTCCTTGCTCAGCCAGCCAACAGTTGAGAACCATGGCCTTAATATATCTTGCAAACATTAATTATAGGCTATCAATTAAAAACCATCAGGACGGTTCTACTGACACTGTGACTATTATGTGTGTGTGAACACCAGATTGCTGAACCATCGCTAAGTCAACCTTGCCTTTAATGTGAAACTCAATTTTTATTTGGATTTTAAAATGTCTCTAATTATCCAGCCAATATTACATGCATATTCAAAGACTGGATTTCATCTCACTGGAGGTACACTCTCCAGTCCCACTCTTTATTTATGTATTTGATGAATACAAATGAAATTGGCTCCATAAATTCCAGGCAGCAGAATGAAATTGTACTTCTGTGTGCTTCTGTCATCCACACAGCCTGTTTGGACTTCTGAGGTAGACAGCCCAAGATTCTCCATTCTTCAGCATGTCTACTTTGAACTTCATCATAAGAACAGAAGCTTAATATAGAAATAGTCAAAACTTCCTACTCCTAAGTCAGCCTGGAGAAACTCAACTTAAAACAGTATTTAATGACTCTTTTTGATAAGGAAATTCCAGCTGGAGGACTTGATGGTTAAGCCTGCTGTATCAGTTAACATTTACAATCTTAGACTGCATTGTACTTTTTTTTGCCTAAGTCATGTGACTGTGAGTGATCACCCTTAATCTTCCATGCTCACAGCTTTTCTCCTTCTCTGAAATAGCACTTCATAGGGATAAATGTGGCACCGATTTGCCTCCCATTTGTTTTTAATTCTTTATTAGCAGAAAAAGGAAATGGCTACCATGGAGCAAGTCTATGGCTAGGTGCTGTGCTAAGCAGTTTGTACAAATCACAGTGATTAATTCTATAATCTGACAACATCCATGGGATATACAGACTATTATTCCCTATTTGAGAGGAGGAAAGGAAATCCAGAAAATTGAAGAAATGTATACAGAGACAACCAGCGTAGGAGCAGAAGTATGTATTTCTGTGGCCATATGGGGTAATTGGGGCCATTTACAATCCAGATAGAAACTGAGTTTTTGCATAGAGACAAGGTTGGCCAGTGATCCAATTGCTATGGGTACAAACAAACTAATAATGACAGCCCCTGGGCTTGGAAGAACAACAGTTTCATATATAACATCCTGTATGAAGGTATCCTATATAATAAAGAGGTAATATTCAAATTAACTCTCACGCCCTCACAAGATCGCTGCCTATGACCAGGCTGGCAGGAGGGTTAGTGAGGGATGACCAAATGACTAAACAAGCAGGCTGCGTGAGGTGACAGGCCGGCAGGGGTTTTAGTGAGGGACGAACAAACGACTGAACAAGTGGGCTGTGGGGAGCCCATGAGGGGCAACCAGGTCAGAAGGGGGGGGGGCAGTTGGGGGTGACCAGGACAGCAGGGGACAGGTAGTTAGGGGTGACCAGGTCAGCAAGAGAAACAGTTGGGGGCAACCAGGATGGCAGGGGAGGCAGTAAGAGGTGACCAGGCCTGTGGGGGGGAGCAGTTAGGGGCGACCAGGCTGATGGGGGGAGTGCAGTTGGCGGTGACCAGGTTGGCAAGGGGGGCACTTGGGGGTGACCAGGCTGGCAGATGGAGGCACTTGGGGGTGACCAGGCAAGCAGGCAGGTGAGTGATTAGGAGCCAGCAGTCCAGGATTGTGAGAGGGATGTCCGACTCCTGGTTTAGGCCCAGTCCCTTGGGGGCAGCCAGACATCCCCCAAGCGGTCCCAGATTGGAAAGGGTGCAGACTGGGCTGAGGAGACACTCCCCTGTGCACAAATTTTGTGCACTGGGCCTCTAGTGTATATGTGTGTGTGTGTGTGTGTGTGTGTGTGTGTGTGTGTAGATAGATAGATAGATAGATAGATAGATAGATAGATAGATAGATAGATAGGTATATGTATATGAAAGTATGAAGATAGGGGCATTATTAGAAGAGGATCTGTGGTAACTACCTTCTGAGGGATCTCCCCCGCCCCGCCCCCCACACACACACCTTGAGTATGGGCAGGACCTATGACAACTAAAACAACCAAGGCAATGGGACACAACTCTGTGGTTACACATAAGATGAGAATATCTATCTTGCTGAGAGACATTCCACCCTTGCTGGCTGTGAAGAAGCAAGCTGCCATGCTGTGAGCTGCCTTCCAGTGGGGGCTCTGTGGACAAGGTAAAGAGAGAAGCCTCCAGCCACACTCAGCAGGACACTGAGGCCCCAAGGCCAACAACCTGCAAGGGACTGAATGCTGCCAACAACCACGTGTCCTTGGAGGTAGATGCTTCTCCAGTCAAGCCACCATAAGACCACGGCCCTGATTGACCCCTTGACTGCGACCTTGTGAGACCCTGAGCAGCAGACCCACTTAAGCCATGCCCAGATACTGACCCACAGAAACTGTGAGATAATAAATGTGGTGTTCAGGCAACTGCATTTGGGGGTAATTTGTTACGCAGCAATATCACTAATATGAGATCTTTCAAAACCACATCATTGAATGTATAACTGTTGGGAATCATTACTGTCTTACAGGAAAAGCAGTAGATTTGCAGGGAAAGTGCTCTCATTGAAGTCATGGAAGCCCAGTGACACATTCTAGTGTCCAACTTAGAGGGCCTGGGGTGAGTGACATGTAATACTGCTGATCACCCTCTGTTGAAATAGTGTCTCCCTTTGCCTTCATGACAGTCCTCACCGGGTTACAGTCTATGTCTCTGCCTATTCCTCACCAGCTGTGTTTGTCACTTGCTCCCTCTCCCAACCTCTCACATGTGGAGTGCCTGATGACACACTGCCAGTGCTGTTTCTCTTCTCACATTATATGCTCCCTAGAGGCCCAATGCACAAAGATTCCTGCGAGAATGGGCCTTCCTTCCCCTGGCTGCCAGCACCGTCTTCCCTCTGACCAGGAGCTGCCTTTCTGCCTTTGCTCCAGCCCGGAGCCACCTTTCTGCCTTCCCATGCTGCCCAGAGGCCCAGAGCTACTGGGGTGGTGTGGAATGTCCGTGTCATTGCCATGGTGACGATGCAAGCATCCTGCCCCCGCCCTCTTGGTGCCTGCATATGCAAATTAACCCACAATATTTGTTGGGCTAATTTGCATACTCACTCCTGATTGGCTGGTGGGTGTTGCAAAGGTATGGTTAATTTGCATATTTCTCTTTTATTAGTGTAGATGTCAGGTGATGCCTTGTGCATGTTAATTAGCCACAGAGTCATGTGCCTCCTGTCCTGAGCTGTCTCCTGAGCTCCTGACTCAGGGACCTGCTGCATTTCTCATTTTGCCTGTTGTATGGACACCTCAAACCCAACTGTACTTCTCAGTTCCTTATCTCAGAGGGTGGGGCCACTGCTCACTACCCATCCCACCAGCAACCCAAGTCAGAAGATGGTGGCTGCCATCAACTTTTCTGCTACTTGAAACAGCCACTCACTGGATCCTATTAACTTTATCTCTGAAATAAATCTCAACCCACACTCCTCTTCCATTCTCGCTCATGACAACTACCTCTTTCTTGCTTCAGGTTTATATCAATTCAGAGCTACTACTGAGATATTTTTCTAGGCAATCTCTCCATCTTGTCCTCCTCAATCCACTTCATACACTGCTACCAATAATATGATAGAATAACAGAAGAATAGAGAAGAAATTCAGCAGGAAACACCCTAAGACTCTACCTTTTCCCTATTTTTTCACAAAAAGAGCATGGACCATGAAGCTGATGATGTGAAAGTTCACAGTCACTTACTTGCAGGGCTCCTTCCAAAATCCCTTCTTTCTCATTTCAAATAAATGTTTATTTTTCTATTCAACTGTATATTCATAATTATGTGTCCTTAAAAAAAGACCCCAGAAAATACTGCTTATGCCCTTCCTTTGGTTTTGGATCAACTCGAGATAAAGGTCTCACTCCTTAATGTGACCTCCGTGATATGGTCTAGTTCATCAGTGTCATCCAACATGCCTGTCCCACATTTTATCTTCAGCAAACAGGACAGATCTCACTTTTTACTGTGTCATGCCACTTTATGCCTCTGTGCCTTTGCTTCTGGTGTTCCTTTAGTCTGCAACATCTTCCCACCCCTCACTGACTTCTGCCAATGTATATCCAACCACCACTTCCATTGAAAAATGCCTCCTCAATCTACAAAGCTCAGCTCATGTGCCAGCTGCCCAAGGAGCCTTTCTGGGCGCCCTTCCCCAACCCCAGGGGACCACTGAGCTTCTACAATGCCCGGTCTTTCCTTTGTTACCACACTGACTATCTTTCCTTTATCACCTGGGTGCCTGGCAGAAAGGTACAGCAGAAGGCTGTAGAGTTGTCACTCTGTTACCTTCTGTCACTTGGACAAGTGACTTGACCTTCTCACATCTCAGTTTCTGTCCTTATACAAGGGTTGTGCAACTACCTTATAGAGTGTGGCAAGATTTCAATTAGATTATGTAAAATGAAACTACTTGGTAAACGTCAAGTGTCATAGTTGACACAAATGGAGCTGCCTGGTATTAAACTATCTTTAGAATTGCAGAAGCGACCAACTTAAATGAGGTTGTACATTTAAATAAAAATCAGAGTCTAGGTGTCAGATCAGGAAATAAAGTACAGATTCTAGAGTGGTTAAAAGCATGGGCCTTGGGACTAAGCCCAGCCTGGGCATGAACCCTGGATCTGCCAGTTAGTAGATTTTATGACTTTGCTTAGATAACTATCCTCTCTGTGCCTCAGTTTCTTCACTTGAAAATGGAGATAATGACAGGGTTGTTGTAGTGACTAAATGTGTTAGCACATTTTTTTTAAGAAAATATTTTTATTGATTTCAGAGAGGAAGGAAGAGAGAGAGAGAGAGATAGAAACATCAACAATGAGAGAGACTCATTGATCGGCTGCCTCCTGTACACCCCCTACTGGGGACTGAGTCCACAACCAGGCATGTACCCTGACCAAACTGTGACCTCCTGGTTCATAGGTCGGTGTTCAACCACTGACCACACCGGCTCAGCATGTTAACACGTTTTTAACTCAGCATAGTTCCTGGTGCTTGGGGAATCCTCAATAAATAGAAGCTATCCATGTTGGTTAGGGTTAATAGAATTTGAAAAATGACCCTTTTGGAGGTCACAGTGAAATGCAGCCTGCCCAAAGGCTAGTTCAGCAGAGATATCCAAAGCGGCACCATCTACTGCTGAGGGAGCCGGTGGCCATGTTTGTGCTGCTGGAGAATAATGATAGCACATAGGCTCGGAGGCATCACTTAGGGATGGAACCCAAGGAACAGAGGAGCACTGCTCAAGGAAACACACTGATGCCTTTCTCTTTAAGTGCTTGAACGCTTTATCCATCTGGAAGCAAGGTTATATAAAGCCTGGATGGAATTCTAGCTCATGGATTAGGGAACAGAAAGTAAAGAAGAGAGATGCCGAAGCACAGGCTTTTTGGACATCCGTGGGGTTAGTCTCTCCCCATGTAGAGCTCTTCTGGATTGCATGATTTCAGAAAATTCATTCCCAGAAAAGTCCTGTAGAGAGCACAGGTAAGGAGTCTCCTGCAATCTGCTGTAGGGTTGAGGCAGGCAGACAAGGAATAAGCACAGAGATGAGAAGGCCTGCCGAGCTCCTGTCCTAGCTGTTTGGGAACTGGATGCCCGATGGAAACCAAAGGTGCTGGAATGTCTCCCAACAAACTGGTGAGAATGTGGTTTGCTGTATCTCCAAGTGTATACCTGCAATATGTGCAGTTTATTGTATATCATTGATAGCTCCATAAATCTGTTAAAAATAAGTATTCTAATGTGTTGCAAAGTAAAAAGAAGACATTAAAAATGTAAGATAAGATCAGTAAATGGTAAAATTAAAGAAAAAGAACTATGGAAAATCAAGAAATAAAAAAAATAATACTAGAGTAAGAAAACTCAATGGCTGTGTTTAATAGCAGATTAGACACAAATAATTAAAATATTAATGAACTGAAAAATAGATCTGAAGAAACAGTCCAGAATACACCTTAGAACAAATAGGATGAAAGAGTGTTAGAGAAATACAGAGGACAGAGTAAGAAGGTCTATGATATACGGGGTGTCCCCCAAAATGTACATACATGTTAATAGCTAGATAGCTCAATTTTGAAAATGAAATTTATTTTAATAAGCACTGCCTTTATAATTATTCTAAGTGGGATACTGTGTGAGAGTAGCAGAGGTGATAGTTAAGAAATAATAGCTGAGAAATTTTCATAACTGACAAAGTATACCTATATGCAAATTCAGCAAACCAAATAAATCCCAAACAGTTTCAATAAAATAAATCCATAGATATTTAAACACATGATAGTCAAAGGCAGGAAACACCAAAGACAAAATCTTAAAAACAACTAGAGAAAAAAAGTTTTGCTTTAAAATTTGAAATTGTCTTATTAAAAGCAATAGTGGAAGGTAGAATATAGTGAATAAAACTGAAATAGAAAGAAAAGAAGGTAAGCACAGATAAAAATAAAAGAGAAAAGGGAGATTATTGCTAAGCTGGAGATATTTAAATGATAATAACAGGTTATTATAAACAAACTAGAGGCCCGTTGCATGATATTTGTGCAAGAATAGGCCTTCCTTCCCCTGGCTTCACTCCCAGCCACCCGGGAGGCCCCACTTCTGTCCAGAGTACCGCTCCAGCAGCTCCCTCCACCACCTTCCTCCGCCTCATAGCAGGCATCCCGCCCCTCCTGGCAGCTCGGGGCCTGCATATGCAAATTAGCCTCCATCTTCGTTGGGTTAATCTGCATACTCAGTCTGGCTGTGGGGGAGCAGAGTGATGGTTAATTTGCATGTTTCTCTCTTTTTAGGTACGATTTATATGATAAATTTAAAATTTTAGGTACAATGGAAACTTTCTCAGGAAAGAATACTAAAATTGACTCAACAAAAATTAAACAAAAGATGAATAGTAAGGATAGTCGGTCAAACTTCCTAATTTACACAACTTATTACAAATTACAGAATGGAAGAAAAACACATCAACAACTTTGGGGGCCAGGTTAACCTCAATACCAATAATTCCATAAGGCTTTATAAGAATAAAAGTTATAGTCCCGTCTTCCTGTGAATATACTAGGACAGTGGTCGGCAAACTGCTGCTCGTGAGCCACATGTGGCTCTTTGGCCCTTTGAGTGTGGCTCTTCCACAAAATACCACGGCCTGGGCGAGTCTATTTTGAAGAAGTGGCGTTAGAAGAAGTTTAAGTTTAAAAAACTTGGCTCTCAAAAGAAATTTCAATCGTTGTACTATTGATATTTGGCTCTGTGGACTAATGAGTTTGCCGACCACTGTACTAGTATGGAAGAACTCTAAGAGAATTATGAGCAACCCGAATACAGCACTGAACAACAGGCTCCTTCATCATGCCCAAGGGGGGCCATGCTCAGGTGTGAAACTAGTAAGAGAGTTGAGTAAACTTTCTGGACTCAAATTTAATCTACAAAATGCAATCACATTTTTATGTACAGACAACAGACAATAGAATTTAATAAATATACTAGTAGCCCTGCATACGAATCCATGTACCAGTAGCTCGCCAGTAGCTCGCTGCTGCCCTCCAGTAGCTCTCTGCCCGCTGCCCCACCCTCCTGTAGCTCCCTCCTCCCCTTGCCCCCCTCATAGCTTGCTGCCCTGCCCCCTCCTGTAAGCTCTCCACTTCCTGTAGCTCTCCACCTCCTGCTTGTAGCTCAATGCCCCACCCTCCTTCTGATCCGTGATCTGGATGTTACGCAGTTGGTCGTTACACTTCATGGTGTAACGGCCATTTGCATATTACATCTTTATTGTATAGGATTATTACTAGTAACATCAAAACTATAAGGAGCTTAGGAATACATCTAATAAAAGGTGACCAAGGTCTTTATGAAGAAAATGGTCCCTGACTGATGTGGCTCGATTGCTTGGAGTGACATCTCATACACCTGATTCCTGGCCAGGGCACATGCCTAGCTGCAAGTTTGATCCCCGGGGGAACTGAGCTGCCAGGCATACGTGGACTGGAAGATTCAGTGGCATATACAGGCCAATTCCCTCCAAATTGAACAGTCACTGCAATGCAAACACTATCCCGATGGCTTTTGTAGGCATGTGGATATGTGTGTGAAAATTGACAGGCTGTTCTAAAGTCTGCATGGAATTGTGGATGGCAGGAAAAGGGAGATTTTTCTGAATGAGAAGAACATGTTTGTATTGGCTGGCCTTTGCAGGTATCAATAATTACTTGAATAATAGTAATGAAGGCAGTATGATGCTATTCCCGGGCCAGACGAGTCAACCAATGAAACAGATTGAGTAAGAAAGAAATTGTGTGTGCGTGTGTGAGTACGTGTTTATTTTATGAGCAGACATGGCATTATAGACCAGAGGCAAAAGCATGGATTTTTAAACATAGTGCAGGACAATTTATGCATTTGAAAAATAAATAAATTATGGCTCTATATCCCCGTATACACAAGAGTGAGTTTCAGGTTTAAAAATACACGCAAAAGGTAAAATGGTAAAAGTAATAAAAGAAAACGTATGAAAATATATTAGTACATTTGTGCGAAGAAAGATTTCTTTAATAAGTCCATAAAGTAACATTCATAAAGGAAAAGCTTAATAAATTCCAAAGACAGCAACATAAAGAACACATAATCTTTAAACATGGAAAAGGTATTTATAATATATATAACTGAAAAGTGATCAGTACACAGAATAAACAAAGAACGCCTACATGGCAGGATGAAAAATGCGAGCAATCTCACAGAAGAGCCGTCACCAGGTGTGGACAGCCTTTCACCAGACAGGAACCTCGATGGCCTGAGACGTAGGCAGCAATGTTGGATCTTGCCAAACAGGGGAATGGACAGGAGAGCCACAGGGAGATGCTATTTCATCCCCAGCAGGGACAGTGGCAGTCTTGGCAATGATAGGGAGCGAGGGACACTCGGGTCCATTTCTCAAGAGGGTGCAACTTGGTAAGATGGCTGTGGCGAACAAGTTGCCGTTATCCAGTGACACTGGAAAGGCACACAGCCTCGGTCTTGCGCTTCCTCCCTGTGGGTGTGCACCCTGGGGAAGCTCCTGCGCATGCGTGTCTGTGCACTCGGGAGCACGGAGTAAGGAGCCCATAGAACAGGTCTCAGCGATGCCGACTCCCGTGGTCCAGTACATCGCAGTGGACTGCAGACGTGCCTGCCGGCATAGTCACACGGGAGCAACCGTTCAGCTGTGAAAACAGATGAAGCACAGGCCAGAGCATGGTGGGTCTCAGAAACAACACCGAGTCAAAAATGAAAATAAATAAATAAATAAATAAAAAGCCTTAGCCGGTTTGGCTCAGGGGATAGGGTGGGATAGGGTGCTGGCCTGTGGACTGAAGGGTCCCAGGTTTAATTTTGGTCAAGGGCACGTGCCTGGTTGTGGGCTCCGTCCCCAGTGGGGAGAGTGCGGGAGGCAGCCGATCAATGATTCTCTCATCCTTGATGTTTCTATCTCTCTCTCCCTCTCGCTTCCTCTCTGAAATAAATTTACATTTAAAAAAAATGCAAAAAAAAAACCCACCTCACCCCACAAACCCCCCAAAATAAAAAAACAAGCAAGAACTGCAAAATAGCACATTCTGAAGAGAAACCATTTGTTATGATTCCAGTTAGATAAAGTTCCAAATCATGCAACACTGAGCAATAACGTTAGGCGCACAAACAAGTAACACAGCGATCAGAAAAAGAAGAGAGTGTCTAACAGAAAGACAGGTGTTGTCCCGCTGGTGAGGGCATGGTGCCAGGACGGGGTCTGACCCCAGTCGGACACAGGTGTGGTACTGCATTTTTATTTTTTATACCATATAGATTTGGGGGGGAAACAATGATTTCTAAAAATAATGTTATAGGCATTTCTAATGGAGTGAAAAGCAGACATATGCACAGCTGATAATGGGAATGACTCCAGGGTTGATGCATATGCTGCAGACGTGCGAGGTGGAACCATGGGACCTCGGAATTCTGGAAGGCTTCCCGGAGGAAGGGGTTTAACGGCAGGCAAAGCTTCGCAGTGTCCATGGTGTGGAAGAGCATCCCAGCTCTGTCAAAAGGGAGGAGAGAGTGTATTTTACATGGAGATAGATTTATTTGTACTTTGAAGGAGCTGTGTCAGAGTGGGGAAAACTGGTGTGACCTTGAGAACAGTTAGGCATTAGATGGGTCATGGGGTCAGGTACCTGGCCGTGCGATGTGGTGTTTGATAATGGCCTTGGGTCTGCTTCTTCCATCTGCCAGCTTCCTAGCTGTGTGATTGGAGGAGAGCGTTTATCACCTGAAGCTCAGGGGGCTTCCCCAGGCGGGGTTAAGATGGGCAGCCCTCACAGTGGGCTCGGTTTCGAGGGTTAAATCCAGGAAAGCATAGGGCGTGCCTGGAATGTTCTAGTCAACAGTGAGCACGGACCGATCTTTTATGGTTGTGGTTGTGGCTGCTGCTGGCGTGGATGGACATGAAGGAAAACAGACACAGGCACCCGGATACGAGGGTGCAAGTCGGGCAGAGGGAGCTCAGAGCTCAGAACCTGGGGAGCTGGAACCCGGCCGTGGGCGACCAGGAGCTGGGAGGCTGCAGCAGCCAGTCCCCCACATCCTGAAAGGCTATGTCCCCAGCTGAGAAGTTCCAACGCGACTCGATGACAAGGAGCCACAGAAGAGTGTTAAGCAGGAGGGGAGCGCACCTGCGAGGGGGGTGGGGTGGTGGTGGGGAGGGTCCAGCGGCCTTTTCATTGTTAGAAAGATCCCGCTGTGCAGGGTGGCCGGGCAGGGTGAGCCTGGGGACGGATGGCACGGGCACCTGTGAGGCTGCCCTGGCCAGGTCAAGTCCCTAAATCCTCGCGGGGTGACAGAGGAGCCACACGAAAGAGTGTGTCTTTGACAGGACCGCTTGGTGACTCGGTCTCAGAGCTCATTCTAAATGCAGAAAAGGGGAATGGGGCGCATGGGAGGGGGCACAGGGAGGAGGCAGGTCTCAGGTCTTATCTGGACTCTGGGCTGTCATCTGAGGGGTCAGAGCAGGAGTGGCAAAGTTGGGCATTCTCCGCGTTCGCTGCGCTGGGCACACACAGGACGGGCATGCGTTCTTCCGGGGGGCACTGCCCTGTGGAGCTCCAGAGCGCTGTTTGCAACGCGGGTCGCTGCTTCCCCCTCCGCCCCTCGTTAGGATGACAAACAAACAGGATGGAAGCCTCGCAGTGGCCTCACTGCTGGGGGGTGCAGTCATAACAGGAAATGGTGCAGTGGCCTCACTGCTGGGGGGTGCGGTCATAACAGGAAATGGTGCACTTGCCACGGGAAGGTTCTGAGACAGTGAGTGTCGCTGACCTAGATTCCAGGCCCGGCCCAGACCTGCACCACTTCCAGCGAAGAAGTGCTGACGCGAGGCGGGCGAGGAGCATCTGTAACGGCGTCTCTCTGTTCCATGAGCGTTCATTGACACGAATATCTGGTGACCCTGAAACCTACTTCTCTCTCTGCAATCAGCTTCCCCAAGGAGGCGCAGCAGGAAAGAATCCCGCCAGGGGTTTGGAGAGAGCGGGAGAGGCTGGCTGCTGTCATCGCACCGTGACCGAGTGAGGGGATGGTGGGCCCAGCTCTGCCCTGAGGGTCTTGCCTCTCTGCAGCGCCTAAGGGGCAGTGAGGGCACCCGGCACCTTTCCGAATGGGCCCCACACCTGCGTCGCTGACTGTCAGGGCCTCGTTTGTGCTGGCTGACTCCATGACCGGCACATCTGTCCCTGTGAACTACTGCTTTTTATTTTTTGGCAGTTCTATCGTCTTTTCAACTTTCTTAGCCCTTGGTGGTGATCAGTGGCTCTAAAGGGCCTTGGCAACGCACCCTGGGTCGGTGTCATTTTCACAGATGAGCTCCGCTAGACACAGTGGCCAACCGGCTTGCCCAGGATGTCGGAGCGTATCTGATAGGCACAGAGTCCGCTCAGCTGGCCTCGTCCTTCCCACGCCAATAGTGCACCCTCTCGGGCCTTTTCATTCATATGTTCATGCCATCAGCAGTCACTATGTGAGAGTTCTGGCCTGGTTACATCTACACAGTTTCTGATTTATTTTTTTCACAATTGGAATTCAAGTATGCATTTTGTCCCAGTGCTGAGTTTCACCAATGGAGTTTGGAAAACTTCCCATGTCAGATGTATCCTCTTGTTAAGTCGTCTGGTATCCCACATGATGTGTACACAGTCATTAATTTCGTCAAGTCCATCTAGCTTGTTGGCGGTTCTTAACTATCATCTTTGCACACACAAAGTGCCAGCAAGCAGCCTAGTGTACCTAGTATATAATACCCAGGATAGGTTCTTAAAGGTGAAGTTCTCAGGTACTTGCTCTGCGTGTGAAAGTCCCGTTTTTATTTACTTTGCCGCACAAACATATGGGCAGTTTGATGCTGTTATTCAGTTTCCTTGTCACGAGAGCCCGTGGTCCGCAGTTCCTGAGCATTCTGCAAGAGCCCTTGTGTGAGCCCTCCTAGAGGGGGGTGGGGGGGGTACCGGATCGATCTACAAAGTTTCTACCTGCACACCTAAGCAAGTCGCAGACCTTGCAGCACTACGGCTACCCCTGTTGGCTGTGTGCATCCTCCCCCCAGAGCCGGCAGCATCACTAATTACCATTTCACTGTGTTTTGTGTTAAATGGTAGGGATAGTGATTCTAGTTCATTCAGGGGCACTTTCTTCTTATGAAAGTACTAGAGGCCCAGTGCACGAATTCGTGCACCAGTCAGGAGGGACCATGGAGGGCTCCAGGACATGTCCAGCCCATCTTGCTCAGTCCCGATCGGTCGGACCCCAGCAGCAAGCTATCCTACCAGTCGGAGCTTCTGACCCCTGGTGGTCAGTGCATGTCGTAGTGAGCGGTTGAGCAGCCTTAGCATATAATTAGCATATTACACTTTGATTGGTTGACCAGACAACCGGATGACCAGACACTCAGCATATTATGTTTTTATTATATAAGATTGTAAAGGTGGAGAGACATCAGTGTTTTTGCTGCTTTTCCATATGGATAAATGACATCTCTACTATGTTGAGTTTCCCAATCCATAATCATGGTATGTCTCTTCATTTATTTTTCATATTGTATGGTTTTTAGCATACACATCCTATATAAGTTTTACACCTAAATATTTTTTTTTTCTGAGAGATTATAAATGTTATTATAGCCTTCCTCACAGCAGTGCAGGAGCAGCTGGTCATCCAAAGGCAACAAAGAAGCAAACACTGAGCTAAGTTTTATACTATACTCACAAAATAAATAAAAATGGATGGGAGGGACTTACATGTAAAACTACAAAAGTTTAAGCAAAAAAAAAATCTGTGGGATCTAGGGCTAGGCAAAGCATTCTTAGACTGAATGTCACAAACACAATCTTTAAAAGGAAAATGGATGATTTGAACTTCAACAAAATTCAGATTTTTTTTTTTTTTTTGCTTTGAAAAATACATTGGGGACGAAACAACTAGTTATAGTGTGGGAGAAAATATTTGCAAACCACATATCAATAGAGGGCTGTTATCTGGAATATGTAACAGACTTTCACAACTCACCAATAAAAATAGTCCAACTAGGAAATGGTCAAAGACAGGAAGAGACACTTCCCTAAAGAGCATCAATACAGGGTGGGGCAGAAGCAGGCTCGCAGTGCTTGTGTGGAAAACCATACAATAATTAATAAACAATAACACAAGAACCAACTCTGGGCTTATCATACAACTGTAAACCTACTTTTGCCCCACCCTGTATATGCAGTCAATAAGCACATCGAGAAATGAAAACCACAGTGATATTTATCACCTATCATATGTGGGGTATAAAACTGAAACTTCTGAACACAAACAGCAGAATGGTTGCCAGAGGGAAGGGGTGGGGGGAGAAGGGAGCCCTAACAGGAGGTGACAGGAGAAGACGTGACTTTGGGTGGTGGGCACACGGTGCGGCATACAGATCTTGTAGCATGGAAACCCACACCTGAAACCTATATGTTCACGTTGACCAATGTCACCCCCATCAATTGAATAAATAAAATAAAAAAATAAAAACTCAGCAGAATGGCCTCTCTGGGAAACAGGTTCTCAAACACTCACATGCAGCTATCATAGGACCCAGCCTCAGCCACGGCACTCCTGGGCAATTTATTCCTGAGAAAGGAAGGCTTACGCTCACACAGTAACCTACACACACATGTCTATAGCTGTTTTATTCAGAATAGCCCCAAACAGGGAAACTTCCCAGCTGTCCTACAAAGGGTGAATGGCTACACTGTGGAACATACATACTACTTGATAAACTCAGTGACGAAAATGAACTATCTACTAAAACATGCAATCACCTCCATACATCTCCATAGGAATAGGCTGGATGAAGAGAAAGTGAGTCGCAAGGGGTTACAGCAATGTGTAATGTGTTTTACAGACAGTCTTGGAATGAGAAAGCTATGGGAGGGAGACCAGGCTTGGGGCTGTGAGGGGCTGAGGAGTGGGGGGAGCAGAAGGGGTGTGGGTGTGGCTGCGGACGTTCACCTGGACAGCTCTGCGATGATGGGAACTTTCTATACCTTGATGTACCAATGTCAATATCCTGGTTGTGATACGGTTAACAGTTTTGCCAGAGGTTAACACTGAGTGAAACTAAGTAAGGTGTGTATTTCTATTTTTGTCCTGTCTCCTTTATGATTTCTTTAAAATTGCATGCAAGCCCACAATTATCTTAAAGCAAGAAGTTAAATAAGCAAATAATTTTCATCTATATTCTATTCACAAGGGACACACATACAAATAATGACATGGAAATGTTGGAAGTAAAATGATTTTTAAAAGACAGTGAAAATACAATGCAAAAGAAGGCAGAAATAGCAAAGCATTAATATCAGAAAAGCAGGATCTTTGGGCCAAAATGCATTAGGGACACATAATTTCATTAGGTGATGATTAAACAACAATTTTCTAGGAAGATATAACAATCCTGAATCTGTATGTACCTAACAATACACTCTCAAAATATATAGAGAGGAAATGGGCAGAACTGTAATAATAGCAAGTTTTAGTTATTACAGGAGATTTCTCATGCCTCTCAGAAACTGCTAACTTGGGCAGACAAAAAGTTAAGGAAACTTCAAGCTGTAAAAATAAGCTTGGCCTAATGACATGTATGAAAGAAAGAATGAGAGGGACAGAAAACTGGGAACCATAAGTATCCTTGTCTAAGAGTATATGTAGCATATATGTTTGTTAGCTGTTTTATTAAAAAAAATTAAAGAACAGAGATTGAAAAGTAAAAAAAAAAAATCTATCTATATATAAAATCCTAATATGCAAATAGACGAAAAGGTGGAACAACTGAACAACAGTTGTTATGACTAGCGCTGACCACCAGGAGGTGCGTGTGGAATGTGATAGGCATCAGCCACAGCAGGATGGTGGAGCAGGTGAGCCGGGGTGCCAGACTGAGGTGCAACACCTGTTGCTGTCATCTGGGCGAGCCTCTGGTGGTTACTGAAAATTCTTTGCTCCTGCGTGCTGCAGTCCCACCTGGTGCTCGCATCCACTGCCAGCGCCTGGTGCCAGTCCCAATGGCTTGGTGCTGTCAGCGCATGCAAGAGGCGTCTGCTGGCCCCAATCACCTCTTGGCTTCTCCACCTCCCCCTGCTCCTGAGGGGCAATCGGGGCTGGCAGCCTCCTCTTGCACCCGTTGCTAGTGCCAGCCCCAATCACTCTGCGCTGTCAGCACGTGGGAGCAGTGGCTGTGGGATTAGAGCCACCAGCAGACAAGGGACCAGGGACCACAGTGAGAGGGGCCAGGCAGGTTCTGGAGGATGAGCCTAGACCCACCCCTATGTCCACCACAGCCTCCCGGCCCACAGTTCCTTTCAAGGTGCACGAATTTGTGCACTGGGCACCTAGTATATATATATTCATGCACTGGAGGGGGGCGTCCCTCAGCCCGGCCTGCCCCTTTCCCAGTCCAGGAGCCCTCAGGGGTGGGAAACGACCCAGCAATCAGGAGAAGGCGATGCCCCCATCACATCTCTGCTGCTGCCACTGCTGGCAGCACAAGCCTCAGCCGGGCCTGGTTACCTGAGCCTCGGGTGGCCCTGGGTGGCTGGGCAGCCACCATCCGAGGCTTGTCTGTGCCTCGGGCAGCCCTGGGCGGCTAGGCAGCTGATATCCAAGGCTTGCCTGAGCCTCAGGCAGTCTAGGTGGCTGGGCAGCCAACATCTTCCCACTTGGCCTGGCGCCACCCATGTCCCCCACCACCCACCCCCAGTTCCTGGTTCACCATTGGTGATTGGAGTCTGCTGGCTGGGGAAAGGTACCAAGAGGTGGTCAGTGCACCTCATAGTGACTGGTTGAGCCATCGTTCTGGTCCTTCCTCTGTTAGAGTCAATTTGCATATTACCCTTTTATTATATAGGAGTAGGGGCCCAGTGCATGAATTCGTGCACCTTGAAAGGAACTGTGGGTTGCAAAGCTGCAGTTGGCACAGGGGCGGGTCTTGGCCCATCCTCAGTGCCCCTACACAGACCCTCCCACCACAGCCCCCAGTCCCCTGTCTGCCAGCAGCCCTGCTCCCACCGTCACTGCTCACATGTGCTGACAGCACCACCCCACTCGCACCCAATGATGGTGTGGAGCAATTGGGGCCAGCACCAGCAGCAGGTGAGAGCGGGGCCAGCACCGTCAGTGGGTGCGAGTGGCGGCTGCTGCCCTGACTGCCCCTCAGGAGCAGGGGGAGGTGGAGAAGCCCTCGGGGTGATTGGGGCTGGCTCCAGGCACCAGCAGCGGGTGTGAGAGGCAGCTCTGGTGCTGGCAGCAGGTGCAATTAGGGCCAGTGCCGGCAGCAGGTGCAAGTGCCAGGCGGGACCGTGGCATGCGGGAGCAAAGAATTTTCAGTAACCACCAGAGGCTCGCCCGGATGACAGCAACTGGTGCCTCGCCTTGGTCTGGCGCCCCCACTCACCTGCTCTACCATCCCACTGTGGCCGACGCCCACCATGTTCCAGATGCACCTCCTGGTAGTCAGTGAACGTCAGAGCGACTGGTTGTTCAATTGTTCAGTTATTTTGCAGTTCGATCTGTTTGCATATTAGCCTTTTATACACACACACACACACACACATACACACATACATATATATACACACACATACATATATATACACATACATATACATACATATATACATACATACATACATACATATACACATGCATATATACACACACATACATATACACACACACACATACACATAAATATACACATATGAAGTCATATTTCCTTTTTCACCCAGCCTTCAGTGAGCATTTTAGGGTGCTTCCATCTCTTGGCTGTTGTAAATGGTGCTGCTGTGAACATGGGGGTGCAGATGTCTCTCTGAGATAGGGATGGGATTTACTTTGGAAGTATCTGTAGAGTGGGATTGCTGGATCACTTGGTAGCTCTAGTTTTAATTTTTAGAGGAACAACAGTGCCAAGGGCCCCCTTTCCTGAGTCCTCGCTGAAACGCGCTACCTCTCGTCTTCTTAATGTAGCCATCCTGACAGCTCTGAGGTGATGTCTCGCGTGGCTTTGCCTTGCATTTCCATGATTTGTTAGCTGAGCCCCCTTTCGTGTTGGCTATTTGTATGTCTTCTCTGAAGAAATGTCTATTCCTTCCTCCATCCATTTTTAAATTGGATTATTTGTGGTTTTTTGCTATTGAGTTGTATGATTTCCTTATGCGTTTTGAATGTTAACCCCTTATCAGATAGGTGGTTTGCAAACATTTCTTTCCATCCGTAGGTCAGAGCACAGCGTTTTGATCTACAGATGAGAAAGTAGAAAAGGTCAGCCACACCTGCTCCCAGCTTCACCCTCACCTGCTTCCTGCTTCATCATCACTCCCCTCAGGTACTACGCATGGTCACGGCATTCGGCTGCCCTGATGGCCTGCTCCTGAGGCTCCCCGAGGCTCACCTGGGCATCAGAGGTGGTTTGAGAGGTTGTTTTCACCAATCTGCAGCAAAATTAAGAACATGAGAGAGGCTGCATACTATTCATATGTGTCACTCTGCCTTTCAGGTGTTGTGTGTCCAACAAAATGCTGAGGCTGCCGTCATTACGTTTATTGCTGTTGTTCTTCTAATTGCTCTAATGGGTAAAACAAAAAATATGCAATACTTCAAAAAATTGCAAATGTATTCTGAATCTTTTATCCCCCTTGGACCCCCCCAGTGCTCAGATCGGAGTCTGTGATCCTCATGGTTGCCATGGCACCTCATTCCAGGTGCGTTTAGAAATGTGGTCTTCTTTCAAGTGACCTTGAGACAGGTGATCTTACTTCCATTTAACGGAAGAGCCAACCGAGCCACAAAGATTTGGGGGAAGTATGAGGCCTGGATTTTTCACTTTTTATTATTCAACTCCAAGTTCAGTCACTTTTTCAAGCGCTCTTACCCCCTCTCTCTCCGTTCCCCAAGTCATGTTTGTGCTAGGTTTCTCTATGAATTGATGCTCTCCAAATCTTTGGGTCGGAGGCGCCATAAAAGCACATCCAGTTCAGAAACAGTAACGCGGTTTATTTCGGGAGGGAAAAGTTTGAAGCTCTCTGCGTTAAGACCCTGTCAATATGCCCTCTCAAATTATATGCTTCTTCCAAGGTCTCTTTAATAAAAACCGATCCTACGTGACATGTTATTCTTTATAATTGGACCAAAGATCACAAAGAGCATTCACTTACAAGATAATCTGAAAATGAACGAACAAAGGAGGTGGTAATCACCGAACCCTTATTACTTGAAGGCTCTCCGCGCCAGGAGGCCCGCTCTCCCTCGATGACCACGCCTGACCCCTATTAATTTTAATAGGAGTTAAGTAGTCACATCAAGGAAAGTATCAGTGAGTATTCACAGCAAACCCAGCCAGAGATTAAGACCTCCCCTTCTGGCTTTTTGCTGAAAATGTGACACCTCGCCTGATGCTTATCTGCTCTTAATTGTGTGTTCTGTGTGTGTGTGTTCTGTGTGTGTGTGTGTGTGTTTCTGCGTCTTTTTGCAGAGGAGGCAATTTGCAAATTGTTGCGATCTGCCTCCCGACAAGGAAGAGATAAATTAAATGTGAGGCGGTGGTGTTTGGCCCGTTGGATATCCTTTGCTAATAAATGGACGTGCACCTTCATAATTGATACCCGATCTTTTCTGATCAACTCCATCGCACCGACGCTGGAGGATGTCTGACTGCGGTGAAAAATGACTGTTTTGAGGCACCCTGCCTTCCCCCGCTTTGCCTTACTATCGTCAAAAATACGCACAGAACAGACCTCCCCGCGGTTCTGTTGGGCAGCGTCAGGAAGACTCCCGGGTTTATTAAGCAGCACCTTCAAAGGTGCGGCAGGGACAGACTGGCTTCTGTGAGTGACATTTGCCTGCGTTTAACGACGGCTTTGTGAGGCTGTGCTTGCCATCAGAATGCAAAAAGGCCCCGCTGTTAGAACCCGAAACCAAAGAGAAATAGATCCTCCTTTAGTTCGGCTCTTGAAACAGGAAGTCACGGGAAAGCCAGAATCAGAGGAATCAAATTAGATTCAAAATTCCTGAGAACTCTCAGAATGCAAGACTAGGACACACATTTGGTCCTGAACAACCTGACCAAACAAAGCCAGCCACCATTTAATGAGGTCTTGTGATGGGTAAGTGGGGCCGCATTTGCGCAAGACTTGGTGACTTAAGAAGTATTTAGTAACCCAGTTCCCCACACGGCCCGCTTCGGGGGGAGAGAGGGCGTGCTGGAATTTATGAAGACCATTTTGCAGATAAGGATATCGGCTCAGAGACTGGCCATGGCATCTCAAGGTAGGTTAGGGGTCAAAATAAAGGACTTCTGACATCTGTTATGATTCAGTGCAGGCCCCCCAGCATTTTGTGATGATTTATAAGGTGATCAGTACATATGGGGGTACAAACGAAACAAAAGACATGAAGCCCATGTCACCCCAGTGTCCTCCCATCTTCCCTGTCTCCAAATCCAGCCGGATTCCTGGCTCTGGGAAGGCCACGCTCCCACTCTGCACTCGCCATTTCTGCCCCTGCGTCTGCACTCAACGGGCCTCACTACCACCCACAGAGCAGTAGTTTCCTGCCCATTGGAGAAACCAGAGCAAATCCTCAGGGCCGGGGGGAGACAGTGTGGAGTGTCCTTGGCACCTGGGCAGCCACTGCTGCAGGTGCTAAGATGTCTTGGCTTTTGCAAGGCCTCTGAGCTTCTGGGGGAGGCATAGAGAGATTCAGCAAGACAAGTGGCCGCAAACTCAAAGCTGCTCTTCCTAGACATAAATAGTTTTAAGTATTTGCTTTGCAGACATTTTACGGTCTCCAGCAAACAGAGGCTTCATGTTGTTAAGTACTTTTCATGAGTCGAATAAGCTCACGCGTTTGCTGCAATTTCACACCATGAAACTATCTCTCCAGCCACCGAACCGTGCAGCCCTCGTTGGTCCAATGCCCATCGCATGCCTACTTTATGTGACAGCCCGGCCTGCTGTGGGGCATCCTAGTGGATGGAGGCGAGCAGTGAGGGACACCATTGAAGTGTATTTTCGGGTGGTGAGCGTCTCTGTGGGGACAGGCCCAACAAGTTAAGGGGGGACACATGAGGAGAGGAGCGACTTCGGGAAAGAGGACCAGTGAATTGTCTCTGAGGAGGGGACCGTGGAGCAGCGGCTGGACCAAAGGGGTCGACTGTGGAAAGGAGCAGGGAGAGGACATTGTAGGAGGAGGATGGCTGGTAAGAGCAGTTAGGGGCACACACATGGCCCATGGCAAATAGAGCAAACAACCCACGGGAGCATCTTCTGTGACCCTGAGCCTGAGGAGATGCAGACATGACTGTCCATCTCCAACAGCCACGGACACCTCATGATTCAGGACAAATTAGACCTCCCTCAAATCTCTCCCCAGTTTTGGAAAGAAAGGAATAAACTAAAAATCCTAAAAATGAAAAATAAAACCATTTAGGGTCACTTTGACTGAAAGTCCTGATTTCATGTGAGATTTGCCCCCCCAAACTCTAGAATCATTTTTCTTTTTTATTTCCCCAACCCTATTTTCCACTCAGGCTAGAAAGCCAGGGTGAGTCCCCTTTGGGTTAAATCATGGGCCCCCCCATCGAACTTGCAGAGAACCCTATTGTAGGGTATGATGCGATGCGCCCTGCGTTTCTCATGAAGCATCCTTGGCACAGGCACAAAGTCGTTCTTACAAAACGCAAGAGGGAAGGTGGTGATAAAAGCCCTCCTTTTGGAGAAAGACCACAATGGGCGGAAAGCATGGAAGACTCTTCATGTAGGGAATGGCTAGAAGTGAATCCGAAGAAGACTGTTCGTGTGGTGAGATAGCTCTGCTGGTGACTTCATGTCCATATCCAGTGGAGATATCGTCGTGGCAAGAAGATTGGTATTAACTCCTCTAGCCAGAATGTTTAGGAGAAATTCCTGTGCTCTGCCCTATAAATATATGGAAAAAGTGGGTATTCATATCAGGAATTCAAGAATTGTTCCAGAAAAGATGGGTTTTCACCTCTTCCTTTAAAAAGAAAAGCAAAATAAATGCATGATTATTCAGGAATATAGTATTATAGCTATTAAGTCTATTAAAAAATATATTGCTTTTATTTTCGTTCAGCGTTAAGGGGTTTTGTCCTAAACCTGTTAGTTGCAAGGATGCTTAAAGTTTGGCACATTTAATAATAGCTGAGGGCATGGTGATAAAAGCGCTCCTTTTGGAGAAAGATCACAAATCTTAGGGTTAGAAGACTTACAGTTCAGGTCATAGCTCTTCACTTGCTCGCCGTGTGCCCTTGGGCAAGTCACTAGACTTTTCTGAACTTCAGTGCACTGGTCTATGCATTAGAGCATCACACTTGTCCAGTTTACTCCATAGAGTGAGAAATAAATTAAAAAATGAATAAGATGACTCTAAGTAGCCAAACACTGACATATAGGAAGAAGATGAAGGAAGGGAAGAAAAAGAAGAACCATCTAGAAGAGAAGGGAGTGGGGGTGAGAAGGAACTTAACTCCCTCTCATTTCCGTCCTCGTTAGAGGCGGGTTCTGAATAGAGGTTTCACGCCGCCGTGGGTAGCATCCTGGGCCAACGTTCTCTCTTCAGCATGTCCAACACAATTTCCAGAGCTTCACACGTCCCTTGAGTTTACTTATTGTCCTTTTTATCTCCACTGTAAAGGGTATGTGACCCTCGGAGGTAGCACAGTATATGGATATTAGTCCTCATTCAAACTTTACAGACTTCCCAGTACCTATGGAGAAAAGGCTAGATTTCTCTAGAATTTAAGGGCTCCCATGGTTTGCCATTAGTCCCTCTGACTAATATGATTTTGCTTTTTCTAATCCTTCTGAAAGACTTGGGATTCTCTCCAGTTCATCTAACGGTAAAGAGATGGCTAGAGGAGACAGGGATGAGACTCTGCAATTGCCTACAGCCAGGGAGAAGGAGGGTTGACCCAGATCTGCCTTACCTGGGACACATGTGGACAGTGAACTCTGGAAGACAGGGTGAAGGTGCCCAGGACTGCAGTTGTGTAATGAAGGCTTGTTCCTGAGGTCCTCCCAGCTACCAGGGGGATGGGCATTTGTTTTTCTAGGTTGTGACTTAACAACTGAGGTTCAGAGCACGATGTGGCTTTAGGAAGCTCACAGGTGGTAGACGTGGACCTAGAATCTAGACCTTCAGACACTGAAAGATGCTCTTTGTTGGCTGTGGGTCACTGGTGGTCAAGCAGTGCAGCCTTCAAACCCAGGCTAAGGAGGATGGAGACTCCACTGCGGGGTCCAGAGCACAGGGAAGAGTCTGGTGTGCGAAGCGCTTTGATGCATGTGGAGACTTGATTCCGTGGCAGTGAAATGTTTCTGGAACATCAGTCTGGAGGTAGCCAGGAAATGACAATGGCAGCAGTGGGGACCATCCAAAAGAGGCAGATGTGCCCTAGCCAGTTTGGTTCAGTGGATAGAGCGTGGTCCTGCAGACTAAAGAGTCCTGGGTTCAATTCCAGTCAAGGACACATGCTCAGGTGTAGGCTCTATCCCCACTAGGGTGTGTGCAGGAGGCAGCCAATCAATGATTCTCTCTCATCGTTGATGTTTGTATCTCTCTTCCTCTCCCTTCCTCTCTGAAATCAATACAAATGTATTTTTTGAAGAAAGAGGCAGATGCGGCCCTGGCCAGGTGGCTAGCTCAGTTGGTTAGAGCATCGTCCGCTGTAGTACCACGGTCCTGGGTTTGATCCAGGTCGGGAATGTACAAGAAGCAACCAGTGAATGCGTAGAGAAACGGAACAACAAATCAATGTTTCTCTTTCTCTCCCTCTCTCTCTAAAAAAATTTTTTAAAAATGAATTAATTAATAAATAAATTAATTAAAATACATATATTTTAAAAAGCAGGAGATGCAAGAAATATCTGGAGGAGAGAACTAGCAGTGAAATAGCCAGAGGAGGAAGCCGAGGTCAGGGAGATGTGAGTGACCTGGAAACTCCATGCACAGCACCAAGAATGAAGAACCAGACCCAAGGGACGTAGAAGGAAATTCCAGCTACAGCTGCCAGGATGCGTGCCTCAGGCTGCAGGTGGTACATGAGGTTTGAGTTGCACAGGAATTGGGTTTCTCCTGGAGATCGCGAGTGTTCCCAAATCAATATTTGCCTCCGAAAATTAAAATCATCACCTCTGCACACAATGGGTGGGTTGCCACCTGTGGACGCAAACCCAGCAAACCGTACATGTGCACACGGGGGCTTCAGTGCCGCTCAAACTCATATGGAAGGATCTGCAATGATGTCCAAGAGTTAGGGTGGGAATGGGTTGTCCTTCAGGAAGTGGGCGCCCGGTCGCTTGTATCATGCTTATCAGGAGCGAGACCGTTGTGATTAGCCGACAGGTGAGCAGCCTGCGGCACAGAACAACTGGACCTGGCAGTGCCCACAAGAACTGTCCCAGCAGAAGCAGTCCTTGGCCCAGAGTTCTTCCTGGTGGTGGTGCAGGTGAGAGGCCACCCTAGCCTGACCTGAGGACCATCCACTCCCTGTCGGGGCCCCAATGGCCAGACTCTCTAGGCAACCTTTGCTACGTTATTGATATAACTGTCTATGGAGACTGAATATTTTGGGCAACATGAGCATTTTGTCACCAGAAGACCCATCTCTCACTGAAACTAAGTCAAGGGACATCTTGGTAGCTATACATCTGGTCCTCTGAGCTTGGTCATAGGAGTCCAGACTTGAGGGATGGCTCCCGAATGGGTGGGCCAAGGTGAACCCCAGTTGCCGGTCTTGGACCATGCTGGATTCAGGGGTAGCTGCTTCCAGAAACCTTCCTCTGTAGCCTCATGCTTCCCTCTCAGATAATAATACTCCATCATCTCTTGCCTGCCAGGCCTGGTTCCCCTTTGTGTCTCCTTATGACCAGATCTAGGTCATGCATGGTTTTTAGAAAATACATTTTGTTGATTTTTTTACAGAGAGGAAGAGAGAGGGATAGAGAGTTAGAAACATCGATGAGAGAGAAACATTGATCAGCTGCCTCCTGCACACCTCCTACTGGGGATGTGCCCGCAACCAAGGTACATGCACTTGACCGGAATCGAACCTGGGACCCTTCAGTCCGCAGGCCGACGCTCTATCCACTGAGCCAAACCAGTTAGGGCATAGGTCATGCATGTTTAAGCTATGCCTTTCACAGGGAAGCGGTCAGCAACATAAGAATGAATGAATGAGTAAATGGATGAATAAAAATTTGTTCACTTCAGTTTATCAAGATCCTAATTTTCATGTCCTATTTTTTTGGGTCCTATTTTTTTGGGGGGGATGAGGAGGTGTGAAATATTTTTGTACAGCTCCCCTCCCACCAAATAAGCTGGTACAAGCAGGCGTTGTTAAAAACGTTCCGCTGTGCTGGAGCCACACGGCCCTCTATTAACGATGCTTTCCAGCTCTGTCATTGTGCTCAAATTGGCAAAAGGGGGTTCTGTGCTTGTAGAATGTAATTCAAGAACCCATAAAAGTTGATTGCATGCATTTGAAACGTATGGACAGGGGGCGCAGGGGTAGGAGCCCGGGATGGATTACAAAGCGGGAGTCATGTTTCATCTGCGTGGGGTTTATGGGAGGCCTGCACGAAGCCACAAGCATCTACGTCGCCCCTTTCACTGAGCACCGTGTAAACAGAACCATGTTCTCTTTCAAAACTCCATCTGCGAGAGCACAGTTCAGAGGGAGGTCTCAATTTTATGTCGACTTGACTTAGCTGGAGACAGTTACGGGAGACTCAGTAATTAATTAGGAGGTACAACAGGTGATCTTTAACTACGAAGAATGAAACGAAAATACACTGTGAGTTCCCCCACGGGGGAGGAGGCAGCGGGACATCCGTGACCTGACGTGGCGATGAGCCCTTGTTACTTTAAAACACATGCAAAGACAAAGCCAGCCTTCTCGCCTCTCTCTCCTCCAAAGTATGGCATTTACTGATAAATATGATGGAGAAGGCTTTTTTTTTAAATGGCAAAACAAAATGCCTCGGCAGGCCACTCGTTTTCCCGGGAGCCTCGGCCCCAGGAATAGCCAAGCCTTGTTCCGACCCGTGTTGAGACACAGCCACCTCTGGGTAGCGCCACGGCAGCTGGTAGGCCGCCCCACGCGGCACAGCTGGTGGTGAACGGGAGATGAGGGAGCCCTTCTCCAGGGAGAACTCCGGGGAGGTTTTGGTGAGCAGAATGCAATTACCCCGGCTGGAAACGTGCCAGGTTAGGATGGCACATGCCTGGCTGTTGCAACGGCATCATGGGGCTCTCTCCCTCAAACACCGTGTTTTAAACAGAAGACAGAATGAGAATCTAATTATGATCATCTTAATCACTGTATGGTAATTATGACTATGTTAATAACGATGGTATTTCCCAATAAGGGTTCTTTAACTTTCCAAGGTGGAGCGTGAGCACCGGTGGACTAACAATGGCTGTCTCCGTGGTGTGGTGGCAGCTGAGGCCTGCCTCGGTGCCTTCGTGAGTGCTGGTGGCCGCTCTCCTGGGCATTACGCGGCCTGCTTTGGCCGGCAAAGAAAGCCCATCTAAGCCATAGCATTCTGAGTTCCCTCGAGAGCCTGCATTTCCTTTTGAGAGTTTCCCAAATACTTTGTACAGCCATTTTTCTCGTGGCCACATCTCAATTTGGAGATAGGGATGTTGTTATTATCCCCGCTTCACAGATGAGAAAACCGAGGGTTAAAAAGCCCACTTGTTTACAGTCATACATTGTGGGTGTCAGAGCAATTAGCCCACATTAGTCCCTGCACTTCAGCACTCTTCCAGCGAAAACTTGAATAATACATCATCTTTCCCCTCTAAAAATGCTAATTTATGGGTTCCAACATATTTTTAGTGCCGGATTTAAAATTATGTAAGATTTTAGTTTTGAAGTTGGAGCCATCAAAAAGTTCAATCATGACTAGTTGACTAGAAAATATACTTGATAATAAAAATTCAGTTAAAAAAAATGGATTACATAATCCCTCTCTGCTAAACATAGCCGGCGAGCGTCTAATGAGAGTCAACTCTGAGATCAATCACTCAAGACGATAAATGGCTCGAGTTCTCGAGCAGAAGTTTCCCTATAAAGGACATTCTTTGATGGGGCGTCGGGCTAAATGCAGTGAGCTCACGACAGAGCCTCCGGAATGTTATTTTAAAAAGAACATTTCATTTTCGTATTGATATGTGGTCACCAAGGATGACACGCGCAGACTCACATCTCACCTCTGCTGCTAAGCGAATGAATGACCTTGGACGTGGGCCTTCATGCGGGAGTGGGCTGGGCTGGCCAGGGATGATTGCATGATGTACACGGCAATGCGCAGGGTGACATCGGCCACAGTGTGCGCCCCAGAGCCTAAATAATTCTTTCCAGTGGCTGTTCATGGTTACCTGCTTTTAATCAAAAGAAAATACCAAAATAATTTACAGAACGTACTTTTCAATAAATATATTCATTTTCAATAAATATATTAATTCTCAATCGTCCCTTGAAATTTAATTTGGAGTTTTAAATTTAAAGGCTATGTGAACTAAGCCATACTTGGGATTTGAAGATAAAAAAAAAAATCAGAAGCAGGAACACAGCAGAGAATGGTTTCAAATGATCAGAGGCCCAAAGCACTCGATTTTTATTAAAAAAAAAAAGTCCTCTTCTGTTTGATTTGTTAAATGCTCACTCTATGACAGGCAATGTGCTAGGTAATGAGAATGTAAAAATTGTAAAGAGAAATAAAGTGTATACTGTCTGATCTCACAATTCTTGTAGAAAAACGGATAAGTAGATGTGGAGACAAAGTATTTTTATATAATAACTATATTTGTTTATAAGTGATGGTAGGCTACGATCAAAACCTCTTGGAGACCCTGTTAAGGTTTCTAGATAATTTCCATGGCCTTGAAGCATCGCTGGTTGCTTACACATCGCTGGCTAAGAGAGGCAAGGGCCATGGCGATGGTAGACCTGGTTTATTGAGGTGCTGTAAGTCTTTCTTATTGGCTTGCTCAGCTAGCAGGATTCATGCACAAACCCAGGAACCCTGTGTATGATTCAGGTAGCACTGCTCTCTGATGTAGACTCTGGGATGCCAGGGCTTGCTGATTTCAAATCTCCAACACCACGTGGAGCCCAAAGGAATGGGTGCTAAGTTGCGTGGCCTTCTTTTTTTGTAGGCCCAATGATTTCATGAATTTAACCAAGAGTGGGAGCTAATTTCAGGACTCCATTACTGCCCTTTGCAATGCAGACAGTGCTTTGTGCTAAGGCTGGAGGAGAGAGAGGTCTTCAGGGCACTGCCAGTTCAGAGTGGGCACCTCCAGCATCTCGTCTCTTTCTCATCCTGATAGATGATGGCAAAGAGGAGCAATGACAAAGGAAGGGAGGGAGAAACAGCAGAATGAAATCCCAAGTCTGGGAGGTTCTCTACCACCAACGGGGAGCTTTGTCCATGATGAGGCATCTCCGTTTCCCCATTCCTATCCCAGGTCTCCTTCCCAATTAAATGGACTGTGTGTGTCAGTTTCTACAGAAACATGTTCGCACCTCTACCTGTAACTATAGAATCTAAATTTCTGTCTTTTCATTGTGCCACATGTGACCTTTTAGAAAACTTGCAATATTGGCTATTCATTTCATTTACAACTGGAATCCCTGCTAATCCTCAAAATATATTTGGAAGCTGAAGATATATGGTCGGGCTCAATTTGCAAAGTGATTTTGTCAAATCTCCAAATAATCACCTGTAGGGAGAAAAACAGGGGGCAGGGGGTTCGAGGGGGTGTAGAGTGGGCTCTAGCAGAGTTGCTGTGTGATCTTGGGAAGTCCCGGGGTGTTTTGTTTTCTAGTGAAAGGACCTGACTCCTTATGTCTTGTAGAAATATGACTCATGAGTCATCGGCAAGGTGTTCGGCCCGTATGACTCACTAAGTCATTACTGGCCCAATACGGTCTTCAGATCATTTCTGCGTTTCAGGGGAGAGTCTCGGGCTACAGAAATGGTTGGTACTCGTTCTTTTGCTCAATCTGTGGAATATGGGAGGCTTTAAGTGTTCCCTTTCATTCCGTGAAAAAAGGGGCTATCTCATGACTTCATGTCACTTACGTAGATGGGTAAGTATCCTTATCACAATAAATGGAGGCAGTGTTCAAATGAACACATCACACACACACACACACACGCACACATGCACACACACACCACCTTTCTATTCTAGAGCATCTAAGGGGCCAGGATTTGGCATGTGACTGTGGCATTTCTGTGAGGGTCTGGGCAATGGAGGAACTGAAGTATGACTTGGAAACAGGACTTATAGAACCCACCTGATGGACATCACCTCCTTTGTGGCAGTAAAAGAGATGGTGCTCAGATGCAAGCGGGCCCTTCTAGCCGCTCTTCGTGTTGCGATTCCTCTCTAATCCCCCTTTCCAGGACCCCCCAGAAAGGAGAGTTCGGAGGCTGCCTTTCATATCAGGCAGCGAGCCACACCCATGGGCCCTTACCAGGCGTGTGCGCCATATTTTTCATTTCTTCGACTCGCACCGGCAATCTGTTTGAGCATAATTTACCCATTGACACATTTGAGAGAGCAAGGCGCAGGCATGCAACTTAATTCCAAAAAACATAAGCAGGGAAGGCTGCCTCTGCACATTAGCTTTGCAAAGCAGACGCACGCCTTGCCGAGGCCCCTCCAAGGCACACGCTTGTTTGGAATCAGCGTCAAGAGGTACCTGCTGTTTGTCATTTTCCAACAAAACTTCCCTGGAGTGGACATTTGGGGTCCTCTCTGGTTACCTTTAACTGTTGATTTGGGGTGAGCAGGCCTCGGTTCTGGGTTTGGCCTACCTTCCAGGCCTCCAGGCTCATTAGCATCCTGCAGACACCAGGATCCGCCCCAGAACTCACTCTGTTGGTAAAGCAGGCTGTGCCCCCTCTTCTCTGAACTGCGATTTGATTGATGCATCCTCCCACATGGACTATTTCTTTTAAATGGGCTTAAACAGCTCAGGGCAGAGCAGAGTTGGTGCCTCTTAGCGAGAGCAAAACCTTTGAGATTGGACATAATTGCGGGGAGCAAGTCTCACCGGTCCTGTTTCTGGCCTGGTGACCTTGGAGGTGGACTGTCCCCTGCTGGGACCCCATTTCCGTTTCTATAAAGAGAAGGAGAAAGAGTTCCCCAGTAACCTGTGATAAGGCATCTGGAACACAGTGTACGTAAAAGAGTGTTGGCATCACTTTTCTTCCCTCGCCAGTGGGAGGGGAAGAAGAGTGAAGGACAAGAACAAGTCATCTGGGGGACAAAGTGTGCTTTGCATCCCTAGGGGAAGGCGCCTCTGAAAGACACTGTTTGTGACCCCCCTGTAACAGTTGTCTTGCTGTGTAGAGAGAAACTGAGTTTCCGTCCCAGTCAATGGGTGGCTTCCTGGAAGGTAGTGATTAAGGCAGATTTACTGGAGGGTGGGATGACATTTATATGGACTGAAGGCATTTTCTTGCTCATTTTGTTTGGGGAGTAACCTTTCAGAAAGGGTAGATTTAATTTAGGGAGCACTTCATTAAGCAGGGAAGTGAGCACTAGGAGGAATATTCTTACAATGAAAAATGCCATCCTCTCTGAAGGGTGTGCTCAGGTTTCAGAAATGTGACAGTTCAGGGAATTGAGGATTTGGGGGAGGGGAGGATGCATCTTTGAGTTGGTTGTTCTTAGGTTTCTTTTATTTCTTCCATTCTTTTCTTTTTCTTTTGTTTTGTTTTGAGTAACTTGTGGTGAACGAGTGCCTGCTCACTACCGCTGGCCATTTCTGAATAAGTGTACATGATTCGGGTCATATAAATGGAGTCGTTCTGGGTGCTCATTTGTATGTTGAATTTGCTCAAAGAGTGACTCTTCTTCCCCTTACTACAAAATTCGCCTTCAGTTATCGGAGCTATCTGGAGATCTTTTAGATTGGCTGTGCGCTGACTCTTAGAGGGAAACTTGCATGTCCAGCAGAAAAGATCTAGGAGTAGGACTACCCTCAAGAGCCTGGGAGACTGCTGCCAGGGGGGATGACACGTGCTTAACCCAAAGCAGTGCCTCTGACCCTTGAGAGCAGAGGGCAGGTGCTGTTCCATGCTCTCCGGGGGTCCTGGACAGGCCCTCAGGCCTGAAGAGTTCCCTGTGTTTTCTCCTCTTGGTGGTCTCTCCTTTGGACCTTTAAAGGTGTCCTGGCTGCCTCTCTTGGTCGCTTAGTTGCCTGTTCTCTTATGGCTCTTACAGCTCTATCTCCACAAGGCCGTTCAAAACCAAGCTCTCACACATCTCTTCAGCGCTCCATCTTGATCTCAGGGTCTTGATCCAAATACCAGGGGCACCACCTCGCTGCCCCCTTCGGCGAAGCACCGAGCCCTGTAAGAGGAGGCCATCGAGTCCACTTCTGAGGATGGGTTACTTCGACTGCGTTTAGAATCTAACGTGAGCTGCCTTCAATTGTGTGCCCAAAAGTACGCTCCCCCCTTTCCCGGAAGTAGGCCCTGGACTGAGAAGACTTCTCAGGAAGCCGGCAGGAGGGCTAGGTTTTGGAGCAACACCATCTACTGTGACTGTTGGAGCCCTGGGATTCTAGATCATCACTGGTCAGAAAACAGCCTGCATGTATGCTTCTAAATTCTGTGAAAAATTAAAGTATTTATAAAATAACTCCACTGCTCAGTGTACATTCTAAAAATCATCCCAAGCAAAAGTTACAATGTTCCCCTTTCTCTTAGTCAATCTGAGAGGGGAAAAAAATCATTAAGCAAATATTGAACCTGAGGAGGTGCTATGAAGTCGGCACTCGTGTCAGCTCGTTGCAGGAGGGTGAGCTGGTAGAATTTTTATGAAGCGCAATCTGCCAAGATGCGTCCGGAACATTCACTACGGTGGTGCCCTTTGGCCGAGTAATTCTATTTCCAGGAATCCACTCTCAGAAAGCAATCCAACATAGATAGCTTTTTTCTATGAATCGGTTTATTTAAGCATTACTTTAATCATGATAAAAGAAAAAAAAAGGAACTACAAAATGCCCCCAAACAGGTGAATGATTAGGTAAAGTATTGCATATACATATTAAGTTATGTAAATAAATAAAAGTTAATGATGGAAGAAAATGTGTATTGCTGAGGATAAGGGTAATAGGCAGTGAATCCAGCTCTATAAAATGTGTGTGTATAGAAGATGATGAAAAGAAACCCAAGCCAGAATGTTTATTATCATTGGTTATCATCTTGTCCTGAGTTTACCAGACCTTGTTTCTTTTCTCTTTATACTTTCTTGTATTGTAAAGCATGTAAAAGAATTCAAAACATTCTAAGCAGCAACCATAATTTGGCTGAAATTGTGTGTGTGTGCGCACATATGTGTGTAGATGGAGAAATGAGGCTGTTTTTTTTTTTTTTTTGAAATGAAATATGTCTAGCAAGAAAGAAGAAACAAAGAAATACTTGGGCGAAGTTCACATTTTTCAAACCAACTTGTGCTTCTAAAATAAAATGCTGCCTCTCCACACACTGGGTTCCTGGACGCTGACCAAAATCTGCTCGGTAATATTAACTCCACTTCAAAAAAGGGACGGGAACATATTGAACCGCACTCGCTGATGGTCTGGGCGCTTGGAGGAAATCAGTTGGTGAGGACCAATGTGATGACATGCGTGTTTCTATTTGCATTTTGAAAATTGACAGATAATTGAAAAGAATCAGCATGTGAAATAGCTCAGAGGAAGCAGGCTGGAAAGCCAGAGGAAACCTCGCCTGTGGAGGCATCCTGGTGCCCCAAGTCTGGTGACAGAATGTTCTAGAACTGTCATTGAATGGGTCCTTTGTGTGCTGCCCGGCTGGTGCAATAGCGGCACCCCATATTCGGGACTTCCTGCCCATCACTTTCCGCAGTAAGGGTGACCATGCCATTGCAGAAATCATCAGAAACTGATCCATCTCGGTGCCTTCTGGGGTCTCAGGGAGCAGACTTAGTGAACATTAATGCTGCGTTTAATTTTAACTAGACGTGGTGAGACTGGCTTTACATTAAGTAAGTATTTAATATGCATATTTCACAACGAGCGGAGCAATCTGACAGTATTTTCAAGGTTGGAGACATACACGCAGATAGATTTAAAACATCGGAGTCACACGGAAATGCAAAATATTGAATTTGTCTCTGATTTTAAAAAAAATAACAACTACTGAATAAAGATGATTTGTAGAGGGAAGGAGGGGGCAGGGAGAGGGAGGGAGGGACATGGGGAGGACGCAGAGAGAGAGCCTGCAGAGAAAGTTTTAGACATGAAACGCCCATGTGAAAATATAAATCTGAGGGCCCCCCCTTTCAATCCCCCCAGGGCAGGGATGAGGGTGCGGAGAAGCAGAAAGCATTGACGCCAGACAGTGCCTGTGTCTCTTTGCTTTGGTGTCCCAGTCTCCCACAAAATGTATTTGTTTAACAAATGTCACCCCGAACAGCTTGGCAGCAGATGAGGTTTATTTAATGGCAGTAAAACAGGTGAAACGTCCCTACATTTTTGTCTCTGTTTATGTTTCTATCAAAAAATAAAACAAAAAAACAAAAAACCACACACACACACACACACACACACACACACAACGAGCTACTTACAGCTCTTTACACAATCAAACAGAACCGTGGCATATACTTGGGAAGGAATGCAGATTTCACTCAGGAACTGGCTTGGAAAAGACAACTCTCTATGTTTTCTCACAGCAATGGATGCTTTTTTTCTACCCAGAGGACAGGAGCCTCCAATCCGGATTCCGCATCGCTCCAGATGCAAGGGGGCCGGCCCTTCACAAAGCCGTTTCACTTCTTCTGTTTTACTTTTTTTTGGACCGAGTTCCCCTTCAAGACGTGCCATGGCGACCTGGCACCGGTGGGGGGGTTCCTTTAAACCCTGTTCTCTTCTGGGTTCGGCTTTCCTCTGCTTGGGAGTGGCCCTGGCGGCGAGGGCAAAGCCCACCCCCTCGCCTCCCCGGCCCTTTCATCTGTAACCTTTCCACAAGTAAATGCTAATTGAAAAAGAAAGAACACCACTAATCTTGGAATTTAAATGCATTTAACAAAAGCAATCTCCCTCTAAATTGTCGTTTCGCCGTTCCCTTTCCCCTAACAGATGTCGAGAAACTGCACTTCCTATTAAGAACACTTGACTGTTTGCTCAGCACGGAACTCCAGCCCCGTCTGCATCCATCTAAATGCCTTCCGAGACGTCAGGCCCCGGAACGTGCAGACGGTTAGTTGGTTATTTTTAAATGGAATCTTCCCATAAAAGAATGGCGGCGTTTTCGCTGTCCCTCTGTCATCCCTTCTCTTTGTTAAGGGTGGCATCGCGCGTAGGCATCGTGGGGGGGGTTTTATGGCCTGTTCCCTTTAAGTTGCTTCTGGCGTGAGCTGGTAGACTTGTCACGCAGTGAATGGAACTATTACTGAAGTGTGTGGAGTTGACTGGGAAGCAGTGTGCTGTCTGGGCTTCTGTTGCTCCAATGTTGGACGTCTGACGGCATGCACACGTGTGTGTGTGTGTGTGTGTGTGTGTGTTTGTATGTGCGTGTGTGTGTGTGTGTGTGTGAGTGTGTGTGTATGCGTTCTGCAGGACATGGGCCTGCAGAAAGAGGGGCTGGAGGCCATGTGTGTGTGTGTGTTTGTGCGTGTGTGCATGTGTGCGTGTGTGTGTATGTGTGCTGCGGGACATGGGCCTGCAGAGAGAGGGGCTGGAGGCCATGGGTGTGTGTGTGTGTGTGTTTGTGCGTGTGTGCATGTGTGCGTGTGTGTGTATGTGTGTGTGTGTGTGCATGCTGAGGGACATGGGCCTGCATAGAGAGGGGCTGGAGGCCATGGGTGGGTGTGTGGGTGGGGAGGGACAGGGGTCCCTTGGCTTTGTCCTGGCTGGCAGGCAGGGACAAGATGAGCACATGGCCGCAGGTGAGACTAGAAGGCCCTCATGTCTTCTTGTACTTGTTCTTATCTGTTGAGAACGTTCTTCTCTGTGTGGCTTGTTTAAAGTCCCTGTTTGGCACTTGGCCCGTGACCTACCTGTCCCGCCTGTGAGCTGTGTGGGTTCCCAGCGCTGCGCGTGCACTGGGTTTTAGGGGCCCTTGCCATCTTGCCATCACCGAGCTGCGCGACGTGGAACCACAGATCGTTCAGAACCTTCGGTGTTTTGACATGTTTTCCGTCCCAGTCCACTGTCCCTTCATTAAACTTGGTAAGACCCGAAGCAGGAAACACCCTGCACGGCTGGGTGTGAGAGAGCTTCTGGACGTAGATGACAGCAAGAGGGGGTGAAGCCAGGGTGGGGGAGACGTGAAGATTTAAAAACCTTAAAACAACGTACTCCCATCCCTTTCTTTTATGGAGGAAGAAACCGAATCTCAGATGGAAAATGCAAACCCAGGTCTCCTAATTCTCAGTTTCCTTTCCTTCTCTGCCCAGGAAGTGGACAAGGACAAGGAGGGTTTCAAAGATGAGAAGGAAGGAAAGCTGACTGAGGGTCTCCTGGCGACTGGCCTTGCCCACCAGGCCCTAGGCTGAACCACATGATAGATTTGACATCCAAAGGCTGTGAATGAGCCACATGACCTTGAACAAGACATTTGACTTCTCCAGCGTCTCTCTTTTCCTCCCCAGCAGCAGCAGGAGACCCAGGTTTACAATAAACTAGCATTTGCGGGCTCCTGCTCACCCGGGCAGCTTCTAAGCCCTGGATTGTTCAGTTCCTCCAACTGGTTTCAGACTTACCTTTCACTCTCCCACTTTTTAGATGATGAAACTACACCGGGAGCTGCCTGCCCGTGTGCTTTCAGTCTAGTCATTGGGGAAAATCAAACCGAGTGTGAGGGAAGTAAGGAAACGTGGGGATGTGATGCCCTTGGGTCTGAACCTTTGTTTCTTCTTTCTTTCCACTACATCCTAATTTCTTTGCGCTAGGTAGTGACTCCGAACTTCAGCTTTCTCATCTGTCCATGGAGAGAAGGAGGCTGACCCTGCAGGAACAACAGGGCCAAGTCAGAGCTTGTACATAAAGTTGTCCAGCCGATGCTGGAGTGTTTGCTTGTCCAGGAGACAGAGCAAAAGAAAGACACACACCTATATTTGCAGGACTTTGCTGGGAGCTGGGCTCAGAAGGTGGGTGAGCAGGCCAAAGAGAGACTTAGGAACCTTCCTGCCTAAGTCATTCAGGAGAACCAAATGAGCTCCCACGGGGACTGAGTCACGCTTCTCTGCTTTGAACCTGTCCGGATGCTTGAAAAAACAACACCACAAAAACTGTTACTGGCGGCTCCAGAAATAAGGACGTTCTCCATGAGGCAAAAGCAATGGCTGGAAGAGCGGGGACTAGCCCCACAGATTGCTAACACTCCCCATGTGCCCTGGCACAGCTGGTGCCCCTGGGCCCCATCTGGACTAGCCCAAGGAAAGAAATAGTGGGGCCCTGCACAGTGACATGCACGTCCTAGCCACCTGTGCATCGGCACGGACCCTCAGAAGAAACGATGAGGAGGCGAACAGGAGGTGAGTTCATTGTCATAGTTTAGATGCTATGTTCTTCGGTGTTTTATTATTGTTGTTACTCCTCACATGAGGATATTTTTTCATTGATTTTTTAAGAGAGAGTGGGAGGGAGGGGGAGAGACAGAGAGAGAAACATCGATGTGGGAGAGACACATCGATGGGTTGTCTCCTGCAGACGCCTCAACCAGGACCAGGCATCAAGCATGCAACTGAGGTACGTGCCCTTGACCAGAATCAAACCTGAGACCCTTCAGGGACAATGTTCTAACCATTGAGCAAACTGGCTAGGGCTGTTCTTCAATATTAACCCAGATTGTTCACTTTCAGAAGATAATAAAGAAGGGAGGGCTTTGGGAGTTCAGTAATGTGTAAGATGGGTTCTGCCTGCAACCTTGTCTATCATCTACACAGTTGAGAATCCTTGTGCAAAAATCCAGCCATACTCTCCATAGCTGCAGCACGCAGTCCATGGGTATCAGCTGCATTCAAAATAAAACAAAAACGAAAAAGAAGCTCACATCCACGGTTACAGCCTTCGTGTCCCCCTCTCCTGCACAAGGAGCCCCAAGTTCAGCCCCTTGGTGCTGTGGCCCACCCACTGCTCACTTCCCTGGCCTGCCTCTTCCATTTCCATCCCTGGTGCACCCTTCAAGGTCCGTTCCCAGCGTGCCTTTCATTTGAAGCCCCGCCCCTTCAGCCGTGGTCCCCTCCCCCGCTGTCTGGGATCTGCAGGGTCTCTGCTCTTGTACTGACTCTTCTTTCCCTGAATTGCAGGTCTTTCTCTCCAGGCCCACTCTTTCCAGCTGAGCTGTAGGCTTCTGACGACACAGGGGGGCACTTCCTGGGCTCTCAGCTCTGCCCAGCGCCAAGCAGAGGGCTGTGCACATGAACCTGTGTCCATGCACCTGCTGGTGAAGCCACGCCTTCAAGGTTCCCTCACAGCAGACCTGCGCTCCTAGGAGGCGTGCCATCTCTCCGTTCTGCACTTTGGAACCAGGTGGCACAGGTAGACATTATGGCCGGGCCACTTCCTGGATGTGACTTTGGATCCATTAGGTAAATTCTTCATGCCTCAGTTTCCCCACCTGTCAAATGGAGAGAGCCAGAGTGTCTGTCTCCCAAGGTGTTGTGAGGATTAAATGAGTTAACGCATGTAATGCACTCAACCATGCCTGCCCATTGTTAGCGCTCAATATAGGTCAGCTCTTAAATACACAGGATGGGATCCTGGAGACTCAAAAAGAGCCCTCTGTCCAATCTCTGCTGGTGCAGATTGAAAAACACATGTTCAGGGAGGCTGAGAGTCCAGGCCAAGGTCACGTCCATGAGGCCAGCTTGTGATAGGGGCCCAGCCAAGACCTCAGACTCTTTGTGACATTGAACTTCATTGTGTGTGCATGTGTGTGGGTGTGCCTCTGTGTGTGTGTGTGTGTGTGTGTGTGTGTGTGAGAGAGAGAGAGAGAGAGAGAGAGAGAGAGAGAAAGAGAGAGAGAGAGAGAGAGCGCTGTGAGGCTGGTAGAATGGGGAGGGAAGGCAACACCAGCCTGTTTCCAAATCTGAGCAGATTTCTAATTAGGATAACATTCAGCTGTTCTCCGGAGGAAATCTAAGAAAGGAGGCAGCCATCTCGGGCTGCTCAGAAGCACACGGAGGCAGAAGGTAATCAGGCTCTCTTGAACCCGCCCCGCCGCCCGCCTCGGGTTCGGGCGCGCTATCTTTGTTTCCCTTGCGCTTCCCCGAGCCTTTAGCAATCGCTAACAATCCTATTTACTCTGTGTACCAAACACAGCTCCCGTCGCCATCGCACTATTTTTATCTAATATTGAAATTTCTCTCCCTAAGAGGAGCCCGGAATATATTATGATATCTGTGGAATTAACCACGTGCGGAATCTGCAGCGCAGACCTGGTGTTTATGGAGCCGGGCTCCAGCGCAAATGGAGGAATCATTCTGTTTTCCTTTGAAAGGAAATTCAATTGGATACATTTGCAGAAAAGCAAAATCATGTTTATTTAAAAACATATCCTTGCAAACTTTGGGCTTCAAAACCAATTATTTGTATCTGTCCGTGGGATACACTGTCCTATAATGTGTAGCATGGTTTCCCTGCAGAAACTGAGGCTGTCTTCATGATCCTATGCGAGGCAGGGCCGGCTAGCGGCATGGTCACCATTGTTTCTATATATAACAGGTCAAAAACACCTGATAGTGTTTGAGGCGTTGCAAAGAATTCTTTCAACATGTCCTAGAGTGAAGGGCGGGAGGGAGTTTAAAGGTCCCCCATTTTGCAGAGGAAGAGGCTAGTCTACACCACCAGCAATATTATTGAACGATTGCTGAGCTCCCAATGGCTCTACGCGGTATTGAGTGTTTAACACGGGAAACATAATTTTGTTGTTCCTTTTACACTTTGTACAGAGCAGCACTCGGATGGTAGTAGTGATGACATTGATAATATCCTCTGCTTATTTCAGCAGCTTAGAGAGCACGATTTGATCGTCACCATCTCCAGTGGCACATTGGGAAACCGAGGCTGGAGAAGAGTCGGTCATTTGTGCAGGGCCTCATGGGTAATCAGGGGAGGCCTTGGGTTTAGTGGAGGACTCTGCCTCTTGATGCCGAATTCACTGACGGGTCCCCATGGGTTAGGAGCTGCTGCCTTGGCCTTCCCCCTGGGCCTGCACCTTGTGGTTCTGAGTCCTGAGACAAAATCTGGCCAACTTGGTTTCAACAGCATTGAAAGTGAAGAGGTCAAGTCCACAGTGAAGGAAGTGCTGGTCCTCATTCCTGTCTCCTCATCTCTTGAGTATGTCTCCATATTCTATCTCCCCTTAAAGATTAAAAAAAGAAAAAAAAGAATTCCTACAATTCAAACCATCCCAACAAACCAGTAAGCCCTCTGGGACTCCCTAAGTGGATCTCTGCCGTTTTCAGCGAGGCAAGCAATTTGCAGATGAAGCTCAGAGAGGTGAGCATCTTCCCAGAACCACAGCCAATGAATGGCTGGCTGAGGACCAAGACATGGGCCTCTTACACGGTTCCTCCCATTAGGACATGAGGCTGCTTCTTGGCTAGTCTTCAGCCCATTAAGACAAAGCAGCCCAACCCACGGATCATGGGCCTTCCCACTGGATCTCTGAGCCTCCCCAGATCCCAGTCCCCAGAAGGTGGCTAACAGAGGGCTAGGAAAGTCAAGTAAAGTCTTTCTTTTCAGTATCCAGGAGCCTGATGGGGTAGCATCCTTCAAAGCAATAGCCCTTTGTGCAGGCACAGGGGTGGGTATGGAGCAAGGTCAAGTAAGTTCGGGAAAATTCTGGTTTCAACAGTTTCTTTACAGCTGGATTCCTAAGTCCAGGTCCATTTAAGGGACTAATGTTCATCATGAATGTCCAAGAGAGACCATGGTGAAGTGTTTTTAAAATTATTTGTCTGGAGAATCTTCTTTTTTTTTCCCGAATAATAGCTTATGGTCAAGGTTCATGGTCAGTTAACTATGGTCCTCAGGCCTATCAGGCTATCCACCTATTTTGTAAATAAAGTTTTTTTGGAATACAGAACTGATTGCTTGTTGACATATTCTCTACAGCTACTTTTGCTCAACAAGAGCAGATTTAGGTTCTTGCAATGGAGATGGTATCTGGTCCTTTGCAGAATACGGGTATAACCCAGAGAATACTAAAATGGGCACCCTTTTCTTTTTATTACAAACTTAGAGTTTCAGTATTGATCCTCATAAGTCTTATAGCCAGCGGTTTTTCCCTTCTTTTTAAAAAATATATTTTTATTGATTTCAGAGAGGAAGGGAGAGGGAGAGAGAGATAAACATCAATGATGAGAGAGAATCATTGATTGGCTGCCTCCTGCATGCCCCACACAGGGGATTGAGCCCACAACCTGTGCATGTGTCCCAATCAGGAATTAAACTGTGAACTCCTGGTTCATAGATCAACGCTCTACCACTGAATCATGCCGGCTGGGCTAGTTTTTCTCTTCTTAATGGTAGGATGGGACTTATCCCTGGAGATGGTCATTATGGGCCACATTTAGAGTTATAGAACTTAGAGCCCTTTCAGTTTTCCATTCACAGATAAGTTATGTCAGACCCAGCTTGTGAGTATGACATCCCTGAAATCATGAAGATAGCTGGTTACTGAATGGTGAAAGGCAGTCCCTTCTATATGGGGCTGAGAGGGGGAAATTGGAGCAAGAGGCTGGTCTCTATTGTATTGTGCATCCAGACTGGAGGTCCATTCAAAATCCCCCAGTGAGCGGAAGTGCCGCTGAGCTCCCGCCTGGTGTGTGCCAATAGTTACAGGACCCGGTAGGCAACTTGCTTTTGCTGGAGGTTTACATTTAGCTTTATGTTCTTTAATTTTTTCTTTGTTGCAGATTGGCTTCCAGTGAACTGAATATTAAAAAGATATTACAGGGAGGAACAACTGGCCCGGCTGATTGTTTTCTCCCAAAATGGAAGTGATGATGAGAGAACGCTTTCATTTACATAAACAATCAGTTAAAGGGGCCTCGCCGAACGTGAGCATTTATATTGATGACATCCTGATTGTAGCCATAAATAACAATATTTTTACTGTTGGGTGATAAACCTCATTACTCAGCATGTTTTAGGTGCGTGTGCACTTAACGGGGTGATAGGGACATGCTGGAAGGCGATGATGGGAGATGAAGGTGAGTGCTGGGCAGAGTGGGGGGAGACCACCTTGCCAATGAAGGTGGGTAATGAATGACTTCACCCAGGGCCCTCTATGGTGAGCCTTTGACTCATCCCAGGCTGACATGGACAAATGAAATGTATTGAAGCAGAAAAGAGACCTCACTCACCCCACAAGCCTGTGTCCAGAGACGGAATGTGCCAGGCTCTGTCCTTGATTCGCTGGTGGTCGGGAGGGATGACTGGAGCTCCCACAGTCAATGGTGACAGGGCCATGGGATGAATGCATTGGAGCAAAGAAAACAAGTTTCCCGGAGTAGTTTTAGTTGTGCATGTGGTTCTGATTTTATTGTTCTGTTCTTTTGCTTTGTTTTGCCTTCTGACTATTTATCTATTAATTTTAAAGTTTTAGTTTCAGATTCTTGTACTAAGGTCTCACTTCCATAAAGCTCACTCACTTTTGGTGCCTGGACTGATGACTTTTTATATATGTTCCCACTTATCTGACTGCCATCCTGATCAAGACACAGAACATTCCAGCAGCCTAGAGGTCAAGTCTTTCTTTTTAATTAGGAATTCTTGAATTAATCAAATGTTTTAAACCCAAGGATACCCTTCTTTATAAACCTGGATAAAAAGATCATAGAGACAAATATAAAAATACATTAAGATGTGAAAGAGGCAGGTATTTAGTTAAACCAAATACTCTCATCTGATGTTTCTGTGAAAGTGTTTTGTGAATACAATTAACATTTAAATCAGTAGACTTTTGGGTGAATCAGATTGTCACGCATAATGTGGTGGGCAGGTCTTAACTATTAAGATCCAAAATCAGTTGAAGGTCTTAATAGAAGAATTGCCTTCCCTGAAAAAGAAGGAATTGTGCCAGCAGATGACCTTTGAACTTGAACTGTAACTCTTTCCTGGGTCTCCAAACTACTCCCTAAGCAGATTTTAGACTTACAAAGCTTCCACAATCATATAAGCCAACTCCTTAAAATCTCTCTTTCTCTCCTGCTCTCTCCAAATATACACATCCTATTGGTTCCATTTCTCCAGATAACCCAGGCTAATACACCCTACAAGACCATCCTATTCTGGTGGTTTTCATGATGCTAGGCAGCAATCTCTTAAAAAGAAGAAAGAAAGAAAGAAAGAAAGAAAGAAAGAAAGAAAGAAAGAAAGAAAGAAAGAAAGAAAGAAAGAAAGAAAGAAAAAAGAAAGAGAGAGAGAGAATGGTCTTTGAAGTTCTGAAGGCCTGTGCTAGAATTCTGGCCTGGGCACTGACTAATGCTTTTACAGCCACAGGTATCTTAGCCTTGCTTTCCCATTGTTATAGAGAAGCAATGAAATCTGCTCTAGTCTACTTGAGAGAATTAAATATTTTTTCTTTTTATTGATTTCAGAGAGAGAGGAAGGGAAAGAGACAGAGATAGAAACATGAGTGATGAGAGAGAAGCATCTATCGGCTGCCTCCTGCACGCCCCCTACTGGTGGTGGAGCCACAGCAACGTGGGCATGTGCCATGACTGGGAATCAAACTGTGACCTCCTGGTTCATAGGTGGACACTCAATCACTGAGACACATTGGCCAGGCTACTTGCGAGAGTTAAGTGATGAGTTACATTTCACCTGGACTATGATGAACACTGGCCACATGTGGGCTCCTCCTCCTTCCTTCTGAAGGCAGACCACATTCTCCCAAAGAAAGTCAACAAAGAGAGAACTGGAGAAAAGGGTGAATGAAGCTCCAATTCAAGTTTTATCCCTATGGCTTAGCATTATCAGAAACTGGTCAAATATTGGATGGCTTGGGAAAGGACTATAACTTGGAGCAAGACAATTAAATAAAAGAAGACAGATGGTTACAAAATAAGGTCTCTGGTCCTAAATATTTCTGTTTATTTCCCCCACTAATGCCCTGATGTGTTGACTAGCATTTGGCTATTTCACAGTTGCTACAATCATTTTGTCAAAGGTTGTAGGGTTTTCTTTATCTTTGAAGAAAAAGTTAGTTTACAGTTTATTAACTTAGAGTACTGGAAATTCCTCCCATGGGCTTTTTAGCTGAAACAAGACCTCAGAAAAGTGAGTCCTTAGCACCAATCTGGAAGATTTAAAAACATGAATAGCTATCATTGAAACAGCAGGGGGAAAATAGATTCTCCTTTTTACTCTCTTTGCACTCAAAATCAGGTTTTATTATTTTCCTCATAAACACCTTGAGTCTGACTTTTTCAGTCCCCCCTCCCCCCCTCCACAAAACAGCTACTTTCTGTAATGATGATAATTATACAGCGCCTAAGGGCTTAAAACACATCCACTTGCATGCTTTCTATTAACATACAATGAGCTCACCCCAGAAAAGGAAGATACTTGTTGATTATCTCTTTTTCAGGCAGAGGAACTGAAACTCAGGGAGGCTGACTGGCTTAACCAAAGTCAGGTAGCCACAGGTGGCTGAGAAGGTTCTAGAAACAGGTCTCTCTGGGTACTAAGCCTGAACACATTTTTTTGTGATAATGAACTGTATGTCTACATCATACACATTGAACAACCAAGCTGAGGACCAGCTCCCTCCCAACACCCAGGTCCCACCCTCCACCTTGCTTATTGTTTTTCCTTCCCATCTTTGGAGACACATCAGATACGTTTAGATCTTGATAATTCAAGACTCATTCCCACTCTGAGCCCAACGTTATCAGTTGAGTCCCTCCAAAGGGCCAATGTGTAAGCGAGTAGAATGGGATCTCCTGTTTGGAGTTCAAGTCCTCTCTCTGACATGTAAGAAGTCCACGTTTCTTCTCTTTGACTGCAGTTTACCCACATGAAAATGGGAAGGACAATATCCAACTGGCAGCATGCTTATCAATATTGAATAAATAATATGCTCTCATGTACAAGGGTTAGAGTCAAGCAGACAATAAGTGTTTCATAAATTAGCAAAGAAAGAAAGATGCCTAAGAAGGTGTGATTTCTGGCTCATCTGATGCAGCCACTAAAAACATAAAAGAGGAATAAATTCATGTGCAGTGCGTCTCCTGTGCCAGTGTCTATGCCAGGTGTTTGTACGCGCGTTAAGTGAGTTCAACCCCACTTCAGCTTCTCGGATAAGCATTACATCTGCCATTTTGGGAGCAAAGGGGTATAGAGTATAGCACCTTCCCGAGAGCGAGGCCTCAAATTCCCCTGGGCTCTGCCTAGTTCCTCTGCCCTTTCCAATATGCCATGTTTCCTTCTGTTGCCGGTGGAAAGGGGGTCCTTTCATGGGGTCATAGAAAAGCATTTCAGGACCCACATGTGGGAGGATGAGGGGTAGCAGTAAGACTTGTCGAGGAGGAAATGAAAGAATCTCACCTCGGTCCATCCTGCTGTGAGAGAAGCCCAGCCTTGTCCCCATTGAGCCCAAAAGAAAGGCCAGGTCAAGAAATTCGGTGCCATCGGTTTAGTCCAGGCCAAAGCTTAGCCCAGCTCAGTCTCTGCCCCCTGCGCTGGCTTGGTCTCTGCCATCTCCACCAGCTCAGTCTCTGCCCCTTCCATGCCCTCTCTGCTAGCTCAGTCTCTGTCCCCAGTTGCAGTTCCCCTGGTGCTGCATTGCTGTACCCAGGCTTGAGCTTGGAGCTTGTGCTTAGAGTCCACCTGGCTGCCAGGCTGCACAGCTGGAGGTCCCACATGGGTGCCATGGAAAGAGAGCACATGAGAGTGCTAATGCACTAAAATCCTTGTTACCAAATGAGAGAGAGCAAGAGCATATGTGTGTGTGTATGAGAGAGAGAGAGAGAGAGAGAGAGAGAGAGAGAGAGAGAGAGAGAGAGAGAGCGAGCTTGCCTTTGTTTAGCTTCCATCATCTTGGGCTTTCAAACCAATCAATCTCCCATTTTTTTGCCAGCTGATGCTGGGTCCTCCCCCAACAATCCATTTCCTAGATTTGCTAAGTCCTCTGTCCGTTAACCAATCCAATCCTTCTCCCAGGCTAGACACTTCCTCCTGGTGGTGCCATCTTAGTTCCTACTGCCCATGGACCCAGCAGAGGAATTTCCCCTTTATTGTTCTAATCCTTCTCCTGGTAATCCCTGCTGAGGACTGCTAATGATCTTTCTGCCCACTTTGGGGATCAGGGCCTGAGGGCAGAGGGTGCAGGGGTCCCCTGGGGAGCCTATGAATGCTGCAACTTCCTAGTGAAGCAGGTTCAATGTCCAACTCAGCTCCCTCACTTACTATGCTTAATGCCCGATTCCCCTTTTTTATTTTATACACACCTATGCTAACATCTCCAGTGGGCTTTCTAGTCTACCCAATGACTACTCTATTGAATTAAAGACCAAATGTGTGTTGGGTACCGAGGATTTTTTACTCCATTCTGTTGCTGGAGGATTGGGTTGGTGGGATCCTTCCCTTGCTATTGCAATATCTTTAGAAAAGGAATTTTAAGATTTGCACAGGAGAAAGGGTGGTTTGATTGGCAAGGACTTCTATTTCTCAGGTAGCAAAGTCCCATTGTCCTTAAACTAGTCCTAGAAAATACATAGCTGGGGGTCCAGCAGAGCCAAAAGCCAAGCCAGTGTCCAGAGTTTCTGCTCCATGGTGGAGTGGAGTCCAAAGCATCAGGCTAGATTCAGTTCACTAATCCATTGTGTGGGTCCCACGTAGCCCATTTGGAGTGCACCTCTACAAAAAGGAGTTCTAAGAGAGCAAGTGAGCCAGGAGCACAAGCAAGAGATCCCTTTGTTCAAGAGTTTAAATAATAAATTCCCAGTGTGTGCAGTGGCCACACCTATTCTCACTTGCTCCAGGTGTGACTGACAGGTGAGCATCTTCCCATGTCACCAGACCTAACTGGGCAGGGGTCTAAACTGCCTTTGTCCAGCCCCTTTCCCCATCAATCTGTGGGGAACAGACCTGGGGAGTGACAACTGCAGCTTCCTGGCATGGCTAGGTTACCCAGTCTCCCCTTTCCTCCTTTCCTGTCATTTAATAACCAGGTTATTATCATGGTGTCAGTCCACACAGCAGCCCTGGGAGTGAAAGTTGGAACTACCCAATACAAGTAGGTGGATGTGGACTTCACCTGACCAGCAAGGACACAAGGAAAAAACAGGTACACAGATTTTTCGCAAATATTTCTTGCTTTGGAACCTAATTTAAAATGAACCAAGTTGCGTAGTTCATGCAATTATAAAACGGAACATTTTGTAGGGCTGGGTCATGTATGGGAGGGATGAAGAATCATCCAGTAGCTATGGAATGCCAAGGTGATTTTAAAGCTACATTTCAAGAGGCGCTTGAGGGATTATTCCAGGCCCAAAGCGGGCCAGGCAGGGAGTTGCAGCCATTTGGTGCCGGAGTGGAAACGCGTGCAAGCTGCAAGTGCAGCCAGAAACGCAGTAAAAACAGACTGTTCACCCTGTTTCTGCGACGCATATGCGTTACTGCAGACAGCCAGGTCATTCCGTTATCTTTGGCCTTGGACGTGTGTGTCGTGTGGTTTATGTGCCCCTCTCTCAGCCCCTGCGGTACCCTCAGAGCTGGGGCAGGTGGCGTGAGGCTGGTGGTGGGGTAAGAGCCCTGGTGAGCATGGGCCGGAGGCTCAGAAGGACCTGTGTCACTTACTCGGCAAGCGATGGAGATTCTCTCATGGTCCAGAATGAATTGCCCTTGGGGCCCCAGCAAGAATAACACGATTCACTTTTATAGCAATGCGTGTTACACACAGTCTTTGGCTGGTGGAGGAAATGGTCTCATCGGGCATGCTTGCAGGGGAACTCTCCCGTGCCCTTGCCTCTCTCTTGCCCCTAATTTTCTCAAGGGCACAGAAGATGCCCGGCATGCGGGATGGTAATGAGGTGGCCGCCTTTTCTAACATCAGAATTTCAATAAGGACGGAATTTGCCTCCAAAGAGGACAGTGATCTTTTCATGAACATGTCCTTTGTCCTGAGGCACCGAAATCCCCAAATCCCTGAAATATTTCATCTAAAGATAAGATGATGCTGCTCTAGCCTGGGTGGAAAAAGAAAGAGGGGGGAAAGCCATCTATCAGATGTAGCCCGGAAAGTCTTGTCGCTTGGGGAGAAGGTAAATTAAAGGCTTCTATCTTATCTGTATTTCAATTAAAATCTTATTTTTGGTCCCCAGCAGTGCAACCCGTTGAAGTCTTTCCACAGGAAAAAAAAATGCCGTTTTCATAGGTGGATGTTGGAGAAATCTTCAATGGGCATTTCTGTATACGATGTGGGCTATTTTTCATGTGTGGGAGAAAGCACACCAATGATGGTTTGAAAGAGATGGGACACTTTACAAAGGTGGAAAGGGCAGCGGGTGGGTCACCCTGGTAATTTTCTGTTGCAGGGTCTCCCCCTTCCCGCACTGAGCCCTCACTGGAATATTTGCAAACCCACCCCATGTACTTAAGAAGCAAAGAGGGCGGAGGGGACACACCAGGGAAAGGAGTTAGGAGCTGAATATCCGAATATCTTGTCAGAATCCTTTCGGGGTGCTCTGTTCACAGTCAGCAAAGATGATGGAGAGAGAGAGAAGCCAGTTGAGATTTAGAGGATGTTGCCCAGGAAAGGAACTTTCCCTGAAACAGCCTGGTAGGACGCAGTGACTGAGACCTAAGCCCCCGCCCCATGAACAACCATAGACTAAATCAGGCATCAAGCAATAGATCCATCGGTCAACCGATGCATCCATAAAGCTATATTCAAGGAGATACAAAGCTATATTCCAAAGTAAACATGAGGCAAGTGTAAAATGTGGGTTTTCAAGACGCAGGAAGGAAACCTGAATGAGGGGTTTCTGTGTGCATGGCTGTGCTGTGTAACCATGGGTGGGAGGGGCAGGGAGAAGGGGATGAGGAAGCTGGCCTTGGGCTGGCGGGAGGAGGGAGGAGGGAGGGGGGGAGGAGAGAGGAGGGAGGAGGGAGGAGGGAGGAGGTGTGGACCTGGCTTTGCTGCAGGTAACCAAGACAAGGCTCAGCAAACCTTCTCTGCACAGGGCTGGATCGTGAATGTTTCAGGATTGGCGAGTCACGAGACTGGGTCACGGCCACCCAGCTCTGTGGGTTCCAAGCAGAAGTAGCCCTCGGCGACATGCCAGCCAGTGGGCCCAGCTGTGCGGAGATAGGACTTTACTCCTCGACACTGAGATTGGAAGTTCAGATAATTTTCACCTCCTCAAGTCTTCTTCCTTTGACTTTGTTTTAATCCCGAAAGAACCGGCCTCCACTCACAGACCATGCAAAGCTGACGATGGCCAGGTGGCCCGGCAGGGGTAGGTTACCTCTTATCTTCTCACCACCATGACGTCATCAGGGTCCTTGCTAAAGGTATGATTTAGAAAATGCAGGCGCTGTGGTGTGAAGTAGCCCCTCGTCCTGTCCAGACAATCGGTTTGCACGGGGAAGGTGGGGGCATGTCCTGCAGTCAGCCGTTGCCATAGGAGGAGTGGTGGGTAATGGGATATGGAGGAGTGGACCGCCTTACTGAGCGACCATTTCCTGGGCACTTACCCGGGCTAGCCACCGTTCTGCATGCCTTTCCAACTCCTTAACCCTGTAACACCAGGAAGTCGGTATTCTTTCTACCATTGCTTCGCAAATGAGGAAACAGAGGTCAGGGATCAGCTAACTCGCCAGAGGGCACACAGCAGATGAGAAGTGGATCCAGAACCCCCGGGCCTGGGGTCAGAGTAGGAATGTGGGTGGTGCCCCACGGAAGTGCAGGGTGGGAGCCCAGAATTCAGACCCTCCGGCCTGAGATCAGGACTCCACCACGTGCCAGCTCCAGGAGCAAGCGTCCCTCCCTCCAAGCCTCAGTTTCCCCAGCGGTGGAACCGGCCATGACTGTACCAACTGCATAAAGTGAGATTGAGGAATAAGAATCGATGGTCTATGACCAGTGCCTGTTCATGTGGGCGGATGCTTCCATTAGCTATGAGTTGCACACATTTTCAATAACTTGGCCACACGTGGTGTGGTGCTATATTGCTTTGAAATGACCCCTTTCTGACTCTGAGAGGTTCCTGAGTCATTTTATTCCATCAGGATTTGGCCCATGGTGCTCACTCCACCCATAAACATAAAGTCTGTGATACTTTAAACAGCCTGGATAGGTCCTGAGGGTCTTACAGACAGGCCCTGGGTCCCCCAGGAGTCCACATGGAGTTCCACACTGGGTGTGGTCTGGACTCAAGTGACACGAAGCACGCTTATAGGATGCAGAATCGGCAGGCTCGGAGGGACCTGGAGGGGGGCCTGGTCTGACCCCTGGCTCGGAGGGCACCACATGCAAATCAGAGCCACGGGCGCTCTGGGCTGCAGGGGTCCCAGCTCCTCTCACCTCGGGGAAAATCCATGCATCAACCCAGCTAAGCTCCACCCGGTTATGCGTGAAGCCCGGATTGTTTTAGGTGGCGGGATTCCTAAGTTTTGGCTATGCTTGCTTTCTTTTCAGTGGGTTTTTAAATGAAGACCGGAACCTGCCACCACACCCCACACCACCCCTGGCGCCCCCACTGGGATAGTGGCTGTGACCCACCACCGCCTGATGTGCAGGACAAAGGCCACACTCAGGGCCCTTTGGACTCTCACTCCCCCACGGGAGCTACAGCGGTTCCTCAGCGCTGTGACCTCCTGTCCCGCATCTGAAAGCACTCACCAGCCTCTCTGAAATCAGGGTGCCCCTTCACATGAGGGGCAGCTCAGGAGGCAGCGCTCCCCCCTCCGGCGTGGGGGTGGGGGTGGGAAGGTGGGGGGCAGCCACAGCCCTTCCCTAATCAGAGGGCAGCCCTGCAACATGAAGAGGTGCAGAGATAAAAGTCACAGGAGCAAAGTGCACAGCTCCTGCAGACCCCCAGGACTCGAAGGGCCGGGTCCTGGGAAGGTGGCAAACTAGTCAGGTTTAGCCGCATTCCCCAGGAAGAGCCCACAATCCGCCAGTTTCACCCAATTGTGAGGCTGACTTCATAGCCCAGCGCCAGTGACCTTAATTCTTACGTAAATTGTTTTAAGAAATGCTGTTTCAGCAGTGCTCTTGAGAGCAGAGGGGGTGACACTGCCTGGGGTAGGGGTATGGCAGGGAGGAGAGACCAAAAACACGGACTCGACAGGAGACGTGGATGAGGAGAGCTGCCAGCTGGCTCCTTCTTCCCTGATACCACGAGAGTGAAACCCCATCTCAGGAGTGGGAGGACTTCTCCCTGTCGGTGTAAAATGAAAGTTCAAAGAACAAGAAAGCCTTGTGCCACCGTTTTATTGTCAATGTTCCCTCTTAGTCTTTCTTCCCTTTTTCTTAGCGGCATGAAGGTATTGCTTCATCTTACACCTGTGGCATCTTAGAGCCAACGACCTGGTGTGTGGTCACCATGGTCACCATGGGAGCCGGGGCCCGAGAGAAGTGAAGAGACTTCGCCCTGAGGACTCACAGTCCAGTGTGAGAGATCCTCTAGGGGTCAACCCCTTAGTCTTGGGGTGCGCCCACTTACCCTTTGAGGCTCTGCTGAGCTATCCCCTAGAGATCGCCTCATCTCTCACTGCCTGCTGCTGGCGGTTTCCTCTCTGAACCTCCATAAGGTTTCCTCGGGGTGGTGGGTTCCAGAACCGCCAAGCACTTAGCTTTCAACCCTGGCATCTCCGCTTGAACAGGACGCCGGAGGCTGCTCGATCTCCGTTCCTTCATCTGTGTGGTGCGGCGTACCTCACGCTCAGCTGGCGTGGCTGATTTGGGGATTTGGCACACTGCTACCCGGGGGGCACTGAGAAGGCACCTGGCAGAGGGGAGGTGGAGCTAATGGTTAGCCTGTGCCATGCGCGCACGGAGACGCTGCGATTAGGTTCATGGTGATGTGGGCCTACGTGCAGCCCCCGGGAGCTGGAGTGATGTCCAATGGGCCTCGTTTCTCTCCCTGCACGTGGGCAGCATTTGGCTCAGGGTAGGCAGTTGATCATTAAGCCTTTCAATAAACACTTATTAAATCAAATACCCGGTAAGCATTCTAAGCTCTGGTCACAGAGAGCTCGAACAATATTTGTTGAGTGAATTAAGGAATGATTATTCAGTTTGCAAGGAGTGGCTTGGCCAAGGGCAGGACTCCAGAGGTCATCAGCTGATAACAGTCCACGAACCCCGGATGTGACCTTTACGTCCTGTTTTCCTGTGTTTTTTGAAGTAACAAACGTTCTCTTAACATTGCAGCCAGCGCACCTACCAGCAAGGTGTTCGACGGCACTCGGGCTCAACCTAACTCTTCTTTCTTCTTTTTTTTTAATTGCATTTATTAGGGTGATGTTGGTTCACAAAATTATATAGGTTTCAGGTATACCATTCTACCGTACATCATCTGTATATTGTATTGTGTGTTCACCACCCCAAGTCTAGTCTCCTTCCAGCACCATTTATCCCCAATTTACCCTCTTCTACCCCCCTGCCCCTTCCCTCAAGAAATCAGCATAATGTTGTCTGTGTCCATGAATCTTTCTTTCTTTTTTTTTCTTTACTGAATCCATTCACCCCCTCACCCAGCCCCAGTCCCTCCTCTCTGAAAGTTGTCCGTCTGTTCCCTGTATCCATGAGTCTGTATCCATGTTGTTCATTAGTTTATTTATTTATTTATTTTTTGTAGATTCCACATATAAGTAACATCATATAGTACTTGGTTTTCTCTGACTGTGTTGCAAAGAGTAAAATTTCCTTCTCTTTTATGGCTGAGCAGTATTCCATTGTGTGAACCACGTCTTTTAATGAGCTGTCTCTGACTCGGCAAGGACCATGGGACTCTTTGTCATAGGAAAGCTCTCCACCTGCAGGAGTCTGGGAGATTTAGATGCCAATTGTTCCAACTTCAGTTGCTCCCAGACCTTCCCTCTGGTCTCCCCATCATCTCAGTCAAGGAACTCACATCTCAGCCAAGGAACTCACTTTCCCTTTGCTCAGCACTTCCAAGCTCACTTGGACTCCATTCATTTTCCCAGTCTCTGTTGGTTCCGTTTTGGTTTCTCTGTGTCCTTCCTCTCCAAGGGTGACATTCTAGGTAGGATTTGTGTTCACTGCCATCCAGCCTGGGGATCCGCCTTCCCTTTGACACCCTCATAGGCAACTTCCCTGCTTTCTCCTCACCCCGTAGCATTGATAAGAAGGGGGTTACACACATAGCCATTGGCTCTGCTCTTGCAATATTTCTGAGTTGCTGCCTCTGGCACAGGGTCAGTCTGTTTCTGGAACTATGTTAGTTTTAGCTGATGAGTTGTGAGCTGAAGAAACATAGGTCACGTCTAGCTACACTATTTATTTATACATAACCCCCCTCCAGGTCCCTTTGTCCCTTTGCTTCTGTGACCAGCAGCATTGAGATGGCAGCCGACTCATCAACATCACTCTTGGAACGAGGAGGTAAGAAGCAGACCTATGACAGAGCTGGAGAGTGAGAAAGGCGTAAAGCATAGTTGGTGTAAATTATAAGCATCTGAGGGTTTCCTGCTACCACTTTCTACAACCTTAACATATATTTCCTTCCAGGTTATAATGATCCAGTCATTGTCTGTGTAACGTGGATGAAGTCCATGTCACTTTTTCACAAGGCATCAGCTAAACATTTCAAGATCTGTAAATGTGCACACATGTGCCTCTTATGCTAAATGCCCTATGTTGCCAAGTCGTGTGCTGACGACCCAGTCCTGGAATTTCTCACAGTTGAAAAGTAGCCTCAAGCTGCCTAACAGAACTGTTACTCTTTAGCAAGAGGGGCTGGGATTAGATGATGGTGGTGGGCAGCCTTATGAGCCATTGTGTCTGATGCAGGATTCGCTTAGGCGCCTTCATCTTGTGGCATCATTTCCAAACACTGGTTGCCCCTCCGCGTGGCAGTTGGCATCTAATATTTCTAAACATATTTCGCTCAGTGACACCTTAATGGCACACAATAACACTGGGCCTCCCTCTCAGAAAAATGGATACTCTCATTTCTCTAAACGTTGGGCCTTTAGCTTCAACCATTTCCATTTAAATGCAAATTTCAATCATGCTGCCTTTCTGGGTGCCAACGTGAGAGTGTGTGGAACTGGTAGCAGCTGGAATCCAAATTTCAGGGTCTGGGAGCTGCTCCCTGCACGGTCCTAGATGAGTCAAGTGGTTCCTTTCCTCTTGTCCCCTTGTTGCTGGGGTCGTCTCAGAGGAAATGCAGAAGTGGCCAAGTGAGAAGCAAGGATGGCTCCCAGCACAGGAGACTTGGAGACTAAGGTACCACACGGAGGCCCCTGAAGTGACCTAGGCTTGTCCCTTAGTACTGGGTGCTTATAGACAGAACCTGGGGCCCAGGAACCCCTCAGAGGGCTCTGACGGACAATGGCTGCACATTCCCTAGCCCAGGTCTCTGTCACCCTCAAATCCTGAGTCGAGTCCCTGTCTTCCTGGCCTGATCAACCCCTCCTTGTCTATGGGCAGACTTCTGGGGCCCAGGCCAGGAGGGCAAGCCCTACCCTCCAGTAGGGCAGAAGGGGTTGGCATAACCTTCAGAGGGGTTTGCTGAGCTAAGTTTTTAGGGGGTAGAGGGGGGGGTCGGTGACCCTCAAAGTGCAACTAGTCCAAAAGCCTGGACCTACGGAGAAAGACTGCTGGGACTTCAGACAATTCGGGAAGCTCATCTCTTAGAGGAAAACACGTATGTTCTGGAACCATTCAGACTTGGTTCAAATCGAGCAGTGTTGTTCAAATCGAACTCGATGGGATAGTGTTCAAGAGCATTGATCCGGACTGCCGTTTTCACAAACATAAATAGAGCCAGGAATGGCGACTGCACCTCATGAGGCCCTGGTCAGGACACGCATGCTGATCATTCATGGAAGAGGCTTAGGACAGCGCCTGAGCCCTGTGCACGCCCTGGAGGGTCCTGAGGGGACAGCGCAGGGGCGAGGGGCTGGATGCAACGCTGTGTGTGTCCCTCCTTTGACATGTGGTCGCTCCCTCTGCTTCCAGCAGGGAAATCCTTCCAGGCAAAAGACCTTTTCTTGCAAAGGAAAGGATGCAGGATGCACGGGGAGGCCGGTACGATGGCCAGCTTTGTCTTGAGACCAGAGGCAGCCCCCGGGGATGCAGCATGAGAGAGGAGAAGGGAGCAAGCCTGCTGTGGAAGGGAGGGAGGGAGGAAGGAAGGAAGGAAGAAAAGAAGAGAGAGAGGGAGGGAGTGAAAAAGAAAGGAAGGAAGGGAGGAAGGGCGCCTTTGTAGCCAGCGAGCCCACGTGTAAGACTCAGACGTCGGGCTTGCTGGGCAGAAATCACATGTCAACATCATTGGGAGCTGGTAGAATTTATTTACTGTTCTGTCCCCTAGTGGGCAGTGGGATGTGTCTGAGTGAAGATGCAGGTGGCTCTAGGTTGCATTCCTGGGAGACAGTGGAAGGGCTGCGCTGTGAGGCACAGTGGAGCAGCTCTGAGGAGGATCTTGGCACCGCCTACACACTTCTGAGACCAGAACTCACCAAAACCTGATCACTGGTCAAGCCGAGCGCTGGCTGCAGGGTGGAGAAGCAGAGAAAACTGAGCTCCATGTAGCAGGTAACATACGGAGCTAAACAGGTATGATTGAGACCGATCATGACCTGGAAAGCAAACAAAGGTGGGGAACGTTCACCCCAGGCTGGTGCGTGTAAGTATCTTGGTCAGAGGACCCAGAGTGAGGCTGACCAGCTGGGAGGGTTTCCAGGTTTGCCTTGTAGAGTGTTGTGAAGAGACAGGGGCACAGACGTGAAAGACAGCAGCAGGGGAGGGCAAGGGCTGGCAATGCAGCTGAAAAAGAGCCAATGGCACAGAAGAGCCAATCAGAGCAAATTAGGGGAGCGCATGCCTGGATGGGGTTCTTATGAGATCAGGAATTTCTTAAGAGCAAGAAGGAGGTCACACTGAGAGGAGAGCATGCTTGCTCTGTGCTTGTTCATCGAATGGATGGATAAATGCGTGGGTGGTTGAGTGACTTTGTGGATGGGCTCACGAAGTGCTTCTCCTTCCTCTCACTTACATCTCCATCAGCAGGGCTCACCTGCTCTTCCCTCTTCCCACCTGACCTCCCCCACTGGCGGCCCCATCTTGTCATTTGGCTTTTGCTCAGATATCCATCAGCTGACCTCAAAGGGCCAGCTCCTCTGCCTGTGACCCCATTGCTTGTCACTCTCCATCACACAGCCCTGACCCATGTGTTCCAGCCACTCACCCATCGTAGGAACCCGCTGAAGCTGTGTTTGTTGGGTATCGTGTGCTCCCCAGCCTACCCTGGATTGCCAGCTGCCCCAGTACACAGGGTGTGGGGATTTGCTCACCTCTATTTTCCCAGAAACAGCGGCTGACCCACGGCAGATGCTCAATGATTCTTGGTAGAATTTATCAACGACTCTGTACCCACCTTCCTGTAGCTACTGTTTGTAGAGCACGGAGGTCAGCCTAGGCCCTGTTCTTCACAGTCATGACTGCAGATCTTCATGCTTCTGTGAAAATAGATACTGTCAACCGCACTTTATAGATTGGCAGCCTCAGAGTGTGTGCACACACACACGCGCTCACACTGTTGTTCTTTTAGGACGCAGATCTCAGAAAGTAATGGGGAAGGTCCGAACTTTGTGGGCTGGGACCAGCTGGCCAAGAACCCAAGGCACAGGGGGCAAGCAGGGCCAGTATTTAAGAACACCCCCTTCCCGGGCCAGCCCTGGTTTCCCAGGGCCAGGAATGCGCACGGCATGGCGGGCTGGCTCCCAGCAGATGGGGCGCCCTCCCCGCGGGGCAGGGCTGGGCTAACTGGAGGCAGATGTTGCAGCTTCAGGAGTCAGGCCGGTCCCTGTATGTTTGGGAGAACTTGAAAGAATTCTGGAAGAGCCATCAATCTTGGACTGGAGCCTTTTATCAACCTCTAATTTATCACGGTCTCTTAATTACTTTGACTGGAGAAGTCGTAATCCATATGTATTGGAAATTTGGTCGGCACTGGCCTGCTACTCATGACAAGGGCAGTTCTTGACACATGCGCTTTAACTTAGGGCGATTCTGCTCGGCGGCCACTTGCTTCTCGGTCCCTTTGCTGGCAAGACTCAGCCACCCCGCGACATTCTCTGACCATCTCCGTGGTGCCGAGTCCCGCACTTGCCCGCAAGAGACAAGGAGGAGGAAGAGAGAACCACTCTCAAGAAACCTGATCTTGACTGGAGGAAACAGACAAGCAGATAATTCTCCTTGACAGTGATAAATGACACGGGGGCCAAGCAGGGGCTGCTGGGAAGCAGCCAAGGAAAGGCACATGCCTAAGCCAAGGGCATCAGGGGCGGCTGCATGCAGGAGGCAACACCCTGTCCTAAGACTTGAAGGCCTTTGCAAACAAGGACCGTGCAAAGGCCTGCAAGAAGAGGGTAACATGGAATGATGGAGAATTAAAATTAGCCAAGTGTGACTGAAACTGTAGCAGATGACTGTAGGCATGTTGATGGGGCCTGGTACATGGTAGCACCTCTTCTCTGAGCTCCAGACAACCCAACGTGCCTATTCGGCATCTCTATTTGGTTGGCTGATGGACCATCTCACACCCAATATGGCAAAAACATGGCCCAAATGTTTTCTGTCCTTGCCTTTCCTGCTCTCTGCTCCCAAACCTACCCCATCTCCATGCTTCCCCGTCTCAGTCTATGGTGCCACCATGTAGCCATTTGGTCAGCCCTGACCTGGAAGCCAGATCTGCTTCTTCTCTTTCCTTAACTCCCTCATCCAGTCTATCCAAGAGTTCAAGAGTTCTGCCGGCTTATCTTCAAAAGGGGTCTGAGCCTGTTTCTCTGTCATCCCCCGCTGTCCTCCCCACTGCTGCCCCCCTGCTCCAATTTCAGCCAAATTGAGGAAGTGCGCTCCTTCTTTACCCTCCTCTTCCTCCCTCATCTTGCCTTTCAAATCTTAGAGTCTAAGACTTAGACCAATTGCTGGGTCTTAGCCATCCCAGATCACCCCTCTGGCTGTGTGACTGTGGACACGATGCTTAAGCTCCCTGCCTCCATGTGTAACTGTCAGAAGGGTGTGAAGAAGCGCCCACTGGGAAAGTTGTCTGTAAAGATATTGCAGAATTATGTCCATAAATGCTCAAGCCGGTGGCTGTCCCCTTGCACCTGCACAGTGACGAGGAGCTAGAGTGGAGCACAGCAGGGCAGGGCCACCAGTGACGTTAGAATTCACTCTGAATGTCCCTGCAAAAGACACTGCAGGCCCAGGGCTGGCCTAATCACAAGACGAGGAAAGTGGCTCTGTGAGAAGAGTCAGTCCTCAGAGGTCTGATGGGCCAGTAATCCGACTTCTTTGGGTTAATGTTTTCTCGCCGAAAGAAGTGGGGATTGTGATATTCTCCTCTTGTTGAGGGATTCTGTTAGAGCTTGGGCACGCACTGTGATGAATTGTCCTCTTTCCACATGGGGGAACTGAGGCAGGGGGTCCCAGTGAGTAGACTAGGTCACATAGTGGCTACATGTCAGACTAACCATGTCATACTCCAGAACCTGTGCCCTGGACCACAGGAGGGATGGGGGTGGGGGTGGCCTGCAGATCCCTACATGGCAGCAGGAAGGAACTCTGCCCAGGGCACATGGAAGCCATAAGAGAACAGCTGGAGGTGCCACTGTGTGATCCGAAGACTGTCCTCTTGATCCCTAGGGAACGCGTTCTGAGAACCCAGTGCACACACTCTCAGTCCTCCCGTGTCTGGGACACACAGTCCCACCTCCATGTCTCCATGGGTAGGATCTGTTGAGGGGCCCAGGAGACATTCATGGCCTGTGTCTCCTGGAAATACCAGCAAGAAGGCTAAGCAGCCCTGTCAAGCAGCGCCAGGAAAGCCTGGGACAATGCTGGCCACGCTGGGGTTTCGCCCATCCCAGAAGAGTGCCTGGGGCAGCTTATGCTCATTTCCCAGGCAGTGGTCTCTTTTTTTGCACACTGGCCAAGAAGTAATGGGACCTGCCCCCATGCCCTGGCCTGGGCTGTGGGGCGTAGACATGGACCCCTTGGGGAAGCACGCTTTAGGGTTCCACCTTCCCGCCTTGGTCCAGTTTTCCTTGTGAGCTTTTTTGTCTTTGGTGAAGGAGCAAGAACATTGGGACAGTGCTGAGCAGATAGTTTTAGATTCTCATTAAAGTTGCCCCTCACTCCACGCTCATTAGAGCCATCCTGTTGGCAAAGATTTGCTCAGACTCTAACACATGGATTCGGATTGTGTTGCATACGGAGAGGAGTCAGTGTGAGCTCTCTAACTTCCTAGGGAAAGGGGAATTTTGGATCCAAATGGGGTCCCATCTGTCTGGCCTGGCCTGTGCTTCTGCCCCCGGGCCTGAGGCGACCCTCTCTCATCCTCTCTCTATCTGCTATGGGACTCCATGCTCTGGCCTGGCATCAGCGTTGCTTCAGAAACCAAAGATTTCCTTCAGGTTTGGCTCAGACATGGCCCTCCCCTTCTGTTCTGGTTTGAATAGTGTCCCCCTGGAAGGTCAGAATGCAGTCTTATTTGGGAATGGGGTCTTTGAGGTATGATCAAGTTACAGCGAGATCCTACTGGTTTAAAGAGGGAGTAGGTGAGAAAATAATACAAGGAAAACTGTGGTGGTTTGAGTGGCATCCCCCCCAGAAGATCCCGGATACCTGAAAATGTGACCTTATTTAGAAATAACTGAGATGACGTCACACTCAATTATTGGGTCCTAATCCAATGGGACTGGTGTCCTTATAAGAAGGGAAAACAGAGACACGGGGGAAAGAATGTCATGTGAAGACAGGACCACCCGGACACGGAAGGAAGACACCCTGTGAGGACAGGCACAGAGACCGCGGTGATGCCGCCACAAGCCACCAAGGCCTGGGGCCACCAGAAACTGGAAGAGGCAAGGAAGGACCTTCGCCGAGGCTTTGGAGGGAGCACGGCCCTGCCGACAATCTGATTTGGACTTCTAGCCTCCGGAACTGTGAGGGAATAAATGTCTATGTTTAAGCCAAAAAAATAAAAAATAAAAAAAAATAAAAAGATCCTACAGGCTTAGGATGGGCCTTGATCCACTGACTGATGTCCTTATCAAAGACAAAGGGCATCTGGACATAGAGCCAAGCACAGAGGGAAGCTGATGTAGAGACGCACACGGATAAGCCCGCGAGAGGACAGAGGCAGACTTTGCAGTGATACGTCTCCGAGGCAAGGGCGCCGAGCGCTGGTTGAAGGTTTGGGCCATATTCTCGCTCACAGCCAGAAAGAGCCAATCCTGTCAACGTCTCGATTTCAGCCTCCGGAACTGTGAGGAAATAAGTTCCTGTTGTCGAAAGCCACTCAGTTCAAGGTTATTTGCTCTGGCCACTCGCCCAAGGAAACGAACACCCCATCTCATTAACTGATAGGGACGCCCTTGTGTCTCTGTTGATCTCCCTGCTGCCCAAGGTTTTCCAGGGCTGGAGGACTTCCACTGCCAAGTCCAGGCCCAGCCCGGCCCAGCAGGCCCGCACTGCACAAGGACCTGCCGCTAGCCCCCTGGAGAAACTGAGGCAGGTCAGTTTCAATCGTGATAACTCGTGTCTCTCTCCCTCTCCCATGTGTCTCCTCTGCATCTGTGTCCTTCCTTTTGACTTCTGAATGTGAGATCGAGCTTTCTGTCACTTGCAACTGGAGTCTAGGGGATGCTGAGCCCCCAGGACACGTCAAGCTCAGGGCAAGGCCTGAAGGAGATAAAGCTGGCCTCTCAGGTTGGGTGGCACATCCCGGTTTCCTGTCTGATGGTGTCTTTCATGAGTCAGACTCCCCCTGACTGAGGACACCACCTGCTGTGGCCCCAACGTCTCTTACTCCTCAGGGCTTTTGGAGGGGGTACATTGATGGGGTAATGTACATCCACTCCCAATCCATATGGATGGTGGCTCTTTCCCTCAGGAGAGAGACCACAGCAAAGAGAACTCTTGAGTGGCTCAGGTACCCTAATCAGGTGCCTGTCAGAGCAGAAGCGGGGAGGCGGGGACAGAGGCCAGGTGCAGAGGGTAATGCAACCACAGCTGGGGTGGCGTTCGGAGGCAGAGCCAACTGGAGATGAGGAAGGGCTTCTGCCCTGTGGACAGCGGTGCGTCCGTAAGCAGTGGTGACAGGTGGCATAGACCAGAGATGGGGGATGGCCGTGGTGGGGAGATAGTATTGAGTAGGACTTGGTTGGTAGAGAGATCTTGGTGAGGGGAGGTCTGTTGAGGGGTCACGGATGGAGATCTGGGCAAGCATGGGGTGGGGGTGAGGTGTGTGTCTCCAGGCACATGATAAGAAGTAGAGCAGGAAATAGTACAGGCAGGAGATAGGACCCTCAGATGGGAGGATTCTGCCCCTGGAAGCACAAGGCCCTTCCTAGAGGCCAAAGGAGCAGCCTCCCTCATGACTGTAATTGCTAGCATGGGGGGAGCTCCCAGTCCAGCACCCAGTGCCGGAGGGAGGGTACACGACTCCAGAGTAGGACTGGAGATGGGGACACTCTGGGAAAATGTCCAATGGAGCCTCCAAAAGCAGAACAAGAGCCAGCATCCAGATTGGCTTGCATGTGGTCTCCAGAGACTCTACCCAGGATTCTTAGGCCATTCTAGGTCAGCATCAGGGACCACCGGTGACAGCGAAAAGAGCAGCGTTTGGAGCAGGTAGATGTGGATGTTCATCCAGGTAGGCCTCCAGCTTCCAGACCCCTTCCTGGGCGCCCATCCCTGGGAATACTCTTCTGTCCACAAGGCTGCCCCTCATGGTCTCAGGGATTTGTGAATGGGACATTGTGAGGAATCAATATGGCCCAAGTTTAGAAGGTGACCATACAGTGTTTTAAACTATATGGTGAAAGGGCTGCACAAAAATAAACAACAAGAAGTGATGGAGGAAGTAAGTCACAATAAGTTGGTCATTTCCAGGATGATAAGATTATACACACACACACACACACACACACACACACACACACACACACACACACAGGGTGGGGCAAATGTAAGATTATAGTTGAATATGTGAGACAGAATTTATTCTCATATTATTATGTATTAATTATTGTATTATTTTCCATACGAGCAACTGTAAACCTACTTTTGCCCTTCTCCGTATATTTCTACACGCCTCACAGAATTTAAGATCAGCTGCAAAGGGGAGGCCATGCAGGATATTAAAAGTTTAACGAGGTGCAGTTTCAGAGGTGTTAACATTTGACAACCAGAAACAGCAGTAGCTAAAAACTTATAATCTGAAACAGACGATGAATGATGGGCTTGCTGGTTGCTTGCTCCGAGCACCGTTCTGGCTTACATGGGTGTCTGAGGAGGAAAGAAATCAGCCTGAATTCTAGGCTGGCATGTGAGCCAGTGGAACACTTAGCCTGGGCGCCTCAACCCTAAAACACGATGGCCTTGTGGTTCGCTGGCCAGATGGAGGTAGTGAATGGGAGCTTCCGGCATAGCCCCAGGACAATGGTGGGTGCCCATGGCAATGCTGATAGTGGGCCTTGGGGCAGGCGTTGCCAAGGTTTACCAGCATTAAGAAATTTCCTACGTTGGGAAGGTGCAGAGGGGCTGTCTTCCACATCGTGCCAATGGTCCTTTGCTATCCCTCAGAAACCTTTTCGTAATAATTTTGCCAAACGTTCACATCTGTTCAAATAGCTCATAGGATAGTGACCCTGACTCAGCCACTCCTAACGAAATAACCCATTTATTAAGAAGGTTTTGGCGGCATTAATGGAATGTGCCCAGGTGGCTGATTTCTACAGGAGAACAGAGAAGGAAATTGGGCTCGGATGTGTCAGAAATTTAAATGAGGCCCTAAGAGAACTGTGGGAGGGGCCCAAGGAGCTCACCTTCCCAGCCAGCTTTCTGGATTCTTCTGTGGCACCTTACCTGCCTGGCCTGTGTGGGCGTCACCTCTGGCAGCTCTTGTTTTTGATTTTTTTAATGTGCCCATTAGTGCCCCAAAGACTTCAAGGTCCTAGGAGGCAGGCTGCAGCTCCAGCATAATGCAGGATTTTCATGCATTAATTCATTAATTCATTCCCTCTTTCATTCATGCTTTCATTTATTTTTAGTTGTGAGAAGCGCAGACTGGAGTCTTGTTCAAAGGCTGGTCTAAGCTTGAATTCCATCCCATCTCTCATTGCGCATCTTAGTGGTTTTTTTGTTGGAAGAGAAGACATAGATAAAGCGGCCGCATCTCTCAAGGAGCACAAGCTCTATTGAGAGGAACTGGTTTGCAAAGAACTAGGGATTGAGTATGGATTATGGGTTATTACAGCATGGTGCTAAAACTCACAAGGATGTGTTGGACATTTTTTCCATTGCCAGATACTTTCCTATGTGCTTCATGTGTATTCACTCATTCATTCCTCACAAAACCCCAAGAGATCAATCTTTTTTGAAAAATCTCTAATTGACACTTAAGTCAATGAATTTATAGAACTTTCTTATCAGTGAGGTTTGTCTGAACCCGTAATAGTGCCTGATGTTTGCAAAACCCTTTACAGTTGTCCGATTCTCCCCATTCTTATCCATCGAACCCTCACAAGAACCCTGCACTGTGGGGATGGTTATTTTTCAATACACTTTACAGATGAACCATTGAGCCATGAGGAGCCTAGGAAACCCGTCCAAGGTCACTGGGGCTGGAGCAGATTTCCTTCTAAGTTTGGGAGCTTTCTACCTCCACAGCTGTCACCTCCGTGTTTCTCTGAGCTGAAGGCAGGGCGTTCATCCCAGAGTTTGGCAGAAGTGCACACATGGCTGGGATCTCTGTCAGCCCAGGCAGCCCATTCCTCTCTTCCCATGGGCAGTGTACGACACTCTTTCCATCTCCATCGGGACCCCTGCGTTTCTTTCTGGAAACTTCCCACTGCATTCTCTGGTTGTTTCTGACCATTTCTGTCCAGCTAGGTTTGCTTGCATTTTTTTCAAGCTGCATCTCATTTCTGACTCCTCATGCCAGCTCTGATGGGTTCCGTGCATGACGTCTCTGCCTTTGATCCCACTCCTGGGCCCTTATGATGCTGGATGTCTTCGGTAAGCTTCATTAACCTGCTCTCAATTCATGAAGGATGCTGCAAAGTCAGACCAGACCCTTCCCACCTTGTACTCCACGGACTAAACCCCTGGACCACGAGGCATCATCACTTTTATTACCTTTAATCTGTGTCTGAACCTGAATGATTGTCTATGCTCATCTGCATGACTTCGGTGAATGCCAATTTCCAAAGATGAAAGTTCACGCGTTTTCCTGGCGCCAAACACAGATACTTAGCCCGCTTCCTTCATCTGGTTCTACAAACCTATCAAAAAGAAAAGATTTCTCCTTCACAGCACATGTTATTATTTATAGGTACAGACACACTATTATTTTATATTATGATTCTGAATCTTTCAAATGTTTCCTGTAGCCTTTGTTCTGTTGTTTCTCTTATTAGAAACTGTCCTTTGATTTACTGCCTGGGATTGTTCTTTCTTTTCTTGAACATTTACTAGCTGTCAGGCATCTGGTGCAAAGCCCTTTGCCTTTAAGGACACAGACAAGGGCAAGACTCACGAGAAAGCAATTCCACCCCAAAAGAAGGGGGCCAAGCAGCCTTGCCTGGTCTGACCATGTGAGTTGGCAGAGCACTGACCAGCACTGCACTGTGGTTGAGTTTCTATGTAAAGGATCACACGTTGTCTGAGTAACAGCCCAGCAGGCAACATCTAATAATCCTCCTCTGGAACCACGATGGAGGGAACTGTGAAATCAACAAGTGGGACCTCATCACACAGAAAGACTTTAGCACAGTGAAAGCAACAGTCAGCAAAATGAAACCACAACTGATAGAATGGGGGAAAATATTTGTAATTCATATACCGAGAAAAGGTTAATCCTATGTCATAAAGAGTTAATATGCAAATGGTCATCATGCCTCATGCTGTCACAATCTATCACTAGGCAGGTGCACATGAGTGGGTGGGGCCGCGTGCGTGGCAAGGTGTGCCCAGGTGGGCAGAGACTTGACACTACATGCATGGCACAGATGCGGGTCCCAGTGGCTCTGTGTGGTGATGCCAGTGGTACCAGTGGCTCTGCGTGGCAAGGCCTAGGGGTCCCGCAGCTCTGCATGGTGTGGAGGCAGGACCCCTGACTCCAGCCTACCTCTTTGGGGTGATTGATTGCGGGGCTCCCGCACAGTGAGAGGGCACAGGCCAGGCTGGGGGACCTCCCCCCACCCCAGAGTGCACAAATTTTGTGCACTGGGCCTCTAGAATTCATAATATATAAAGAACCCGTGCAACTCAATAGCAAAAATGATGCTATTTAAAACATGGGCCGAGGATCTGAATAGATTTTTTTCCAAAGAGGACATATAAATGGCCAGTGGGTCCAAAGGAAGATGCTCAACATCACTAATCATCGGGGAAATGCAAATCAAAACTAAGTGAGACATCACCTCACACCTGTTAGGGTGGCCGCCATTGGAAAGTCAAGAAACAGCAAGTGTTGGTGAGAATGTGTAGAAAAGGGGACCCTTGTGCACTTCTGGTGGGAATGCAAATTGGTGCAGCCACTATGAAAAACAGTGTGGAGGTTCCTAAAAAATTAAAAATAGGACTGCCTTATGATCCAGCAATCCCACTTCTGGATTAATGGCTGAAAGACATAAAATCACTATCTTAAAGAGATACCTGAACCTCTATAGTCCTTGTAGAATTATTACAATAGCCAAGGCATTTTAATAATTAAAGTGCCCATCAATGAATAAATGAATAAAGAATTTGTTATATAGAATGAAATACCATTCAGCCACAAGAAAGAAGGACTCCCTGCCTTTTGTGACAACATGGATGAATCTTGAAGGTGCTTTGCTAAGGGAAATAAGTCAGACAGAGAAAGAGAAAGATTGCATGATCTCACTTACACGTGGAATCTAAGAAAAAACTCATAGAAACAGAGAGTAGGATAGTGGTTACCAGGGGCTGGGGCACAGGGACTAGGGAGAAGTTGGTCATAAACTTCTGCTTATAAGACAATAGAGTTCATGGATCTAATGTACAGCATGGTGATTGGAGTTAATAATGCTTGAAAGTTGCTCATAGACCTGTTCTTAAATGTTCTCACTCCACACCCTAGCTTTTTGAAAATGTTTTTCAAGAATAATGTCATCTTTCAAGAAAAAATACTTTTCTTCCCTCTCATTTACAGCTAGTTTAAAAATATTCTATTTTAGCCCTGCTGGCTTGGCTTGGTGGTTGAGTTTCGACCTATGAAACAGGAGATCACGGTTTGATTCCCAGTCAGGGCACATGCCCAGGTTTTGAGCTTGATCCCCTGTCAGGGGGCGTGCAGGAGGCAGCCAATCACTGATTCTCTCTTATCATTGATGTTTCTATCTCTCCCTCCCTCTCCCTTCATCTCTGAAATCAATAAAAATATAAAATACTAGAGGCCCAGCACACGAAATTTGTGCGTGGGTATGATCCCTAGACCTGGCCTGCAATCAGGGCCATCTTCCCCAGCTGCCCCAGCCGGCCCTGCCCCCATTGCCACCCACCCCTGGTTCCCCATTCGCCATTGGGTGATTGGAGCCTGCTAGCCAGGGAAAGGGACCAAGGTGGTCAGTGCGCCTCATAGTGACTGGTCCAGTGGTTGTTCTGGTCACTCTGCCATTAGGGTCAATTTACATAGTACCCTTTTATTATATAGGGTATATATTCTATTTTAGGACATTATTATCCATTTCTATCCTGTTTTCCATCCCAGAGCAGCTGGATTCTCAGCTGTGAGCCCAGTAGGTGGTCAGCTCCCATTCTGATCCTTCATCTACCCTGTGGGCTGCCTTCTCATACTCAGAGAGGGAGGTGGCATTGTCATTAGGTGCTGAGCCAATGACTTCATCCAGCAACAAACTTCAGGAAAACAAGAACTGTGTCCCTTTCTTCCAAGATGTATCCCCAGTGCCGAGGAGGCGGCTGGCGCCCAATAAAAACCCTGTAAATATTTGATGAGCCAGAGGGTGAGTTACTGACTCTCTAATGAAGTTCCCGGCTATTTCAATCGGCGCTGTATATTAAGCATTTACCTCTTTTAAACATTGTTTCCATTTATTCAGCACGGGGCTGCTTACCTCCCTGCACGCTTTTGTGCTAAGCACTTAACAGATAATCACTCATTTATTGTCCTGGACCGCAAATCTGTGTGTTTTTATGAGCTCCATGATGGAGCTGAGAACACCCAGACTTAGGAAAGTTAATAGTTTACCTCAAGACCTTACAAGAGGGGTCTAGGCCTCAGCTACTTCCTCCTCACATGCCCACCCTTTGCGACTTGCAATTTCGACTCCGCCGGCATGGCTCTTAGGAACATGTCTCATGGAGGGTTCCCAGTGGCTGTTTGTATTAGTCAGGCATCAAGTTTGCTTGCTGGTCGCGGGCTGCACCGTGCAGTCAGCATGAGCTTGCTCCAGCTGCTGTAACAAGTCCTAGAGATGCCGTGGCTTGTAACAGGAGACATGGTTCTCTCATGTTGTCGTTAGTAGCTGAGCCAATGACTCCATCCGGCAGTGCACCTCTAGAAAATGTCCCTTTCCTCTGAGATACAGTTCAGTGGCCACACTGGCTGTCACAGGGTGAGTCTTCATCACAGTGAACAAGGAGAGAATGACTATCGGCCCAAACTCATCAGTAGGCCCTGATCTCATGGCTTCTTATTTTCCCAGGCCCTGACCTTCCATAGCACAGGGCCTGTTGGCCGCTACCCCTATCAACGCCAGCTGTGATTGTCCCCTCTGGGCCCGCCAGGGGCAGTCAGCTCAGCAGTCCTGTCCAGGGAGACCCTGAACCCTGGCCTTGCAGGGTCGGGGGGCACCCTGCAGAGTGAGTAGGCAGAGCAATCCTCTCCTTAGTGATAACTTGCACCAGGACTGAGCAGGCCTGATGCTGGGGGGCACCCTAGATCACTAGCCCCCCCATCTACTCCACTTCCCGGGGCGATCAGCATGCCTGACCTGTGTCATGGTCCCAGGGACACCCTCACTAGAGCTCCTGGTGGGCAAGGACTCTGTAGCGACGCAACAGCCCAGGGGCAGGTAACCTGATGGGGTGCGGTGACACACAAACCCTTCCTACACCAGCATGAGTCATCTCAGCCTCGGGGCCCTCCCACCATGAGATGCAGTGGCTCTGGGACTCTCCTCCCACCCAAGCCAGCACACAGTGAGCCCTGGCACACCCCACAGTCCCTCTGCCTCCTGAGCGGAGAGGGGAAAATGCCCTCCGGCCAGGCTCAGGGCACCGCTGCTTCCAACATCACGCCTGTGCCCGCGCAGAGACGGCTTTTCGCATCCCCTCCTCCCTTCTCCTCCCTCAGCCTCACCACCCACAGGTTTCACGCTCCAGGCCCTGCGTGGGCTCCCACAGCCAGCCCTCCGCTGCCCCATGTCTCCCGCGCTCCCTCTGCCTCCCAGTCTCCTGAGGCCCTTGCACCCAGGAGATATCAATGCCCAAGGTCAGCAATTCCCACCCAGACCCTCTTTTCCTGACCCCTGACCCCTGCCAGCTCCTGGGACACTAGGGCACCTTCCGGGCGAGAGGTGAGGGCCTGACCATTGGACCGTGTGGGCTACCATGGGCCGGCTGTCGGAGCTTGGGAAGGTGCTGGCCTGTGGACAGGCTTGGCGCCTCTAATTGCTCACTGAGTGAGGATCACTGTCCAGTGTCTGTGATCATGTCTCCTAGTTGATCACACACTTCGTCCTGAGAGCTAGGAGCATGGTTCCGTCACTTTACCTTAGCAGCACAGAGGTGCTATAGCCGGTCTCAGGCCCTGGCTCATTCCCACCTAATCAGACCACCCTCGGTCCTCTTCAGAAAGCTCTAGAACATGACCCTGCTCAGGGAACTTTAGCCGCTCCCATTACCTCCTCCTCTGGCCACCCCTGGCCTCTCCCCATCTCCAGGTGGATCCCCCTGGTCCTGGAGGCTCCCTCCAGCTTCCGGGTCCCATTTACACACATGACATCCCACTGGTCCTGCATCTCAATCTCCCTGCTTCCCTGAGCAGCCTGTGCCTCCCACAGCGGCCACCTCTCCTGCCTTTGCACCGGCGGCTGACCCGCAGCCCCTATGCCCTGGCTTCAGCTCGATCACACCTTCTGGACCTGCCCAGTCCCCTGCCCAGCTAGCAGGGATCGTCTCAGCATGGCAACAGCTGTGTGGAGTCACTGACACCAAGAGCTGAGGGGTGTGCTTCACTTCCCTGTTCTTCAGACATCCTTGCAAGTCAGCATGAGTTCTGTGGGGCCTCCACCCTGAATCCTCCATGTGCTGCCAGCCTTTCCTGGGAGGTCCAGCGCCCCTGGAAGTCACCCAGCTTAAAGCCCCACAGAAAAAGAGCAGGCACAAGAGGGGTCACCACTGGACCCGGGCATGGTGGCAGCCAGGCTGCATCCTCTGGGCCTCGCCCTTCAGTCCCTTCCACCTCAGCGCCTTGGCCATGATGGAGAGATGAAGAGGAGGGCTGGGCACCAAGGGCCTGCAGGGTGCCAGCAACACACAAGGCACGTGGGGCTGCCTTTGCCACAAGAAACCCTCAGGCATTGTTGCCCACTGAGCAGTGGCCCGTTCTGCAGGTGAGAAAATTGAGGATGCAAGGCCAGGCTCCCAGATCAAAGTGCATACTGTCACTCAGTGGCAGGAAAGGGGTTCAAACCCAGGTCCCAGACTCCTTCATTGTTTTCCTGCTAAACCACATGTCTCTCTCTGCAGGCTGGACTGTGCTTTTGATGACTTTGGGGTCTATCCTAGAAATGCTGGTCAGAACAATGAGGGAGGGGCTCAGGGTCCAGGACTAGCTCACCAGCCACAAGCACCATTTTCCCTTTTGCTAGAACTAAGTTTTATAAGTAAACAAGAGGCCCGGTGCACAAATTTGTGCACAGGTGGGGTCTGGCCAGCCCGCCCTGATCAGGGCCGATTGGGGCCCAGATGGCCAGAGGGAGGAGACACAGGAGGTTGGCTGGCCACCCCCGCCCCCAATCCAGCCAGTTGGCCAGCCACAGTATGTGTCATAGCGCCCAGTCATTCTGGTCGCTTGGCTTTTATATATTATAGATATGCCAGGGAAAGCGAACACTTCACTTGGAAAATTCTGGTAATTTGATGCATATAAACAAACTCTTCTATACTAGTAAGAGCCCTTGTTACATTGGGGCCTGCAGACAAGTTACGTCAAGAAGAAAACAGTTTGTTGTTGTTTGTTTTTATTGATTTCAGAGAGGAAGGAAGAGGGAGAGACAGAAACATCAGTGATAAGAAAGAATCCTTGACTGGCTGCCTCCTGCAGGCCCCACACTGGGGATGAGCCCTTACCAGGAATTGAACCGTGACTTCCTGGTTCATAAGTTGATGCTCAATCACTAAGCCACGCAGGCTGGGCAAGGAGAGAGAGGTTTTAACTGAGAAAGACAGGAAGGAAAGTGGGCTCAGTGCTGAGAGCCGCATTCCAAGAGTACTCACTGGTGCCAGGTGTTGGATAGGTGCTTTGTACAGTGATGTCCGCCTCCCTAGGGCCCTTTGGTGGAAGCACCTCTCTGTTAAATAGGTCTAGAAACTGAGGCACTGGCCCAAAAGTTAAAATGAGACAAATGAGGGATTCAGCAGAAGACAGTCTGATGTCAGAAGCTCAGCTCTTAACCACTAAGCTTGACTCTCCCAGCCCTTTGGGGAGGAAGGTACTGTTGGTGATTCCAAGCCAATGGGGGCCTTCAGGATGAGTGCGTGAGCATTTAGTGTGCACCTGGGGCTGCGGTGCAAAAGCACCACAACCAACGGCTCACAAGAAGAAGTGTGTTCTCCACAGTCGTGGAAGCCAGGAGTCTGCGATCCAGGTGTCAGGGACCTGTTCCCTTGGAAGATGCTGAGGACAGACTCCGCCCATGACTGTCTCCTGGATTCAGGCAGCCTCGGGTGTTCCTAGGTATACAGATGTCTCACTCTGGTCCCGCATCTCCACCTGGTGTTTCTTCTGAATCTCCAGGGAATGTCTAGTACATATGCTATGGGATTCTAATCTCTCGATTTATAAATTATCTTTTCATTTTCATGTTTTTAATCAAGTATTTTTTTCTAATGGTTTGTACTATGTGTGTCTATTTTATAAAATCCTTCCTTAAAGTCATGGAGACAATCACCACACTTTTTTTCTAATTGGCTAAAGCAGTGGTTCTCAACCTTTCTAATGCTGCGACCCTTTAATACAGTTCCTCATGTTGTGGTGACCCCCAACCATAAAATTATTTTCGTTGCTACTTCATAACTGTAATTTTGCTACTGTTAATGAATCGTAATGTAAATATCTGTGTTTTCTGATGGTCTTAGGTGACCCTGCTTGCGGTTCTCAAACTGTGGGTCATGACAGATTGAGATTCAAGGGTACTTTTCAGATTCAAGGGTACTTGGAGAGGTAGTTTTGGACTCATGTCCACCTCATATGCTTCTTCATTCCATTCTAGACACATCAAAACTCATCAAAACTTGGATAGTCTTCTCCAGAACCACCTAGAGTCAAAAGACTTAAATAAAGGTTCAGGGATATAGAAACCCTATATTTACTATGTGAACCATCATCACATAAATGTTTGCATACGTTCTGGCTTTGGAGAACTTGATGTGCCTCTGTTCACAGTTCAACTTAAAAATTATCAGGAAGAGATGACCATTCTCATTAGTGAGATGACACAAGTCCCAGAGCAGCTGGCCATTAGAGCCACGTGGAAAGGAAGATGCTGGGGCTCCCGCAGAGAAGGTTGTGGGAGCCACCCTCAGCTCCCATGCTTCAGCCTGGAACCCTTTCTAACACTTTCTGTTCCCTGGGGTAGGTGGTCAGGGAAATCCTTAGAGTGAGAGGGCCTTAGGGCTTATCCCTGGGTGGGGGAGGGACCAGCAGTTGTGTGAGAAAGGAACTCTAAGTTTATTTTTTAGATACCACTGCAGGTAAAGAAAACCCAACAGATATCCAATAGCTTGGGGAGGGGAGGAGGAGGAGAAACAAGGGGGCTTGGGTCATCAGGCTGGTGGGGACAAAGGAAAAGCCAGATGGGCAAGGGACCCTGGGGACCAAGCAAGAAAGACAATAAGGATAACAATAACAACTGCTATAATCTCAATGAGCACATACCTGTCCCGGGGCTTGCCCGGTGCTGGATACCTGGTTTTTATCAAATCTCCTGGACATGCAGAAAGCAGATAAGGAAGCGGGGCTCTGAGATGGGGAGCAACGTGCAGGCCGCCCAGTCAGTGTTGTAAGTGGTTCTCAGACCTGGAGCTCTGACCAGGAATAGCTCACGTCACTGTGTGTGTTCGGCAAGGAGCCAGCGCCTGGCGCTCAGGTCCTCAGGAAACACTTGCTCTGCTTTGCACGAGGAAGAGAGGAACCCACTGTGAAGCGACATCTAGAGTTTCCGAGGCCCTGGAAAATATTTTTATGGATCGTGGGCCCTTTGCTGCTTATGACTCAAACCTATTTTGCTGCTTCTCGTGACCGTGTCGAATTGATTGTCCGCCTGGCTGAAGGGACAGGGCGGGCTCCCACGTCAGGAGCACCTGGTTAGAATTCTAGCTTCGCCACCTCTTCACTGCAGGGGAGGCGGGCAAAGCCCCCTGACCCTGGCCCCCTCATCTGTAACACAAAGCCTGCGCTGTCTCCCTGGGGGGTCGCCTTGCTGACTACTGATGAGATGCCTGGGAAAGGCCTGGCGGCCAGCGGGCCTTCGGGGACAGATGGCAGCTACTCCCATGAGTGCCATGGCCTCCTGGCTTGCTGCTGTCACTTCCTGGTGCCTGGGAGTCGGTGGGAGGGCACGCATTCCCACGTAGATCAAATGACCACTTTGGTTGATTACAGGGTTGGCTGTGTGTGTTTTAAACAACCTCTCAACACTTGCCCTCTTGGCTGTAACAGAAGTGAGTCAGAGGGGAGCGAGTGGAAGGCGGAGAGGCCAGACACCCCCAGGGACAAGGCAGCGCCTGGGCCTGTCTCCCCACGCAGGTTCCCAGGTACAGGTGACAGCTCAGCATCTGGCGGCCAGCTGGCAGCCTGTCCTCCCGGGTCCTGAGCCTAATGAGGGAGCGGGGATCTGGCAGGGAGCCTTCCCTAACGGAGGGTTCCTGGAATCAGAGGAGATGCACTCTGAAACGCTTTGTCAACACTTCTCACTCTGGGCCCTGGTGTTCGCTAAAGCAAACAAGAAAGTCCAAGTGACAGCCAAGGTTAACAGTGAGTCACTGCGGACGTTGCCTGCTGGCTTCCAGTGCCCTCTCCTTGCTCACAGGCCACTTTCCCATGGCACCCACATGGAGCACCCACATGCCACAAGGAGCTGGGCCACCAATTCCCACGATAGCAGGATGGCCTCAACTACTACTAAACAGTGATCGCAGCTGGTGTTTACTGAATACCTACTATGCGCCAGGCACTGGGCTGGGAACTGTGTAAGCGTGTGTGTTTATAATTTCTATTTAATAACCACAGCAAGCTATTCAGTTAGAGACCCTGATTATTATCTCCACGTTACAGGTAAGGACATGGAGGCTGAGTGTTGTAAAGACAAGAGATTAGAAAGAAGGAAGCCAGGCCGTGAACCCAGGCCTACTCTGAGATGCTGACACTGTCAGGGCCCTAGGAGCCCCCGGGGAAGAGCAGTGTTATGCTCACTCTGAAGTAGAGGAAACGCAACGCAGACTGGTGAGCCGACAAGGGCCGGGGTCCAGCAGAGCGACCAAGATGCAGGGCGATGGACCTCATGTTGCAGATACCGGCATTCCCGCCCGGGTGCAAGTGACCTCTTCCCAACTCTGTGACGTCTCTGCCAAACGAGGGGACAAGAGTGTTGGCGCAGTCTGAGTGACATCTTATGCCCATGCATCCCGCCACCTGGCGGGCAGGAAGCTCAAAGAGCCGTGAGGCAGGACAGAGGTCACTCCGACCTCTGAGGTCACACAGCTGAACCGTGGTGGCTGGAGTGAAGCCGGGGCTCGCTGAGGCTCATGCCTGTGTCCTTTCTATAGCACAGCCATGGCTCAAATGACTCACACACGCCCATCGGGGGCAGAGTGGGTCCAGCAACCTGCAGCCTCCCGCACCCGCTCTGGGACTGTGCACTCAGGTATGCCAAAGGGACCTGAAGGGAGATGGCAGCTCTCCTCACCTCACCAGGCGATCTGGGCAATCGGGGAAAGCCCTCTCCTTCCTCAGGGCAGGGCCAACCCAGCCAGGGCAGCTTTGTAAGGGGACAGAGGGCTGGGTTTTGCCCACCACCGACCTCTGGGTCAGGAGCTTCCATGAAACACCAGCTCCAAGTCTCCCCAACATCAATTTACTTATTTTAAATATATTGCTTTTGATTTCAGAGAGGAAGGGAGAGGGAGAGAGAAATAGAAACATCATTGATGAGAGAGAATCATTGATAGGCTGCCTTCCGCACACCCCCTACTGGGGATCGAGCCAGCAACCCCGGCAGGTGCCCTTGACTGGAATCGAATCTGGGACCCTTAGGCCAACGCTCCGTAGGCCAACGCTCTATTCACTGAGCCAAACCGGCCAGGACCTCCAACATCAATTGAGCGTGGGAAACTGAGCCCCATGTAAGGACCTGCCTGGGCCATCCAGGAAGCAACAGAAGGAGGAGGTCGTGATGAATCTCGGCTCTCGGCCACTGTGTGACGCCTCTGCATGCTTTTTGGGTGAGGGTCCACGGCCTGGCACCACAGGAGTGGCTGCCCCTGCTGCCTGCTGCTGGGCCCCAGGCCCCCGGGCATCAGAGCCAGGGCCTGAAGACTGCCCCCACTGAGAGCTCTGCTGGGCTTTACCCAGGTCACCCTGCATCTGGAACATGGAATGAAGGCTGTTTTGCTTGACACTTCTCCTGAGACTCTGTGAGAAGCACATGTGAAGGCTCCTGGCCCAGCACAGCCCTGGAGGCTGCACTGTACGTCTAGAGGGCAAGGTTGAGCCCCATGAGAGGATGATGTCGTCGGAAAAAGCCTACGACTGCGTGAGACCTTGGGACACAAGCTACGAGCTCCGGAAGCCCAGAGCACCTGCATGCCCAGGGCTGGGGTTCACCTGCTCGGTGAAGGGCCCCGGGGATGTGATGAGTGAAGAATGAGTGAGTGAGTGAATGAATGAATGAAACACTGTATCGCAGGCTTAAGTCACTGAGCAAATGAGTGGCAGACATGGGAGTCAGATGCTGTGTTTTGTAGACTGCAGAGTGCAAAGTCTTTCCAGGGTCCCCCAGCCTCCCCTGCGCAGACCAGCAGACCACGAGGTCTAGGAGACGCCCCACACCTGGGCATGGGGCAGGACGGGCTGGGCGGGCCTGGAGGGGCGCGTGTTGGGTGTTCAGTGCATCTTCGGTTTCCTTGTCCTGGTCCACTTCTCCAGAGCTTGGAGGACACTCACGGGGACTCCCTCCTCCTCACAGCACCGAGCTCTCAGCTTCCCACCCGCTCCCGGGATTACTCAGCTATGGCTTTGGACCAGCCCAAGCATTGCCTTCGGAGCAAGGCGAATGGAGGGCTGTTGCATCATCACCTTCCCTGTAGTTTTTCCCAGAATCACAGACGGTCTTGGAGCTCTGAGCCCCACCCAGCAAGACCACCCAACCCTCTTTCCCGAAAGCAAACCCTGCTTTCTTCGCCAGCCCAAATGCCTGTCTCTTTGCTGCCACCACTCGCATTTCCTGGGAGCTCGTGACTTCCAAAGTGGTGCGAGCCACGTAGCCTTTGCCTCTCAGCTTCCACCTCGGATGAACAGAATCATTTCTTGGAAAGGTGATTAACGTAGAGATGCTATGAAAACTGGCATCCGAGGATGGCCGGCTCATTATGCGAAGTGCCCATAGATTCAGTTCCAAGCACCTCGTGATTCTACCAGTGCCATTATCTCCCCTGCATCTCTTCTTCGGAGCTTATTACTTAAATAAAAAATGTTAATTGCTTCTGAGAAGTGTGCCGTGAGGAATGGGGCTGCCAGCTGTAGGAGCCAGGTCTCTGAATCCCCAGGCTGCGGCTCCCTTTCTTGCCTAATGCTGGGAGCTCTCCGTCGGCCAAGCATCCATTTGCGTGGTCTAAGTCACAAGTTACATCCCGCGCCATGTTCACACGGGGTGTTATTTATGGAGCCCGGTACCCTGGTGAGGAGGGCGCAGCTCTGGAGTAATTAGAATCCTGTCCTCGCTGGGGAGCAGCGATGCCTCCTGCTCTCCCCGCCTTCTAATGCGTTTGCGATGGCGTTCTCTCTGCCTCCATAAATAACGCGCTCCATGTAAATAAGGGGTCATTAAAAATGGGGCCGCGCCAGCACCTCACTTCATAAACATGAGGGAGGCACCTAGGAAGAGGCTCATCAATAAACAGGTCTTTGGTAAGCCTTTTGTAACTTAATTCGTCCCATTACTCATTACTTCCCACTGGGTGCCAATGCTGTGGGGATAGGCAGGGTAGTCTGAGCCTGGCCTCAGGGGACAGACAGACCTGGGTGCAGAGATCCCCGTGTGATTCTCAGGATCCGTGAAATCTTGGGCAATTCACCTGGGCTGTCCGAGTCTTGGTCTTCTCCTCTGGACCGTGGAGACAGCAAAAGCTACCCCATTGGTACACCACCATCCGTGAATGAGTTGGCTTAGGTTGGGTATATGCGGAAAGAAACTGTATTCTTTCACATCATTCCCTTGCCTTTGTGTTCCATCCCTGTCTTTGCATTGCCAAATGGCTAGTCCAGTCTACTGACATTTCTCACTTTACTTAATGCTTTGTCCCATCCCTAGCGTGGGCCAAATGGGCTCATTGCCGGCAGTGGAGAAGAGTAATTTTTTTCTCTTTTAAATCTTCCTCTCCTTCCCATCCTCCCTCTCCCTGGGATGCTGGATTCTTCCAGAGGTGGGCCATGTTAGGGGGTAGGTCCAGGGGGGACGGTGGTGCCTTCTGGGCCTGATTCAGTTGCAGGCATTTGGATCCAAAAGGGATTCTTTCTTCCCAGATGTTTTTGTAAGGTATCCTCACTGGGGAATCCCTTGGAAGTTCCCTGGTGAGGGCGACGCCCCTCTAATGGGTCATTTATGAATCCTCTTGAGGCTGAGATTCTCCCACCCTTTGAAGACATTCTTTGGGGCAGAATCTTTCTATCAGCTCCTTTGGCTGATACCAAGAACTGCTGGAAGCAAAGCTCACCCTGAGGGGTACTCCCTGGCTTTGTTTTGTCACCCAAAGCTGATCCAGGCTTCCAACAGGTAGACTCTTCTAGGTGAGACATAATGGTGCCTAGGGCCCCCAATCCATGTCAAATTCCCCTACGGGCTCTCTTGATGCTTTCTTCAGTTGCCAAAGGGGATGGAAAAGCCAGCATGCCAGCCACTCGAATCTTCAGAGAGACTTTCACTCTCCCATCTCCTTCCCAATGACTTCTCAGCCCAGGAAGAAGCTGATGGGCTGCTAGAGGCAGAACCAGGCTGTGGATACTTAAGAATGTGAAGGCATGTGCCACTGTATTTCTTGGCCTTAGAGCTCAACTCGAAAACAGACAACAGGAAACGTCCCATATTCCATGGACTATGATGAGGATTGAATGTGAATAGGTTTTACCTGTTTGGCAATGACCCATACTAAGATATTAGCAAGGTTTCGTTCTTGGTGTTGGGCATAGTTTAGTACCAGATGAAAAGCACAAATACGTCACACATGTTGTGGGTAGGTGTGATTCTAAATGCAGGGAGGCACGTTCTATAGCCTCTGGGAAAGGTCCTAGCAATGTCCAGGACACAGATGAGGATCTAAGGTGCAGAGGGCCTCACAGCCGGTAAGTGGACCTGAGAGTGCAGCCTCAGAGCATATACTCTTCTTCTCCTTCCTATAGGCCACAAGAGACAAGTGGGAGTGAATCTTCCATTTCCCAGACAGGTGTTTTTACAGGCAAAATTCATTCCTAGGAATTCCTCAGGACTCCACCTAAATCCAAACCCTTTCTTCTGCCTAGTTTCTATTGGCAGTAGGCTTCTGCTACAGATTTTTACGGACTGTTCTGCTGTGGTCAAACACACATTCATGTAACAGCATCCGAGTTCCCCAGATCAATGTCAAATGGCTCCTTTTCTTGACCTCACACCATCCTGGCACTGATGCTCAGCTGATACTTTGTACATTTTTAGCTGAGTTGTCATCCATCTCGTCTACCAGCTCATCTCACCTCTGAGTTGCCATCTCCTCTTGGTTTCTCTCCTTGTGTTGGTTCTAAACACCCCTACTCACAGCGTGGCATTGACACCTCTGACATAGCATCCGGGTCATCTCTTGTCCTGGTGGTGTGGCCTAGGAATTCTCTGGGCCTTTCTTGACCAGCCTCAGCTTTAGCCTATACTTCCCTCCCCTTTCCACACAGCAGGTTTGCTCACCCCGTCTTTATCACATTGCACACTCTCATTTGACTTATAACTGCTGCCTCTCCATGAGATCATCTTGTCATTTGTCTCCTTCATTGCTTTTCGCTGTCTAGAACGCAATGTATGTGGTAAGGTGACCGGAAGCTAGTCCAAAACCACAGGTCCCTGCCCTCAGTTATCTTACAGTCTAAGAAAAGAACGCAAAGGTCGAGGGCGGTACATTTGCATCTAGCTGATACCAAGTTTGCATCTGCTCACTGTGTAAACTGCCCAGGGCGCGGCTCCTTGCTGAGCCTCATGGTTTTCCCCTCTCCCATGAGAGGCCAGACCAGATGATTAAAGGGGCTATTCCCACTTTAAAGAACTCTGACACTGGAACTGTGGCTTCCCTTCATTTTCCTGGAAGAGGAGACAAGTCCAATTGGAAATACTTGAGTCTGATTAATGCGGGAACGGTTAACATTGGGATGAAGGCAATGCCCAGCCCCTTCTTCCCTTTCGTCTCCAGGCAGCTTTTATGTTTCTGGGCTTTGATCCCATGATCCCAGCCTGACTTTATTAGTACCACCTGGAGAGGAGCCTGCTCCCCACCAGACACTGGAGGAAATGCAGGAGGCAGCTCCCACTTTCTGTTCGCCTCAGCTCTGCTCACACACGGTCTGGACCATGCTCTGCCTTCCCCCTGTTTGTTTGGGGAAGACGTATCTGCCACCAGCCTGGGTCTGAGGGAACAGAACACTTGAATGCTTGCTGACACCACTCGAAAACGGAACCCAGCTTCTGGGATTGTCCTCGCCCAGTAGAACCAGGTTAGGGTTTTCATAATGGCTGTTGTCTATCCAAGGAACATATACACACACATAAAAAAATAGGTCACATGGAAAGGCTGGGGAGGTCTGCTAGTCCTGGTGGCTGATCACAGCTTGTTGATGCCTGCTGAGGCCTCCCCCCTGCCCCTCCATCCCCCTGTTCTCTACCCCATCAGGCAGGAACCTGGATGCCTTCCTGTCTTCACATATGGTGTTCTTCTTTCTCTCAAGGGTCTTCATACACATCCTCTTTACCTGGAAAACCCTTGGCCAACCATTCCGGTACCAAGTGCAATTCATCCTCAGAGGTCCCATTCTCCAGGCCATTCCTCCTGACCTCTCAAGCTTCGCTGAGGGGTCCAGCTCTGTATTCCTACCACATTCCATAGTCAAGCTGGATTCTGGGCCCACAGCCATGACAATCAGCTCTGCATCCCTTATCTTCGTGGCCAGTCCTACTCTCTGTGTACAGGGGAAGACATGACAGGGAAGCAGGCAGGTAAAATACAGGGTGACAAGTGCTATTCTAGATGACACCCCGGGAGCGATGGACACTGAAGGCAAGGGTGCCTTAGCCAGGGACAGGCAAAGGGAAAGGCTGCCCAGAGAAAAGCTCTGCAAGCTGAGGAGAGAGGAACTGGAAGGAACATTCTAAGAAAAGTGAGGAGCGTGTGCAAAGGCGCAGCCGTGAGAAATGGAGTACAGTAAGACTGAGAGGAGAGAGACCCTATCAGTTAGCTTTTGCTGAGTAACAAACCATGCCAACACTTAACAGCTAAGCAAAAACAACAACAACAAAAACAACAACAAGAAAACAAAAAAAAACAAATGAACAAACAAACCAAAATTCTTTGGCTCACAATATTGGAAGTGAGCAGTCTGGGATGGACTCAGATGGCCAGTTCTATGGATTTGAGTGGGGCTCACCTAGTTTTGGGGGATCCTCACTCCTAAGTCTGAAGGCCTTGGGTGGGCCATTTGGAGGCTAGCTGCCATCAGATGGGTGCCTTTTATCTTCTCAGAATACCCCAGAATTATTTTCCTAGTTTTCCAGAATTTCAAAAGAGAGATCAGAAGCCCAAAAGACTTTTACAGGCCTGGACTCAGAACCTGCTCAACAATAAGTAAAGCCAAATAGCCCAGACTTCAGTGGGGCATAGACACTGTGTCCTGAGGGGAGAAACCTCAGAGAATTGTGACCTTTTTTGCCATCTTTGTTGGCATGTAAGCCTGAAGTGATCCAGGGTCACATTATAAAAGGATATTGAAGTTTAGGTTTTCAAGAAGGGGAAGGAGAAAGATACTAACAATTTCTAAGGATAAGTGAGAGACATCAGTATGGGCTCAACTGAGAGGGTGTCCCCTGGGTTCCCTTGTTGGTGTGGAAGAAACTGCTGCTTGCTGACCTGGACTCTGTAGATGCATCTGCCTCCAGACTGCCAGGGCTACAGCTTGCTTTGTTCTAAAACAGTGAATAAGTACAGAGGTTCATGGAATAAAATGTGAACCAAGAAAGAAACCCTTACATTTATTGTCCCTTGATTTTTGACAAGGGCCCCAAGACCACCCAGTGGGGAACACCTGGACTTTTTACCAAATGGTGTCAGGCATATCCAGCCACTGGATCTCCACATGCAGAGAATGAAGTTGACACCTGCACAAAATTAATCCCACATGAAGAATAACCCTAAATCTGAGAACTAAAGCTATAAAATTTTCATCCATAATCTACTAACTCCATCTGTATACTTGTTTTTCTGAGGTTATTGGTTATCATGATGGAGGGATTTCCCAAATCCTCTAACCAGAAAAACAATACCACCAAAACTTTTCTTTCCAAATAATTCGTCTGTTCTTAGCTGGTGAAATCCTTGAATACTCAATGCATTATGTTTGCTCATTTCTGGCATCTGAAACTTTGAGAAAGTTTCAGGGGTGAATTTTGCAATATTTTTTAGTACTTTCCCAAAACTTCAGGGCAGTGGTTCTCAAACCCTAGTGTGAATGACTGGGGACTGGAACATGCAGATATGCTGTTTGTGTCTCTCCTTCAATATGACCATTTAGTAGGTCTAGGGAAGGGCCTGGAATCTGCTTGTTAGTCAGACAGTGGGTGACTTAACACAGGTGGGAAGGGTCAACATCATGGACACATCTCCTTATGGCATGCCCTTTATTTATTTACTAGAGGCCCAGTGCATGAATTCGTGCACAGGTGGGGTCCCTCTGCCTGGCTGGCGATAGGGGCTGATCAGGGCCGTCTAGCCCTGTCCCAATTGGCCAGACTCTAGCAGCAAGCTAACCTACTAGTTGGAGCATCTGCCCTCTGGTGGTCAGTGCACGTCATAGAGATCAGTTGGTCAAGCCTGCATCCTGGGCACATGCCCTGACTGGGAATCAAACCTTTTGGTGAATGGGATGATACCCAACCTACTTAGCCACATCTGCCAGGGCATGCCATGCCCTTTATATTTTAGTCCTCACAGGTTTTATCTTACCTGTTGTCCTGCTTCTGTTCCCAACTGTGTCTATATGGGTATGCATATGCTTACTTATAATTGATGACTTTCATTTTAAGTCAACATATTTTTTAATAAAGAAAAATATACATTCATCACTTACTAACTGAAATTTTCATGGTACGTGTGGCATTTACAGGATGGGCTGCAAAGAGAGAGTTACAGGCATTTGCAAAAATGGGCCAGGTTTCCATCGTAGAAGAACTGATCTTTCCAATAGTTGGCCCAGGAGGAAACCGATCTCAGTTTCAGTTTCAAAGCATTAGTAGGTCCTTGGGGTGGCATCTCTTGGTCCAACGTCATCCCAGCTCATTTCTGGCATCTGAAACTACATCAGATGCCCCCTCCCCCACTTCCTGACTCCAGCTAGACATCAGGATGTTAATATTCATGGCCAGCCATGCATTCTCTTCTGTGGTGAGAGAGCTACTCATATCCAGGCCTGCTGAGTGTGGAGCTCAGAAACCCGGATGGCCAGGAGCATGGCTGGGTGAGCAGTCAGAAGGCATGGTGCGTGAGAGATCTGCAGAAAGCTGCAGAGTCTGCTGGGAAAAGCTAGAAATCCTAGGTCTAAATTCCACAGTTTACTCATTGTCTGTTCTCTTATTTATTTATTTGCTTGTTTACATGTTTTGTGTTTTAGATCCCCCATATAAGTCAATCGTATAGTATTTGCCTTTCTCTGACTTGTTTCACTTAGCATAGTACTCTCTGGATGCATCCATGTAGTCACAAATGGTGAGAGTTCATTCTTTTTTATGACTGAGTCATACTCTATCATGTGTATGTACCACGTGGGTATAGGTTATAACACTGGGATATTAAGAAAGATGGTCCCAGGATGGCAGGGGAAGTGAGTTCATGGCTCCATCAGCCTGAGACTTGAGCTTGGCCGTGTTCCCAGTTCAATATTCACCGTCTCACAGTCATTCCTCAAGCCCCTGGAGGAGTCTTCGGCTGGGTACGATTCTCATGCTCCTATTATGGCAAACCAAGATGCAGAGAAGTGCAGTAACTCGCTTAAATTAGCAAGTGCAGGAGGCAGCAAGGAACCCCCCCGGATTAGCCAGGGAACTTGCCGTCATGACTGCAGTGCCACCGGGCATGTGCCCTGCCCTTGCTCTGTCCCCAGCCCAGCTTCAGGGACGGATCACACACTGCAATAGCTGTTAGACACAGACACTCCCTTTAAAACGAGCCACTTCTTCTGCTCTTGATAGAAGTCCACTCACTGCAGGACCAACAGCTGAGCGCCATTAACCCTGGGCACCAGGCCCAACTGTTAGTGGGAGGCTGGCTCCCATCCTTCCTTCTCCTTGTCTGATTCCGCCACCATGAGGCTGACCCGAAACCAAGGGCAGGAGCCTGCTGTGTGACTTCCCATACCCCAAACGCAAGATCAAGTGCTGTGGAGAGAATGGTAAGCCGTGGCTCTTCATCAAAGCAAATGCCATTAAGCTCAAGTGAAGCTTAAATATTTTTGTCTTAATAAATATATATGCATATATACAATCACTAACTCAACAAATCTTTTGGCACACCTACTATGCTTTGGGCTACACATGTGTATGTGTTCACATGTGTGTGCATAGGACCTCTCTGGGACTCATTCCTCACCACCCCTTTTAGTACCTGCCCTCCTTGGCTCCCCAAACCTTTATGGTGCTACAGGGCCCACCTTTGTGGTGGAGCATTCCTGTGCCCTCTGGCTATGAGACTGGTTTAGCCTGGGTCATCTGACTCAAAATAGACCGATTCGGTCTTATCCTGGGAGACTGGTGAGAGGAACGGAGAGACAGGATGCAGCTTGGTGAGAAAGCCGGGGACAGAGTCTGGGCCTGTGAAGGTTTTGGTTGAAGTGGTGGCTGCCATGTATTCCTATTCAATGGGGAAGAAAGACCAAGTGAAGGGGAGAGAGATAAAGAGTGGGAGAGGAAGGAAGGAAGGAAGGAAGGAAGGAAGGAAGGAAGGAAGGAAGGAAGGAAGGAAGGGAGGGAGGGAGGGAGGGAGGAAGTGAGGGAGTTAGGTAAGTGGCGGAGAAAAGAACAGAGAACAAACATGGGCAAGAGCTGAGAAGAGAGAGGAGGGAAATATTCCATTTGCGGGTCCTGTTCTGCAGCCATTCCTGAATCTACTGGTATTTGCTAGTTTTCCTTTCTTTAGCTCCAGGAGCTTTCAAGCTACCTCTATCACAATGTCCCCCTTTTCGCTTCATTTAACCAAGATGGATTGTCAGCACTGCTTCACTCATATGATCCCGATCCCCCAAACAGCAATGCACCAAATCCTTACTGAGCATGACCTGAGCGCCCGCCCCATGAGAGGCACTGAGCACGCCCTGGACTCAAACCTCTCTTCTGGAGCCTCTGGGTCTGGAGTGGTGATGCTCTGTTTGGGTTATTGGTTCAGTGTCTGGAGAAGGAAATGCTATGGAACAACCTCTAAGCAGAAGGGAATCAGCGCTTCAGAGGGTGAGCATCTTCGGGCTCTTCCCAGAGGCCACACTCCTACCGAGTCTTGGAGAATGAGTCTCATTCCAGCCAGAGAAAGGTGTGCAGACTCGGGCATGTGGAATAAGGAGGCACAAACTGAGGAGCAGTGTGTGGTGTGGCTGTGGGAGGAACAGTGGGTTCTGGATGGATCAGGACAGGAGGAAAGACCAGAAGGGAAGATGGGGAGCTAGTAGGAGGGACCTTCTAGTCTAGTTTAAAGACTGGGATTTAACTTCATACAGGGTATTAAAGGGGTCTTACTGTAGAAGTTGACATGGGTGCTCCATGGATTTTAAAAGCCTGCTGCCCCTGTTACTATTTTAACTATTTTCCTCCTTATTACTTTGATGAAGTCACTTCATAAAGTAGTATGAATGCCAACGCATACACACACACGTTATCCCTTTTGGTTCTGTCTTTGTTATTTAATAGTGATTTTACAAGTGTATGTGCCTTTTTGTAAACTATCTATATATAAAAGCCTAAGCCACCACTCAACCATTCGACTGTTTGACCGGTAGCTATGATGCACACTGACCACCAGGGGGCAGATGCTGAATGAACAGGCATGGAAACAGAGAACAGGCTGATGAATCTCAGAGGGAAGGAAGGAAGGGGGAGGGTGGGAAGAGATTAACCAAAGATCTTATATGCATACTGGCCGTCCAATCTCCACTGAGAGGTCCTGGATTGCAAGAGGGCTCAGGCCAGGCCAAGGGACCCCACCGGTGCACGAATCCGTGCACTGGGCCTCTCGTATATTACATTTCTGCTTATTATTCCTTCAAATGCATACTTCCCTGTATCGGATCATTCCACTGCTTTCAAACAGTAACGAATGTGACTCGACAGGTGCTGATGTCATTAAGAATAAGGAAAATTGTTGTGATGCTGCCTCATTAAACCAATAAACATACAAACTATCAGAGCCCTGGTGTTTACACATGAAAACTTGTCTTGCCCAGCCAGCATGGCTCAGGGGTTGAGCATTGACCTATGAACTGGGAGGTCATGGTTTGATTCCCAGTCAGGGTATATGCACAGGTTGCAGGCTCGATCCCCAGTGAGGGGTGTGCAGGAGGCAGCCGATCAATGATTCTCTCTCATCATTGATGTTTCTCTCTCTCATTCCCTCTCCCTTCCTCTCTGAAATCAATAAACATATATTTTAAAAAAGAAAGCTTGTCTTCTGTGATGACAACTTAGAGACTAGGACAAACACCACAGCAGCTCTGAAGGAGAGAACCCGGACTCCGCAGCCTGACAGATGCATGTTCAAAATCCACCATTTTCTAGCTGGCGGCCTTGGGTGGCTATTTGGCCTCTCTGGGCATCGATGTTCTTGTCTATAAAATGTGGGTAAGGTGGCTCACTGGCCAGGGGGTTGCAAACATTAAATATTTTTCTGTTGCCCGTGTGTCCCCAACCCCAAATCCATGTTATGCACATCCCACATACGTGATGTTTGTAGGTCCAAATCCCATCTCTCCTGTAGATTGAAAACCCCATGCGGGCTATACGATGTCCTTTTATCATTATGACTTTAGGGTCTAGATGATGGCTGTCTGTCACCTAATAGGCACTTGGTAAATGGTCATTGAACAAATGCATGAGTGCCCTTCAACACGAAACCGTGGGAAATGTGGTAGCCAGTTAGTCTTCTCAGGAAACCATGTGGTCTCCCTTTTTTATGCCCAATACTCCACTTCTCCATGTGACAGAATGAATGTGACTGCAGCATATTTTCCAACGACATGTACTTGTATTTATGGAAATTGTAATGTATCTTCGGCAAAGCAAACTTGACTGAATTGTCCACAACTCTAGAGAACAATAGATTTTCTCAGTGGCACCCCCACCCCCAGTACTTTGCTACCAAATCACAAAGTGGGAAAAAGAGAAAGTAATTTTCCCAACAAAGTGTGTGGGTGGTCAAGGATGTTTACCTACCGTGGATTTGTGGCTGAAGAAGAGTCTTATTTCCTGAGCGGTGCACACTGATGCTGATTACAGACATGAGCTGTCCTGCTTGCTGTAAGGAAAAAAGGGACCTTCCTAACATACCTGCCCCTACAGCTGGGGACAGGGGAGACTGCGTGCCCCCCTGAGTGAGTTCTGCAGGAACAGGAGGTGGGTCAGTGTTGAAGTTGCAGATGCTGGACATTGGTTTGCTTCCTGTCAAGGGAAGCAGGGCTGCCAGCTTTTCTTTTCTCTAAATGGACACCCAGTATAGACAGGGCCCTGAAATGTGGCTCGTTGGGGACCCCAAGGCCCACGCACTGGCCTCCCCTTCCTCTGCTTGAGGAAGAGGCCGTCCAGTGAGGACCAGAGCCAGCAGCAGGGGGTCACTTCTTCTTCATCGTTTGTGCCACAAAGTTTTGAGTTTTGAGGTGAAACCAACATAATCACATTCTCTTCCTGGAAAATCACTAGATCCCTAAAGCTGCCTTCGATCAGAAACCCTTTACATAAGGAGAAGGGTCATCAGTCTGTTCATCATATCCCATCAGAGTCTGTGACACATGCTGGGAACATGGGTGTCCCCAACCTGGGCACCCACAGGGGGTGTTGCTGGGATTCCAGGAATGGTCTCTTAGGACAGGCAGGGCAGAGTCCGGCAGAGCGCTGGAAGGAAGGCTGGGTGTGTGCCCTCCTGGCCAGCTTGTCCTGCATCTTCCTCGCCAGGAACCTTGGTGTCCCTTTCGGCAAGCGTCAAGCATGTGACATTCCTCCCTGCCCATTGAGAGGACTCAGTGTGATTGCGCCGGACTGAGAGGGCAGCTTTTCAACCGCAAAACTCCAACCGCAAAACTCCAGCCCAATGAATCGGCAGGGATTGTGGGTAAACGATGATACCACCGAGCTGTGGGCCAAGGGGACAGCTGTTTGACAACCGCCAATCAAGGGCTGGCCTGTTTGTAAACATGGCTTTACTAGTCCGAAGGCCTTGAGTCACATGGGAGAACCATTCCGATTTAAACTTCATCATGTCTCAGTCCTTCATTTCCTCATCTCTCGGCCATGCTACTTCAGAGGACGTATGTGAGCTCTCCACGCTCAGTGTTTGGGGCACAGCAAGTACTGGAAGAACAGCCAGGGGACCTCAGTCTGCATGTTGGCTGCTCTGACAGCTCCTTTCCTGGTGTAAGGTGCCGAGGGTAGACCGCGGGCCCGGGCAGACAGGAGGTGACCGAGGGTCTCCCCCGATGACTGCCTTTTAATGAGGCCTTGACTTTCCACACATTCGCTTAATGAGTCCTCTCCAGCGCCCGACAGCAGGGACAGGGAGGGGGGAAGGTGATGGGGGTCCAGTGGACAGCGGGGGAAGGCCGACAGGGGGAGAGAAGAAGGGATTCGCTTAATGAGTCCTCTCCAGCGCCCAGCAAGGGAGGTTTTATAGCTCCACTAATGAGGACACAAAAGAAAAGAAGTTAGAAATCTGACCAAGGCCACAGGCAGGGTGCAGCTGGGCTCGGAGCTCACGCTGCTCTCGCTGCAAAGCCTGCACCGTCTACCCGAGCAAGCGAATAAGGCAAACATGGGTGACATCTTTACCTCCTCTGCCACCCTGGGACCCAGCGCTCGGAGAGTGAGTGTGAGTCAGCCTCCAGGCTGCAGTCTTAGCGTCTGTGTTGACTCCCTGTGACTCAGTTCTTATTTATAAAGTGGGGATAATACCACCGTTACATTTCCTGCCTATTCTGTGGCAGATGCTTCCCTAAGTCAAGTATTGACTCTTTGAATCCGCACAGAGCTCCGGGAGGGAAGGACTGTCAGTATTCCCCGTGCTTGGACAAGGACGCTGAGTCACAGAAGGCTGGCAAGTCAGTTGTCTTGGGAGCCAGTTGTCAGTAGCAGGACTTGATAAACATCCAGGCACTGGCTCCATGTCCAACCTCAACCCCAGGCCAGCTGCCCCCGGAGACTATCATCACTGTGGCCAGGCTAAAATGGTATGCTATTAGATATTCCGTAGAACAAATGCCTGGCCCTAGAGTCCTTCAGTAAACATGAGCAATTACTTATATTTTTAAATATGTTTTTATTGATTTCATAGAGGAAGGGAAAGGGAGAGAGAGAAACATCAATGATGAGGGAGAATCATTGATCAGCTGTCTCCTACATGCCCCACACTGGGGATGGAGCCCACAGTCCAGGCATATGCCCTGACGGGAATCAAACCATGACCTCCTGGTTCACAGGTCAATGCTCAACCACTGAGCCACACTGGCTGGGTGTATAGCAATTATTTAATACTAGAGGCCTGGTGCATGAAATTCATGCACGGGTGGGGGGTGTGTCCCTCAGCCCAGCCTGCACCCTTTCCAATCTGGGACCCCTCGAGGGATGTCTCACTGCCTGTTTAGGCCCGATCCCACCAGGACTGCTGGCTCCCTACTGCTTGCCTGCTTGCTTGCCTGATTGCCCCTAACTGCTTCTGCCTGCCAGCCTGATCACACCGTAACCACTCCCCTGCCAGCCTGATTGCCCCTGACTGCCCTCCCCTGCTGGCCTGGTCACCCCTAACTGTCCTCCTCTGCAGGCCTGGTGCCCCCAACAGCCTTCCCCTGCTGGCCTGGTCCCCCCCAACTGCCCTCCCCTGTTGGCCATCTTGTGGCAACCATCTTGTGTCCACATGGGGGCAGCCATCTTGTGTGCTGGAGTGACGGTCAATTTGAATATTACCTCCTTATTATATAGTATTGTTCCTACTATTGTGGTTGTTAGGTATGCAAGGGCTAACCCTCATGAAGCTCAGAATAACTAACAAAAAAGGAGTTCAAGAGCAGTGGCCCCTGGGATGCTGACTTTCAGCGAAAGAAGGGAGGGTGGTGCATCCCCACAGCAACAATGGGGATGCATCCAGGGGTGAGGGCGAGATTCGTTTCTGAATATTTAATGGAAGCATTTCAGACAGTTCTGGAAAAGGATGGTCATAATTCCACTCAGCCCTTAAGCAGAAGGGAGTTAGGAAAGCAGATGTGCTTCTTAAAAAAAAAAAAAAAAAAAAAAAAGGAAAAAAAAAAGAAATCTGACTACAAATCCCAGATAATCCCAACAAAAATAAAACGGACCAGTGTTTAAGGAAACAAAGAAGCCGCCGAGGCCTCTCTCTTGGAAACACAGCTATTTAGAATAAAATCAAATTAGTTTTTACAGCTGCTTATAAAGGCAAAGAAGACACGAATTTATGATGGAAAGTGAGAGTTTCCCTGGGCCCTATCCACACGGTGAGCCTAATCCCCCAAGGACATAATTTTTACCTTTTTTATTATTAAATCTTGGAAACTATATAGTTGTATACTCTTTCTTCTCATTTTTCTAAGCTCAGATTTTACTTACTGATTCCCTACTCTGATCAAACACAGTTTCATTCACCTGGACTCATTGATATCACTCTCTACTAAATTTTTCCTTAATCCAGTTTATTTCACTATTAATTTTAGCTTCCTATTTTGGCTCATCTACTGGTTAGCTGTGGGATTTCAATGATATATGATTCCCCTATTTCTTACTCCATACATTTGGTGATATGTGAGAATGCGTCTTCCCCTGCCACCCCTCCCCCAACCCTCCCCCTTTCCATCAGGTGCACACCCCCACCTTGCCCAGGTGGGACCCCTGTCCTCTGCTCTGCCCCTTCACTTACCTCCTCCACGTTTTCTCTTTGGTTGAACTTATAAGTGAAAAACCAATAAATCACTCTTCCAGTGTCATAAAACATCTTCAGTACGGCATTCTGGAGGCCCTCCGAGCCCTCTGGAATTTATCCAGGTGGGCTGCAGGAAGCCTCATCCTAGCTTTTCTTTTCCTTCCACAAACCCTTGGGGTGCATCCCTTACTCTCCCACATCGTCCTCTTTGTTTACGGCCCACTTATTTACCTGGAGTCATTGTCCAGAAATTTCTCAGATGGGGGATTTGGAAGGTGAAAATTTGAATCTTTGAAAGGAAAATCATCATCAATAACAAAAAAATAAAAAAATAAAATAGAAAAGACATCGAAGGATGGAACAGACTGCCAAACTTCAAAGGGAAGGCAGAGGAGGGTGGGTGGGAAGAGATCCACCAATGAACTTGGATGCATATAAGGCCTGGGACTGGGGCAGGCTGGAAGAGGTCAATGAGGGGAAAAGGCGACATAGGTAATACTTTCAACAATAAAGATTAAAAAATAAAATAAAAGAAACCTTTTATTTTATCTTCACATTTGATTGTTAATTTGGTCAAATATAATATTCTGGTTATAAAATTCATTTCCCCTCAATCTTTGTAAGACCTTGTTTCACTGTCTCCTAGCGTCTATTTGTGATCATCAAAGACTGAAGCTATTCAAATCTTTGGTTTTGGCAAGTTTCCCCCCTTTGTTATATTATAGAATCTTTTCTTTATCATAGGAGTTGTGACAAACAAAGAGAGGTGGACTTGGGGCAGATTGCATTTACACACCCAAAGAATAAGGATTCAAAGAAATATCAACTGAGGCAGACTGCTTTCTTTCCTTTTACACCACCACTTAAATTGGGAGATCTGAGTAAAGACATAAAACTGTGAAGACCAAATTTCAGATGCATAAAGAAAGCATCTGAATGATCACACTGCAGTTCAAAGTATCAAGACAGGTTTGAGTACATTGAGTTATCACCAACTCGGGCCGGTGTGAGAAGAAACAGAAATTTACAAAGCATTTACATCTATGATTTCGATTTTTTTCAATAGCCAACCCACACCCATCTCTAAATCCATAACTTCTCATTCTAACGCCAATGAAAATATTCAAGCATGGGGAGGGAGTGTCCTCCACTCCTTTGCTCCACAGCATTTTCTCTTTGACATTTTTTCTCTCCTTCATTGCTAACAGATTTTGAGCCCCAGGTTCTCCTCTTGTCCTTCTTCCCACCCATGCACTTCTTGTGGCTGAAGAGTGAGCACGATCCACACCTTCCCCAAGCTCAGAGTTGAACAGGGGCCATAAGCAGGATATCCACAGTGTGACTGAGAAGTCTAAGGTACCGGGAGGATATATACCAGGGCTGCCTACTGTATGTGTGGTGGAATGTGGGCTAGTCTGCTGCTTTGAGTCTATGATTTTGAATGGAGACAGGACCGTCAAGTTGGCTTCACTTATCTTCTCAGACATCTCCCTGCAGCATTTCTTCCTGTTTAATTTTGGGGGCATCAAAGTTAACATTTCACTATGAAAAAATGCGAATTCTCAGTAAAGGCTATCTTAGTGTCAAAAAAACCAGGAACTAGCTCAAGGGTTAGCTCAAGAAATTGTGGTGAATTCTTAAGTAAAGGTAGCACAAGATGATGAACATTTATCCTTTGAAAGCTATCTAGTCCCAAATCCACCTCTCAGAATCCTCTTCTACGGGAGAGATAACCGAGGCTTCAAGTAATCAAGTAGGTCAGGTCACAGTGTGCTTGCCAGTTCCTTTTTCCAGAAAAAGTGTGCTTGTCAGTTCCTTTTTCCTTCCTTCATCTAAGTCCTGAGAGGTACTTTACATGTCTCACCGCATGCTTGTTTCCATTCCAGGGGTTAGTGGACTAACTGAGTTAAGTAGATTCAGTACCTGCCATCCCCAAGCTTCTAGGCAAGTGTGTAGATAAAACAGAACTGGCGTAGCTCAGTGGTTGAGTGTGAACCTTTGAACCAGGAGGTCAAGGCTCCAGTCCTAGTAAAGGCACATACCTGGGTTGTGGGCTCAATCGCTAGTGTGGGGTGTGCAGGTGGCAGCCTATGATTCTCTCTCATCATTTATGTTTCTCTCTCTCTCTCTCTCTCTCCCTCTTTTGGATAAAAAAAAAATACATTTACCAGTGTGCGCCTCCCCCTCCCCCCCCCCACAAAACAACAACAAAAAACCCACCCCGTTACTGTGAATGCCAATACAAAGGAGTACCTCCTTTTTAGGAGTTTGTGATAATTACATGAGATCACCCATGGCACATGGTAAGCATTGCAATAATAATGGCTGATTATTATTATTATTATTATTATTGGTAGCAGTTCTGGTATTTGTCGCATATAAGAGATGTTCTAACTGATGTGGAGAAACAAGGAAGGAAGAAATTGCGTTGAGCTAAAATGGTCAGCTATGTTGTGAATGAAGTAGATGAACAAGGCCTCTTCCTGCATGACAAAGGCTGGTGCTCTAACAAAATACCCTGCTCGGAAGAACAGGGAGCTAGGATCTTTGAAAAGAGCAAACACAGCACCTGACATTTAGAAAAATCTATGACTTGGAAATTTACAACCTCCATGGCATAATAAGAAAGTGGTTAAGTCAATGATGACACAGCTCTCCAGTGGAATATTATGCAGCCTTTGAAGACTATTTTAATTTTAAAAAAAGGTAATAAGAGCAGATGAATAAAAACAATGGAATGAAAATTGTGTCTGCAAAAAGACTGTAACAATGAGCAAAAATAACTAAAGACAAAAAACTTGGAAATAGATATATTAAAATATGGTCTCCTTTGAAATGTGACAACAGAAGACATTGTTTTATTTCATTCTGTCTATTTTGTATGTATTTTCTAATTTTACTTAATGAGCCCATATTGCTTTATAATGAGAAAAATAAGAATATCATTTCAAATATTATCAACAGTGTGGCACCTGATTAAGCTAAACGTATCATTGCACAGTGGACTCCCTTACCAGAGGAGGTGTTACTTTAAATTTGTTTGGGGTGTCCCATCCAATTCAACTTACATCCTCCTGAATCCTCACCAGGATACGTCTCACATGGAGGCGCCTGTGAAACACCTGTTGAGGGAAGCCTGTGAGTGAATGACTGATGGGGTAAAGAAGGAGCAAGCACCATACAACCGGCGGAAGGCATGCCTCCACCTCTACGTACGGGGGTGGCAGAGTGCCTGGCAGAACCATCACTGGAGGTTACAAAGAGATGCTGTTTACATCCTTTTGCTTAAAAATCCTGGAATGGGCAGCCTCTGGAAACTCCCTATCCCTCCACCATGCATGAGACCAGATCATCCTGCACTTTAAATGATTTTTTTTTTTGGTTTGTTTTTTAGCACCAACTATGAACCAGACGCTGTGCAGGATGCTGCAGCAGTTTAACAACATGGATCGGCCACTTTCTTGGGGAAGGCGTCTCTCCTTACTGTTGTTGCAGTTAGTTTCCAGTCTCACGGCATCTCATTCTCTGACTGGAGGCTACGTCAGGTTCTCCTTGGAAGCAGATTGGGGAGAAAACCTCATTACGTGAATAAATCGCCTCAGTAAGGAATAGCGGGGTTGTAGCTACGATCGATCGTGGCGGTGTGAGGAGGAGACAGGGGGACTGGAATTGGGGAACTACCACAATGTGTAGCGAGTGCCTCTTGAAATGAGTGAAGACTGGAGGAAGTCGCGGGTTCCCTGTCTGGGTGTAACCGTAGTGATTTACATAGAAGCAATTCTTTTATTATTATATTTTTTCAATTGATTTCAGAGAAGAAGAGAGAGGGAGAGAGAGATAGAAACATCAATGCTGAGAGAGAATAAGGTAATAAGAGCAGATGAATAAAAACAATGGAATGAAAAGGCTATCTTAGTGTCAAAAAGGCTATCTTAGGGGCTCCTGCATGCCCCTAACTGGAAATCAAGCCCACAAACCGGGCATGTGCCCTTGGCCGGAATCAAACCTGGACCCTGCAGTCCACAGGCCCATGCTCTGTCCACTGACCCAAACCAGCTAGGGCCTAGAAGCAATTCTTCGCTGTGCAAGGAGGAGTTCAAGTTTAAAGATTTAGAATTCACAGTGTTACACATGATTCTTGTGTGAAGCCAGGATAATAGGCCTGGGGAGATGAACCATGAGTGCAGAGTGCGGGGGTGGGGTGGGGTGGGGTGGGGTGGACGGGGATCCTAGCCAAAGAGCGGACCCCGTGCGCCCTGCTCACACACGGGAACTGATGCTCTTGGCTTGGAAGAGTCACCCAGAGTGAGATGTCCCGGTCTTGAAGGTCTCTCTGTTTTGTTTTTTCTCACAAAGCAATGGAAGTTCCTGGAGTTGCGTGCTATGCAGCTAGCAAGGGGGTTCTGAAGCAGGAAAGGCTGATCGAAGCTGGGCATAGAGCTGAGGGTCTCGTCAGTCTGTAGAGTGAGTGAACCTGTGGGCTGGGATGAGATGGTCCAGAAGCTGTGAGGAGAGCAAGATGCATGCTCTGTGGCTGGACCGAGGGTCTCGGGCCCGAGGCTGGAGCTGAGTGCAGGGGATCCAGCTACACCTGCGTGGCTCCACGTGAATTAGGTCAGAGGCGGGTGGGGGCACCTAGGGGCCACACCACAGACAGGGTTAAAAGCGAGAGTGTGTTCCAGATGTCAACAGTCTATTGTAGGCAATTAGGAGGTGGCCTTTTTTCTCTCGCCCAGGACCCCTCACACAAGCTGTCTGAACCACAACAGTGGAGTCTGAGCGTATCAAGTAAGAAAAGCAAAGCAGGACCCCACGGAATAACTGTGGTTAGTGGCTTGTGGGGCTGCGGATGGTGTGTGTGTGTGTGTGTGTGTGTGTGTGTGTGTGTGTGTGGTGGGGGGAGGGAAGGGTTGCCCAAGAGAGAGAAATTTGCTTCTAATCAATGTGCTAATCTAGGACAGAAGGTCTCCTTTCTCCCTCGCCCTTACTTAATTTCCCGGGGTTCAGTCCTCACCTCCCCGACTCTGCCCCCTCCCCATACCAGCTGAATGAAAATTTGGTCCAGTTTTTTTTTTTTTTAATATAGATACATTAAAAAAACAGACACTGATCTTCAAAGAAGCCTGCAATTTCGCTGGCGACGGGATGTTTATAGCCACGTTTTTTTGGTTCTGATAAAAGGCACATGCCCTCTGATTCTACTTGATTTTCTTTCCCAGGACAGGCTTGCTTCACACACGGGCCCGCAGTCTTTTGGGGCAACAAGGAAGGAAGCAGAGAGAGAGGGGTAGAGAGAGAGAGAGGGGTAGAGAGAGAGAGAGAGAGAGATCTGGAGAGCTGTAGGTACGTGTGTGTGTGTGTGTGTGTGTGTGTGTGTGTGTGTGTTCTGGCCACAAAGCCATGTTGTTCAGGGGCCAGGGTGACTGGCAAGGGAGACATTCCAGGTACCCCCCCTTATGTCCTATCAAGACAAACACCACTCTTTGCAGGTCCAGTGAAAGCTGGGGTGTAACCGCCTCACTTCTTCTCAGGAGCTTGTGCGATGGAGGTAGGCGAGCCTCAGAGGCAGAAAGACGTGGGTTTAAATGTCAGCTTAGTCACTTTCCTGCTGCACGGCCTGGAACAGAGCTCTCTCTACCACTGGGACCTCTCCCCTGCAGGACTGTAAGAGGATGGGGGATTGTAGCCAGGCCAACGAGGCAGAGGGGCAGGGGAAGGGCCAGGAAGTGGGGGTTTATGGGAGGGGGCAGGCAGGAGGGCAGCAGCACCCACACAGCATGAGACAGCAGCATGGCCTGCAGGAAAAGGAGGAGTTTGGGGTGACTGGGTGTGCAGTACGAGGACAGAGCAACAGGAAAGGAGGCGGGCAGATCAAGCGGTCGGGTTGCAAGCCACGTGGAGGAATCTGAACTCCTCTCTGCAGGCCGTGGGAGGGCCTTGGGGAGTCTAAGTAGAGGAATGTGTGGGATTAGAGTGTGTTCTAGAAGACTGACCGTTTGCAGCGTGTGGCGGGGTGAGAGGAAGGAGGAACGGACTCAGGGGAGTTGAAGCACAGTGATATTCCTGAGTGCTCCCCAAGTGTGCATGCTGCTGGTGCTCTGGCAAGGCCCGCCTTTAGGTGATTGAGTGACAGCTCTGCCGTCTAGTGACCCAGGGGTTGAGTGACAGCTCTGCTGTGCTGGACTGTGAAACCAGGAGGGTGCCTCAGTGGCCCTCTCTGTGAGATGGGGATGGTAATGCACATGCCTCACATGGCTATCCTGAGGCCTGAAGGAATTTTAAATACACAGAACATCGAGGAAGCACTTAAAAGCGTCAACATGACAGGCCTTCGCTAAACATTACGAAGAGAGAAAATGTCCAATCGCAGCGCCAACTAAGCGCTGCATCTGGATCATCCCACTTAATCTTGACGTTGACCCTGCAAGGCAGTGACTGTTTTTCTTCATTTCTTTTTTCTTCATGAAAATGAAAGCTCAGAGAAACTGAGGGATTAGCTGCTCCGTGGAAGAGCTGGAGTATAACCCAGGATCAGCGTCCACAACCAGCGCCGCCTAGGCTTTCCCTACTGAACAGGAGAGGCCCGGGCCAGCACGCTTGGAGGAGAGAAAAAGCCCATGGGGCTACTGCTTATGAAAAGCCTGGCTCTGGGACTTTTGAAAAACCTCCCCCTCCTCCACCCCATCCGTGTGGCATGTGAGTGGGTGTGTGTGTGTGTGTGGAGGGGGGGGTGGTGGGGAATGGGGGGAGGGTCATTGACCAGGAGGCTCTGGCCAGAACTGGGGAACTTCACATGAAGCTTTGCTTTTGGCCCATCCATCCACCAAAGAGCAGATTTCTACATTTGTGCTCTTGGCAAAGGTCTCCGTCTTCTCTTCCTCCCTCCCCTCAGCTATATTTGGTGAGAGTTTAAATCCGATAAAGAGGAGCTCTATTTAAAACCAGTCAGGCTCTCTTTCAAACGATGTGTGCGATTTTATCTGAAAAGTCAGTTTGTAATTATAATGTCAAGTTCCTCTGTAAGTAAGGCCCTGGCACCAAGCTCCCGTGCCCAGTGAACCCTGGGTCTGGAAGAGGCTTGAGCCCTGGTACCCGTAGGCCTGAGGGCCCGGCCCGGCCCCCATCCACCAGCTGACCATTCCAACACATAGAGCTCTCTGGTCTCCGGACTCTTTCCTCTTCTCTCCCTCCTCCTCCCCCCCCCCACCCCCCCCCCCCCCCCGGGGACGTCCCACCTGTAGGAAGGTTGTTGATAAATGTCATTCTCTAGTCTCCCACTGAACCTTATTGGTCCCCAGAGCGCTGCTCTGTCCTTCTGTCCTGAGAGCTCTTCTGGAACTGTAGACGTTACCTTGTGCTCCCGAGTCTCTTCTTCCTCCGGTTGACATTCTGGGCTTGTTGAGTCATTCCCTAAAAGGGCACGATTTCCATATCCCTTTGGGTGAAGCTGTGCTCCACAGCCAAGTCAGGTCCCTGCAGATGGCACTTCTACGATGCGTTGTGAACCGGATTTTGTTCTCAGATGGTTTCCACCATACTCAATGTTCTCCGAGAAGTTGTGGGGAGGGTGCTGGGGGAGCTGCTGCATTACTGACATCAGTGATCCTCTAACAGGAAGCCATTGATTCCAACTCCTTCTCCTCCCACAGAGCTGGATGGATCAGAGCCCCGCCCTGGCTCCCCGCTCACCTGGCAGGACTGTCCCCTTCCCCTGTCTCCCCAGCCACACTGGCCTTGGCTTTGCTCCTTGAGCATGGCAAGCTTACCCCTTAGGGTCTTAGCAAGTACTGTTCCCTCCACTAGAGGACTCTTACCTGCACCCGTGCAGGGTGGGCTCCTACTGGTCTTCAGGGACCAGCTCTTTTCCTGACCTTCCTCTCTCCTGTGCTCCCTCCTGCCCCCCTCACTGTCCAGCCCACCATCTCATTTCATTTCTTCATAGCCCTTCTCAAGGTGAAAGCCTCCTTATTTAGTCACTTGTTTTCTCATTTAGTCCACTTTCCCCGAAGATCCTACGGGACCCAGGAGTGGAGGTGACAGGCTTGTCTTGTGGACCTTTGTGCCCTGTTGACTAGAATTGTGTCTGGCATGTGTCGTCATCCAAGGGGACATTGGCTGAACGAATGCTCCTGTGAATGAATGAATGGGCTGAGTGTGAGGAGGACTCAGAATACGTATGTGGAGTGGTGGCATCGTAGACATTGTAAAAGACTGGAGAGATTGATTCTAATCCTCAATGCTTACCCTACGGATAATGGGTTTTTGACCTGGGAGGGCAGTTGACACCCCCAGAATCACACTGTAAATTCATGCAAAAACTGGCACAAGGATCCAGCTACCTAATAGGAATGGCACTTTTTTTTTAAATGACAAGCAAAATGCACCAGCACGCATTAAACACTGAAAGCTTGAAGTTAATAGGCACCTAGAAGAGAAGACAAGCTCCTCAGAGCAGCTTTCTGAGGGTCCTTGGCCTCAGGGAAGGCAGCAGAGAGGCAGGGCACGTGCAGAGAACTGCCTGACCAGAAGCCCAGCCAGCTGAGCAGACCTGGTGCAGGGAGAAGTGGAGAACTGGACCGGCTGGGAAGCACGGGGCCTTCAGGGAGGGATGGGCAGGGGCGCACCGTAGGGGGCTGGCCTTGAATTTCAGCTCTTGCATGTGGGTGCTCCTTGAATGGTGAGTGAGATTGAGGGAATTCACATGGCAGGGGCAGACCACACAAACGGGGCGAGGAGCGGAGTCAATGGATGAAGGCCCGGCCAGAGGTCACTGAGGGGTGCAGCCATTCTATGACAGCGACCACGCCAGGAGGTGGAGGAGAGAGGCGAGGCAGTGGGTACATTGATGGGACTGCTCCCAGGCTTCCTGCAGCGTGAAGGCTCGGGGTTCAAGCCCTCCCTTCTGCTCACCAGCTCTATCCTCAATAATGTTCCGAATGAGCTGAGGAGCCCTGGCCACCTTAGTGGCTGCACTCCCCAACGGCACCCCTATACCCCTTGGGGGCCCCAGGTGACCTACCAGGGCTGGTGTCCTCGAGTCCATGAGCCGGTTTTCCAGGCAGCCGCTGCGGGATGGTAGATGCTTTGGTAATTTCGGGCATCCCGGTTTCCTCATCTGTAGGAAGGAACCAAAGACGCCCGCTGCGTAGAACTGCTGGAACAATGAATGAGGATTGTGTTCGCCCATCCCCGGAACAGGACGGGTTCAGCCGTGTTGCTCCCCGGTGTTATCCCTGTGCAGGAGCAGAGCCTTTCTCTAGGCTCCCAAGTTTGCGTTTATTTAATTGATTAATTTGAGAAGAAGATTCCCAGCAAAGAGGTTTGAAAGTCCTAACTTCATAGAATGTGATAACTGGACAGGAATGTAAGTTCATTTAGTCCGAAACTTAAAAATGTGTGGCTTGCAGATACGTGTGTTTTTTTGTTGTTGTTTTGTTTTGTTTTTGTGGGGAGGGGTCAGATTACAAAATGGCTTAAATGTTTGAATTGCACAAATATGTGATGCCTTAATCAATAAAGAAATAAAAAAATAAATGGGGGGGGGGGGAGATGATCAATCACCTGTCATACTATATAAAATTATACCCCCATACCATAGCTCCATTATTCTGCTCTGTTCCACTTCATTACCCTTATCACGCGCTGACAGGTTTACGTTTTGGTATAGATGATGCATTTATTTGATTTTGGTCTGTTTCTTCCACTAGAAAATAAATTCACAGCAGAGAAAAAAAAATGTTTGAATCGCTTGCCATTTTAAAACTTGAAGATTTCACATGTTGGGAGGTTCCACGCTTGGGGAGATGGCACAGGTTAGAGCTCTGGCCTCTCTTGACAAGTCTGGAGGCCCAGCGGGCCCGGGCTGCCCAGGTTGGCTGGAGTTTGCACCTTCCCTGTCCGGCAGCGGTGGTTTGCCAGGGCTGCCGCAACCCAGTACCAGACCAGGTGCGGAGAGGTCTGCTGTGTCCCTGGTTCTGGAGGCTGGGCGTCTGAGGTCCGCTGGGGGCAAGGGGGTTCCTCCTGAGGCTGAGGGAGCCTGACCCAGGCCCCGCCCCGAGCTGCTGGGGAGTGTGGACAGCTTCCGTGTTCCAGCACGTGTCGGCGCAGCACTCTGACCTCTACCTCTGTCTACACATCGTTCTTGAGTGTTTGTTTCTGGGTCAAACGCCCCTGCTTGTCAGGACACCAGTCTTGTTGGGTTAGGGACAGCTCTGCCGACCTTATCTTGTCGAATGACATCGGCAATGACTCTTTCTCAGTGAGGTCATGTTCTGAGTTCCTGGGGGCTAGGATTTCAACAGAGGAATTTAAAAAATATATATTTTTATGGATTTCAGAGGGGAAGGGAAAAGGAGAGAGAGATTAGACACATCAATGATGAGAGAGAATCATGGATCAGCTGCCTCCTGCATGCCCCACCCTGGAGATCAGACCTGCAAGCCGGGCATGTGCCCTGACCAGGAATTGAACCAAGAACCTCCTGGTTCATAGGTCAATGCTCCACCACAGAGCCACGCCAGCTGGACAGGAACTTTTAGAGCCACAACCTAACCCATGACACCAGTTTACATCACCTCTACTAGCAGGGCCACTATACCCGTTGGCCAAGTCTACCTGTGACATTTCAGCAGGCAGTCACCGACTCATGGTTAAATGTCCTCTCTCTCTCAGTGAGGACCTGCGGCCCGGGCTGCCTGGTGTGAAGGGGGTGGTGGGTGGAAATTCATGTGAAGTGGCTCTCCCGAGGTGACACGGATGGTGACAGGCAGAGAGAGGATGTGGCCTTTCTCTCTTCTAGTCCATTCATCCCAGCGTCTCCCCCTCACAGAGCCATGGGAAATGCTGCTGTCTCAAGCTCAGTGCCCTGCAGGTGGGGAGGAGTCAAGAAGTCCAGAGGAAGGGTTGGTTAGGTGAGGGGCAGGTGACAAGTTGGGTCTGTAACGGGTGAAAACCACGTGGCATCCTAAGAGAAATACCCAGGAGGCAGTGGGACGCGTGGGCTTGAGGTGATGGAGTCTGCCCTCTGAACCAGTGCAGTCAGAACCTTCTCACCCTTGGCAAGGCGCTTGTCTGCAGGGGCGTTGGTTAGAGACCTAGGCGCATTTGTAACTATCCCCCTAATATTCGCTAACAATTAGGACCCATGCACATAGTCACGGAATAAAGATTTTGAGCTCAAACTCAGTTTCTTCGAGTTTTCTTGCAGATGAAAAGTGTTGCCTTGTGTGTTACTCTTACAAGCACCAAGTCAGTGTGTTTTTTCAACCTACCACACTGCCAGTTAGATTATATTTTGATAATTCTCTCAATGTGCCAGCTGCCAACAGCACTTTAAATAATAAGAATTCGATCCTTCCTAAATAAGGCCGTGATTCCATTAAGAAGAGCTGCAGGCCCCAGGCTCAGGGGCTAAAGAATTGAAGCACAGGCTTGCCGTGAGGTTTACACAGCCCTGCAAACCTGAGCACACACTCCCTCCGCTTCGCGGGGGAACTGCCACCTCTCCCCGTCCTCCCCTCTCCACCCCCCACGATCCTAGTGAGGGAGGGACAAAGGCTCTTAGGAGATTGTGAGGAACCGTACATGACTCCTCCTGTTTGGGAATCTCCAGGCTCCTGTGACCAGGTGGGAATGACTGTCTTCACTTACAGGAGAGGAAACGGAGGCTCAGAGAAGAGACTCCTCCGAGATTCTGCAAAGATGAGCGTGGAGCGAGGCACAGCCATGGTAGCCGTGTTCCGGGGGGAGTGTCCATGGAGTGGCCACAGTCTGGAGACAAGGAGAGGACACAGTTGGGTGCCATGGCGATACGATGCCAACCAACGTGTCATACTTTCTCAGCCACAAACTTGCACTTGTGAACGGTTTGACGTTTCAGAGCTGAAGTGCTGAGGATCACAGAAAGGCATCGGTATAAGGTTAAAAGGAAATAATGATTATTTGAGAATGATCCCTGTGTCCCAGGCTGTCCACGATCTTGGCTAGATTAACATCACACACCAATGCCCTACAGCCCCACTATCATCAGCATCATCATCATCATCCATTTTAATGCTGAGTGAGGACATAGAACCTCCCTTCACCCCAAATGTCTGTCTCTGTATGGGTACATATTGTTATGTCCCTATGGAGATGTCAAATGCCCCCTTTTCTCTTTCCACTACACATAGACTTTTTAAAAATGTGAAATCTGCTCTCGCCACATAGCTCAGTTGGTTAGCGCCATCGTCCTGATATGCGAAGGTTGTGGGTTCGATCCCCAGCCAGGGCACATACAAGAAGCAAGCATTGAATGCATCAATTAGTGGAACAACATACAGGTGTTTCTCTCCCTCTTTCTGCATCAATTCAAAAAAAAATTAAAAATCTAATGAACAAAATAAACAACAAACAAAATAGACTCACAGACAGAGAACATACTGACCACTGTGAGAAGGGAAGAAGTTTGGGGGGGGGATGGGCTGAGTGAAATAGGTGAAGGCATTAAGCAAAAAACAAAGACAACTCCTAGATACAGACAACAGAATGGTGTCTAGAGGAGGGAAAGGGGTGTGGGAGGTAGGAGAGGGTAAATGGTGATGGAAGGAGACTTGAGTTTGGGTGGTGCACACACAATTCAATATACAGATGATGTATGATAAACTGTACACTTGAACCTTATGTAATTTTATTAAAAAATGTCACCCAGGAACATCAATAAAATTAAAAAAATAAAGTATAATAATTATTAAACACTCATTAAAACCAAGTCTGGGAAAGGCAAAGAATCCAAGTTACCTGGAGCGAAGGCTAAATCTAAGGGAAACTGGCACTGAGTTTATGAAATGCTCTTCAGAATGTTCTCCCTGACTCGGAGTTAGAGGACTCATCTCAACGGCCGAGAAATAAGTTAAGCAAACTGATTTTAACAAAAGAGTGACAACAAAGCAGGTTTACTCGACACCTACAGTTCACAAAGAGAAAGGTTCTGCTCTCTGTCATTTTGATTGCTTTTTAAATGTAACATTCTGGGGAGCATCAAAGCCTAGCTTCTCCCTCAGTGACCCCACTTCCCCTCTCCCACACCCTGACGTCTCCAGGATTTTAGATTAGCCTTCTTCTCACCCCTATTTTATCCTTTTACTAGAGGCTCGGTGCATGGATTCGTGCACTGGTGGGGTCCCTCGGTGTGCCTGCAGGGATCAGGCCAAAACCAGCAGTCCCACGTCGCCTGCTGCTCCTGCCTGCCACTCCTGCTCATTCTGGCCCTGCTGCTCCTGTCGCCGCCTCTGCCTCTGCTCTGTAGGCTCTCTGCCGCTCCACTGCAATCTCCAGGCTGCAACGGCCAGGCATGAACCCTGTTGTCTGGCACCTGTGAGTCAACTGAGCAGCACTGCTGCTATGGGAGCACTCTGAACCCCAGGGGACAGCTCCTGCATTGAGCGTCTGCCCTGTGATGGTCAGTGTGCATCCTAGCAACCAATCGACCAGTGGTTCGGTTGGCCGGTCGCTTAGACTTTTATATATATAGATTCCCCATGTCTTAGTCTATAACAATTTGTACGATGTTTGTACAATTGCAACCTAACTGCAATTATAGTACTCTGATGTCAATAAATATATATATTGATTTCAGAGAGGAAGGGAGAGGGAGAGAGAGATAGAAACACCAATGATGAGAGAGAATCATTGACCTGCTGCCTCCTGTATGCCCCCAACTGGGGATCAAGTACACAACCCGGGCATGTGCCCTGGACCGGAATCGAACCTGGGACCCTTCAGTCTGCAGGCCCATGCTCTATCCACTGAGCCAAACCAGTTAGGGCTGCAATTATAGTACTTTAAAAAGAAAGTTTTCTAAAATTCTGTATTTCACAGTATATCAAACATAAAAAAACACAGTAATATAGTAGACACAGGTATTTACATAATACAGATTTGACACATGTGAATATTTTATTTCCCTCATGTTGTGTTTTTTTTTTTTTAATATATAAAATACACAGATTTTGCTAATGGAACCTCTCTTATCCACACTTTCTTTCCTTCCCTGAAAAAATCTTCTCTAGAACTCTGTCTCATTTTTCCCCCTCTATTTTCTGCTTTTATTATGTGAAATTATCCCTAAGCTATATAGATATTGTGCTGTGGTTTTCTTTTTTGTTTTGTTTGTTTGTTTGTTTGTTACGTTATATACCTGGCATGTTCATCCCCATCTACATCTGCATCCCCATCTATATCTCCACTTACATTTCCACTCTAACTCTAGCTCCAGCTCTATCATATTGATCTCTTTTTCTCTTTTGCTCCAATAAATATTTTTAAATATATTTTTATTGATTTCAGAGAGGAAGGGAGAGGGAGAAAGAGATAGAAACATCAATGATGAGAGAGAATCATTGACTGGCTGCCTCCTGCATGCCCCCTACTGGGGATCCAACCATCAACCTAGGCATGTACCCTGAACAGGAATCGAACTGTGACCTCCTGATTCATAGATTGATGCTCAACCACTGAGCTACACTGGCTGGGGTGTTCCAATAAATTTTTGAAAATGATCCATGTTAACACATGATATTTTATTAATCTCAGTTGCTATTGAACATACCATTTATTTATCCATTCTTCTTTTAAAGACCATATAAGTAGGTGTGTTTTGTTTTCTCTGTTACAAGCAATCCTACACAGGTTTCCCTGTACCTCTGTCAATATTTATTTTAGGAATAAGTGGAACTAAAAGTAGAATTGCAGATCATTGAGTACCTACAGCTTCAAGTCACAGGGCTTTTTCAAAGTGTTGCTCAAGAAGGTTGTGGTTATCTATATTTCTATTAGTTGTGTGGGAGGTTTCTGTTTTCTCTATATCCTCACTGACACCATATTTTCAGATTGTTTTTAATTGAAAGATCCCAATGTTGTAAAATAGCAGTAGATTGTTTTAATGGTGGCCATTGCTTTAATTTGTATTTTTCTGATTACTAGTAAGTGGAAGTATCATACACTCATACACACACACACACACACACACACACACACACACAGACACACATACACACACACACACACACACACATATGCTGTGCTCATCCTTTTACTTTGCTTACAGTGTGTTTTATATCACAGGACTCTATTTTTAGCATGATTGCATTTTTTCAGTTTTTTCATGAGTGTTCTCTGAGTAGAAAACTCTCTTAGTCTATTGAAATTTTTATTGTTTTTCTATCAATATTAAACAATAATTTGACTGAGTATAGAACCTAGGTTACACAGTTTCCTTGGGACAGTATTCTTTTTCTCCTTCTCTCCACGCCATTTTTTTCTTCTTCCCTGGTTCAATCCAATTGACATTCTTCATACAAAAATCCACATTTTTCTTTTTTTGCAAAGTTGTCCAGGTATGAATTTATTTCTAATCTTGTTCAACATTCGATTTTGTCTCTCAAACTGAAGAATCATGTCATATTAATTTTGGTTTATTTTCTCATCTATCACATTTTTGAGAATTTTAAAAAATTATCTCAAACAAATGTTAGACATTCTAGTTCTATAGTCCACAGGCTTACTCTTTCTTTCATGATTTCCATCTTTTTTATACCGTGAGGCATTCAGGCTAATACCCTGAGGTAAGTCTGCCAGTTTACCATTCCCCTTCAGATATTGCCTATCTGCTTTTTGACATATACATAGAGAGGGTTTTTAAAAATAAGTATACGTGTGTGTGTGTGTGTGTGTGTGTGTATATACACACTAATAAAAGGGTAATAAAAGGGTAATATACTAATTAGACCAGGAGACCTTCTGATGTCCTTCCTGACAAAGCCATGGTGGCAGTTGGGTGGAGGCAGAGGCAGTTAGGGGGCGATCAGGCAGGCAGGCAGGTGATCGGTTAGGAGTCAGTGGTCCCAGATTATGAGAGAGAAGTTGGATATCCCCCGAGGGGGCCCAGATTGGAGAGGGTGCAGGCCGGGCTGAGGGATGCACACCCCATGCATGAATTACATGCACCGGGCCTCTAGTGTGTGTGTGTGTGTGTGTGTGTGTGTGTGTGTGTGTGTGTGTGTGTGTATAAACTAGAGGCCTGATGCACAAAATTCATGCAATGCAAGAATAGGCCCTCGCAGCCCCGGCTTCATCTGGAAGGTCATCTGGATGGTTGTACCGATGTTTGGCCATTCAGTCGATCTGCATATTACACTTTTATTATTATAGATGCTTCTATTTTTTTTCTTTATCTCTGTTTTAAACTTTAAGTGAATTCTCTAATTTCAACCAAACACATTGCAGTACAGGTTAGAATCTAGTTTCCTCCTTTCCATGCTTGTCACTCATAACAGTGAGAAATCTGTATCCCATTATCCTTAATATATTTACTCATCTGGCCTAGTCTAGAATACACAGAAAGTAATTTTGGAATTGCTAAACCATCCACTGTGAAAAGCAGACCTAACTAAAGTTCAAACTTTATTTACAACTTTTTACACCCAACTGATGTACTTTGACACAGACGAGTCTTAAAAGCTCAGTTGGAAGCATTTTGACAAATGGATGCCTCCCTGTAAACCGTACTGCTACCAAGAAACAGAAAATTTCCATTTTCCCAGAAAGGTCCCGTGTTTCTTCCTCGTCAGTTTCCCCTCAGAGGTCACTCACTCTGACTTTTCACCGTGAGTTTGTGTCAGAGCAGCACAGAGCATAGCTGCCCCGAGTTCGGATATTCTTCTGAATTCTGCTCGACCACACCAATCGTCAGGGCAGGTTCCTTCTCTAACTCTGCTCGCTACACTAACTGTTGGGTCTGAGCCCCTCTGCCAGGGGCTGGACCTTCTTGGACGCTGGGTCTTAGCCGGAGAAGCCATGAGATGTTGTGGGTGTATAAGAATGAGTCTTTATTGTAGAAGCCAGTGGCCATATAGTCATCAGACAAAACAGTTCTTCACAGCGAAGTGCTATACAGGCATCCGCACACTGGCTGGTGAGTAAGTTCATCTTTCCCACCAAAGCAGCATTAGCCTCTGTACCCACAGGCATTATCTGAATAGCCGCTTGCTGCCCTAGGCTCACTGCCTCACGCAGTAATGGCACCTGGGCGCTCTGCCTTAGCAGCTTCTCCAACCTCTCCAGCTTTCCTGCACACGCAGTAGCTACATCCTCTGTGCCTCTCTTTCCTCCCCAGCACACTGGCTGGCTAACATGTATTATACTTTTAGGTAAAAGAGGCTTCTTTGCAAGTAGTGACCCTGTTGTGCACCTGCACAGGGACCTGGGACATTCTGAGTAAGATCCCCATGTTCAGAGTGGCCTTGGCCATCTGGCATTCTATCAACAAGTCCTTTGCACTCTGAGTTGCCTTGACTATCCAGCAGCTCTGGCATGGTTCCCACAGTTCATTTGGCCTGTCCTGGCATTTTATATAAATTAAATCACACCGTGTGTTCTGTTTCTGTTGGTAGCTTCTTTCCCTCAGCATACTATCTGTGAGATTTACTGATGATGTTAAATGTATCAGTTACTCACTCAATGTTGTTGCTGAGTAATGTTTTATTACATTTCTAGAGGCCCGGTGCATAGATTTGTGCACCAGTGGGATCCCTTGGCCTGGCCTGCAGGGATCAGGCCGAAACCGGCTCTCCAACATCCCCAGAGGGGTCCCAGATTGTGAGAGGGTGCAGGTCAGGCCAAGGGACCCCACCAGTGCATAATCGGGTCCGGGGAGGGGTCACAGGAGGGCTCCAGGGTGTATCCGGCCTGTCTTGCTCATTCCCAATTGGTGCTGATCAGGGCCGTCTTGCCCAGTCCTGATCAGGGCCCATAGGGGCCAGTTGGCTGGGGAGGGGCCACAGGAGGTTGGTGGCCAGGGAAGGACCATGGGAGGACTCCAAGGCATGTCTGGCCCATCTTGCCCAGTCCTGATCGGCCGGACCCCAGCAGCAAGGTAACCTACTGGTTGGTGTATCTGCCCCCTGGTGGTCAATATGCATCATAGCGAGTTGGTTGAATGGTCAAATGGTCAGACACTTAGCGTATTAGGCTTTTATTATATAGGATTATTTTCTTATCCATTTCCTGTTAAAGGTATATTTGATAGGTTTCAGTTTTCAGCTATTATGAATAAAGTTGTTATGGACATTTTTGTACAAAATTGTTAGAAGTTGTACATCTTTATTCCTACTGGGAAAACATCTAAGATTAGAAATATGGGTTCAAAAGGTAGGCTCTATATATGTGTGTGTATAGGTATTTAGAAGGAGTATATATACATATCTATATTTCTATATATCTATTTATCTATAAGTATATGTATTTAGAAGGATTATATATAGATATATATTATTGATGTAGAGAGGAAGGAGAGGGAGAGAGACAGAGAGATACATCAATGATGAGAGATAATCATTGATCAGCTGCCTTCTGCATATCCCACAGTAGGGATCGAGCCTGCGACCCAGGCATATGGCTTGACCAGGAATCAAACCATAACCTCCTGGTTCATAGGTCAATGCTCAACCACTGAGCCTCACCAACTGGCAGTAATCCTTCTAATTTCAGCCTTTCCGTGTGGTGACTTCTTCCTGTGGTTTTTACCGCACTTCCCTGATAGCTGAGGATACAGAGAACTTTTCAGGGGCTGTTGTCAAACTTCACGTCCTCCTTTGTGAAACGTTGGCTTAAGCCTTTTGCTCATTTTTAAAATTAGCTGTTTTCTTTTTATTGTTGAGTTGTAAGAATTTACATTCTGAATAAAAATCCTATCTCAGATAAGTGTTTCTGCAAACTTTCTTTTTTGAAATTTATTTTTATTGTTTAAAATATTAAAGATGTCCCTTTTGGTTTTTCCCCATTGACCCCCTCCACCCCGCACCTGCCCCTCCCAGGCCTTCTCCACACTATTGGCTATGTCCACGGGTTATGCATATATGCATATAAGTTCCCTGGTTAATCTCTCCGACCTTCTCATTCATTTTCCTAGATGTATCTCTGGATAAGAATAATTTTAAAAAATTTTACTAAAATCTAAATTATGATTCTTTTGCTTTTGTGATTATTGAATCTGTGTTCTGTCCAAGAAAAACTCTGTCTACTCTCAGGTAATGAAGATATTCCCTTATGTTTAAATATCTGAAAGTTTTATAGTGTAGCTTTTACCTTAAATAAAAATTAATTCTTTTGTATAGTGTCAGGTAAGGGTGGAGATTCATTTTGTTCCCACCTCCATGTTCCATTTGTTGAAAAGACTTCAGATTCCTCATTTAATCCTGTTGACATTTTTGTTGAAGATCTAAAAGCAAAATCAATGTGGGTCTCTTCCAAATTCCTTATTCCGTTTCACTAATTTGCTTGTCTATCCTTATGCCAACACCAGTCTTGTTTACTCTGGCCATACGGTAACACTTAAAGTCTGGTGCGCGAGTCCCCAGCTTTGTTCTACAGGTGAAGATGGCTCTGGGCATGTCAGGTTCAGAGCATAGTGATATACTAATCCTACAGGCCCGATGCATGAAGTTTGTGCAAGGGATTGGGATCTCGCAGCCCGGCTGCCCCACGGCCCCGCGGCCCTGCCCACTGGTCGTTCCGGAAGGTAGTTCTGCCATCCAGTCTAATTACCATATTAACTCTATTATATAGGATGCTTGCCAATTTCTCTCTCTCAAGCCCGTTAAAATTGTGAAAAGGAAACTGCTGAATTTATGGTGAATCTATGGGTCCATTTGGGCAGAATTGATATTTAACAATATTGAAATTTGGATACATAAATGTGGTGTTATCTATTTAATTTTTCCTAATTTCTCTCAGGGATTATTATAGTTTTTGGTGTAGTAATATTGTTCTTATTTTAAATTCATTACCACGTATTTTATGTTATCTTAAGTGACATTAAACTATTTGTTCTCTAGACTATATAAATAAGTTACGTTGTATATTGACCTTGTATTCCGAGTCTCTACTTTCTTAGTGTTTTGCTCATTTGTTTATTAAATTACTAAGTATTTTCTAACTTAACAGTCTAGTTGTCTGAGAAAAGAGACAATGTTACTTTTTTCTTCGCAATATTTGTGTGTTTTATTTAGTGTTCTTGCCTTCTGTATCGGATGAGGACCATCTTTGCCTCATTTCTAATGTTAGGGGAAATAATTCAGTGATTCTTCATTTAGTGCGAAGTTAGTTGTGGATTTTTCATACAATCCCTTTGTCTGATTGGGTAAGTTCCCTTCTATTCTTGTTTTGGTGAGAGTTTTTTCAGGAATAGATGTTCAGTGTTGTAAGATGCATTTTTTTCTATCTATGGTTAATTTTCAAATGTTAAACTTTTTACTCCTGGGATAAGCCTCATTTGGTCAGTATGTTTGTAATTTTTTTTTACATTTGTCTGAATTAAATCTTTTCATCTTTTGTTAATGATTTAAATATTTATATTAATAATAAATATTGCTTTATGACTTACTTGTAACATTGTTGTCAAGTTTAGGGTTTTGATGACTCAAAACAATTTGGAAAAAAATCATATTTTTAATTGTGTCTTATGTCATTTTTGGTAAAGGCACTGTCCATTTAATCTAAATTGATCATAATATTTTCTTAATATTATTTTAAAGGCTGTTAGATCACTCATAATATCCCCTGGGTCATTTTTTATATTGATATTTTGTTTTTTCTTCCTCTTATTTTTTGGATAAGTTTTGTTATGATTATTGATTACATTAAATAATTTTGACAAAACAGCTTTGTCTTTATATTCATTTTCTAATTAATTAATTAATTTCTGGTTTTAGCTATTTTATTTCTTACTTATTTTAAGAAATAAGTTTAATTTGCTCTTCTTTTTTAACCCTTCTGATGGAGACCTTTTTCATAAATTTAAGACCTTACTTATATAATACAATATAGTATATATACTACACTGTATAGGGAGATGACTGGCAGTGGCTGCAGGGGGCGGGGCTAGCTGGCGAGCAGGCGGCACCAGGCCAGCCAAGGCGGGTGCCAGTGAGGGGGGGGGTTGCGAATCACTGGCCAGTCCTAGGGACCTTGCCCATGATGAATTTCGTGCACCAGGCCTCTAGTTTAGAATATATATTCAAAACTAATGTGTTCACCATAGGACCTTGATAGTGCACCAATGTTTAAAGTACTCGCTAGTTAATCCAAGAGTCTCTGGCTCATCTCAGAGATGGTTTATACCAACTTCCTTTTCCTGACGAAGGCCACGTTCTCCTGTTGCACATCTAGTAATCTTTCACTGTTCCTCAGATACTGTAAGTGATACATCGTCGAGACACTGGGTTTAGTGATGTTCCTCTGAGGACTGATGCTTTCTTTTCCCCCAGGCTGTTAACGTGGCTGGAATAGAACACCCCCTTCCATTTCCCCTGTGGTGAGCAGCAGCTCAGATGTCCCTTCGGTTCTCTTGGGTTTTAGCAAGACCCTATGGTAGCTCCCAATCGCGCACAGTTCAGCAGTTAGCTAAGGATTTAGTCAGGTGCATTGATGATGCATAGCTTCCACCTCTTGCTTTTTAGTGTCTTTCCCTTTATGATCAGCCATCCTGGCCGTCCCAAAGTCTCCCCTCTCCAGCATGGAGCCAGAAGGACGAGGGCTTCTTCCTGGCCATGCTGCCCAGGCCGGGGAGTGCTCTCAGGAAAAAAGTCGCAAGACCAGAAACTCACCCAGTCTCATTTGTGTCTTTCAACAATGGACTTTCTTTCAGTGTTTGCTGCTTTTATTAGCTCTCCAGTAGCTACAGGTGGTTGATTTTTTTTTTTTTTTCTTTTTCAGGTCTGATAGTTGTTACTGTGAGACAGTTAGGTCAATCAATCTATTCTACTGTTAATAAAAGCCAAAATGTTAACATTCAGGTTTTCGTTTCAACAACTATAATTTTTACTTATACGAGTCCTGTAGGGTAACTTTTCTAATCTTATCATTCTTTAATCACACATCTTCTTTCTTGTTATGGTTTTATTCTCCTGATTGCACCTTTAATTATTTTAAATAAATATATTACAAAGGATTGTTTTGGGGGGAATTTTCCTCTAAGGCTTATCATCCGATCCCTTGCCCCAATGAGGGCATTAAGTTTCTAGCCATTAAAACCCCTGCAGACCACCAAAATGTTCTCTTTTGTATTTCTCAATTCTTGGAAGTTCTCTTTTCTAGAATTGATATGTGCATATTTACCTTTTATTTGTTACTAGAGGCCCAGTGCACAAAATTCATGCACGGGTAGGGTCCCTAGGCCTGGCTGGTGATCAGGGCCGGTCTATGGGGCAACTGGTGGGGTGATCAGGGGCCCCCACTGACACCCGCCTTGGCTGGCCTGGCACTGCCTGCTCACTGGTCCTGTCCCCCCTCCTTTGCCGCTGGTCACCTCACTCTGCGGGATGACCAGCAGGGCAATCAGGGGCCCCCACTGGCACCCACCTTGGTTGGCCTGGGGCCTGCAGGCTGGGGGCAGCTCCTGCATTGAGTGTCTACCTCCTGGTGGTCGGTGAGCGTCATAGCGACTGGTTGTTCCACTAGTCATTCTGCGGGAGGGTCAATTTGCATATTAGGCTTTTATTAGATAGGATAGGTGGTCCTGTGTTTTTGTTTTCTTGTTAGGAGGCAAATGATGGCTCCTCCCCACCTTGGAGGTAAGGCTTTATGTGTATTGCTGGGCACAAAACAGAAAATGAATATAATGACCAGCTACCATATACTCATACTATCAAATTTCAGGGAATTTGTAACATAATACGTTGCAAAGGCCGACTCTTAAAAGGCAAACGACTTTCTTGCCCTAAGGAGTGTCCACTTTGTTCATCCCACAAAACTCTCAATCTGCGGTATTATAACCATGCATGGATTTCCCTAGCTGCAGGCGTGTCTGCAGGGGAAACCAAGTGCATGTCAGTGTCCCCACTGCATGGGACTCCCGCGGCCCAGGGTGACAAAGCACCCACGGTCCGTTCTGTAAGCGACTTCACCGGTGTCCTGTGGCAGCTACCGTGGGAGTGACGGTAACGCCAGGGCAATTCCCAGGGCTTCGGGGAATCCTCACCAACACTCTCCAGACATTCCAGTTCTCTGTGATTCCATGTTTTCAGTTTCTCTGATTTCCTTGGACGACTGGGCTAGTGGAATGTTGAAGTTTCCAGTAACGCAAAACCTCCACAGCCTGTCGCACTTCAAACCCCGAGCTGTGCATCCAACCGAGAATCCAAAATGCTCTTTTCACACTTCACTTCTGACCAAAGGAAATGTGGTATGTTGGCTTTAGCTTTGAATTTCAATCAATATAATTCAAAATATATGAAATCAAAGCTTATTTCCAGACCCTCTGACAGAGTCACCGAGGGCCCGGCTTCTGCTCCCCTGGGCTGGCCAAGCTGGTTCTTATTTTGCATGTTTTAAGTCCCCGTTTGAAGTGCATCCATCCGTGGCGCTCGCGTTGTGGCTCAGCTTTCATGCCATGCCACGTTTTTATACTCGCTTTTCATTTCACATGAAAAGCAGGGGCAGGAGAAGAGATGGGGACTGTGGTAAAATCAAAGGGGAGATGTTAGATTCATGAACCCCCCCCCCCCCAAAGAAACCAAATCAGAGTTTTCTCTACAAGTTTGAAATCAGACTCTAAGGGACAGTGTAGATATTGATTGGCAGAAACATCGTTAATTGAGCATCTACTGTGTGATCCATATGAGGGCCTCCTATCAGAGGAAAAATAAATTGCAGGTTCTGTGTCTGAGTGAGAGCCAGACTAGTAACCAGTCGTTGGGATAAAATGTGCTGAATCAGGAATTCTAGGAGCACAGGCACACAGAGGGCCAGGGAGGAGGACGCAAGCGAAGACCAGGCACTTCAGTTGGATTTTGAACCGCGAGCGAGGTGTTTCCTGGCGAGGTAGGCAGCGAGGCCAAAGGTCTCAGGGTGGTGATGTGGGCCGGGCCCTCCAAGTCTGACCACAGCTGGCTTCCATATCCCTCTTCTCTTCTATTTATCTCCAGCGGTAGAAAACCCTACTGGAGCTGGTCTGGTCCCCTGAGGGTCGGTTCTCATATCTGATCCTGAGAACCAAGTACCATTACCTGCGAGGGTTCGAGGGGCGGAGCTCAGAGGTGCAGAGGGCTGTGGCGAAGCACCTACTGTGTGACGGGCTCCTAGAGACGCCTGGTCTCAGTAACCGGGGGAGCGACCTCTGACCAGGTAGGCTCAGTCTCGTCTTCCGGGAGAGGAAACAGAAAGCAAACACAATCAATAGGCCCAGCGTCAAAGTGCTGGTGGCGCCCATGCTCCCTCTTCCTAGAATCCAGTTTTGCTCAGAAATGGACCTTCCTCGGTGTGCTTCCAATTGCTCTTCCTTCACCATTCGCCGGCGCAGCCACCCCTGCCACCTTCATCTCCTCCATCACCACCATGCGCCGGTTGCTCAGCCAAGCTTTCCATTCTCAGTTCTCCTTGCTCCTCACCCCTGACTCCCTAGCATGCCCGTTTTACAGAGCAGCAAACAGAGGTGAGGAGTGGGGATGGGAGAAGCCGGTCACGGAGCAGCCACGCGAAGCTCAGCGGTCCAGTCCTGTGGCCGGCCCAATCCAGTCTGTGTGTGTCAGGGTGACATCCTCTCTTCTGCTGTTTGGGGTCATGTTGTTTGACAATAGTAATGCCTCACACTATAAAGTTTCCATTAAAAATGTGCCCAGTGAGAACGCTATGTTTCTCCTGCCACTGACCCCAGTTCCTCAGCATCCCTGCCCCGCAGGAAGTCAGGTGAGCCAGGTTCTTTATAACCTTCCGGAGGTGTCCTACGCAAATACAATCAGATACGAGCACCCCCAGGCCGCAGTTCTGCCAGCAGCCGGCCGTCTGTAGTGGGGACTTGTCCTTCGCTTTGCACTCGTGGCCGCGTAGCTTGGAGTGTGTCGCATACTGTGTGTGGCCCCCTACTCTGGGTCACAGCAGCACAGAAGATGCTAAGGGACAGTGTAGATATTGGTTGGCAGAAGCATCATTACTTGAGCATCTACTGTGTGCACCCTCTGAGGGCCTCCTGTCAGAGGAAAAATGGATTGCAGGTTCTGTGTCCCAGCAAGAGCCAGACTAGTAACCAGCTGTTGGGATCAAAGGCGCTGAACCAGGAATCCTGGGAGCACAGCCACACAGAGGGGCAGGGAGGAGGACGCAAGTGAAGACCAGGCACTTCAGCTGGATTTTGAATCGCGAGCGAGGTGTCTCTATGCACCGACTGGCTTTACGTAACCCGCCCGCTGGTGTCAGGCATCTAGGTTGCTGCCAGTCCTTTGCGACTGTAGCAGGTGCTGTGAAGGTTAAGGCCATGTAGACAGACGTCTGAGTGTGTCTGCCGGATGTCCCCTGGTCGTTCTGCCCCTAAGAGGCCGCGTCCCAGCCAAGTGATTGCCTCCCCATTCCTCCCAGCACTCCGGGGCCACGGTCTGTGCCTCATGTTCCAACACGGACTCTTCAGCTGAAACTTTCATCCCCTTGAGCAGGGTTCTTGCTTTTTGCCATATTGGGCACCTTCCTGTCCCTGTTCCCTGGCAGCTCTAACACCCCATGGGGGAAAGGTCAAGGTCAGAAAAAGCACCCCCCCACCCCCGAAGGAGGGACCCCACCACTGCCGGCCAAGCACCGCGGCTGAGACCCTGCACTGGGAATGCAGCCATTGTTCCCAGAAGCCCGAGGAGCGTGTACCACAGGCGGGCAGGCAGCTGGGCCAGACCTGGGCACCTCTCACATGCAGGCAGGGAGGAGGGTGGCCAGTCCAGCCCGGCTGGCCAGCTCCTGGGCCGAAGCTCTAGAACGACATGGCGTAGGCCCTGCTTCTGTGAGGGGCAAGTTAAAGCACACAGCGACCCTGAATCCACCATTACCTAAGGCTCTGGCCGAGTCCTGGTCAACAAGCCACTCAGGACATGGGTGACATGGTGGAGTTTTCCCTCCGTCACACTTCTGAGCACTGCATTGGGGTCAGCCTCTTCGGCTGTTGCAGGGCCGTCCAGAGACCCTCCCTGAAACACGAATCCTTTCTCTGTGAGTTGCTATTGGAGTCTGTGTCTCATCACTGTCCCCTGTGCCCCATTTCTCCAAGGATGAGACCCCGGGACCTGCTGGCCAGATCTCTCTGGGTAGGCTGCTTCCTTCACTCACAGGGTCGACACCCATCAGCTCTTTGCTTTGCTAGCAGAGGGTAAGGAGCTCTAGCTGCTGCAACAGACAGATCACAAAGGCTCAGTTTTGGGTCTTCAATTCTGTAATGTGGATTGGGGGCAGTGAGAGAGAGAAGGAAGAAGAAGAGAGAGGGAGAGTGAGAGGGATAGAAAAAGAAAGGGAAGGAGAGAGAAAGAGAGGAAAAGAGGAAGGAAGAGGAGGAGGAAGAGGAGGAAGAAAAGGAGGGGGAGGGTGAGGAGGAGGAGGAGGAGGAGATGAAGAAGAAGAGAAGAGAGAGAGAGGTAGGGAGTGGAGAAGTGCTCCTAACTCCCTCAGACTGCGAGAGGGTCACTGGTTCTGCTCACATTCTCCTGGCGAGAGCTCAGCAGTGTGGCCCTGGTCTAATGACAAGGCAGCTGGGAAATGCAGTCCTCTCGTTTGCCCAGGGGATAAAGCTAACACATAGCTTTAGCTCTATCACATTTGGCCACCGCCGAGGGGCTATCGGGGGATTTTTAGGGAAAGACCATTGTGCCCACGCCTTCCAGGCTCCCGAGAGCCTCCAAAGGCGCCTTCTCGGCAGACGGTGTTCTTGGGCAATGCCACCTTCCACGTGAACTCACCTTCTGAACCTGCTGATCGTTATGGATGAGAGAGATGCCTAAGAAGCCGGAGCAGCTCTGTTGATGAATGTGGCCAGTTAGGCTGAACAAAGAGATGGGCCATTGCTGGGTAAAATCAGTCACTCCAGAAGCCCCAGAGAGACCGGTTCCTGGACTCACGGCAAATTCTATCCAAATTAATTCCTGTGGTTGGAGGAGCTGTGCAGAGAAACACTTCTCCTGCCCTCTGCTGTGGGAGTACAAGTATGGAGCTCATCCTGGGAAAGGAAATCAGCAACGTTTACCATGAACGTTAATCACTTCTCCCTACCGTCTGCATAAAGATCCCGCCTCTCTTTCGTGAGCCCATCTCCAGACATCCTGCCAATGAAGGAGGAGAGTAAGGATGCGTGGACAGATCCCTCCGACCTTTACAAGAGGTAGGGAGAGGTGAGGGACCCCAGAGCTGCACCCAGGAGATGTTGAGTTGAATACATTGCAGGCCAGGCAAGTCATGGAAGACTATGCAGAATTATTTTTACAAAGACCTTGTATTACCAAGATTTTCCAGTGATAATGAGAAATGCTCTTGATATAATAATGAGTGAAAAACTGTACTTAATATATTTACAGGGTATGGTGACACTTGTGCCATATGTAACACTATAGAAATGAGAATAATCCCAATAATGGTAACACTCATTGAACATATGTCTTCCATGACTTCATCTCACCCAGACCTAGGAAGTAGGTGGCAATACCCCTCCTTTGATGGGTGAGGAGATGGAGGCTCAGACCGGGGTGGCCATTGCTCTGGTCCCCCAGCTATTGAACTGAGATTGACATTTAGGTCTGCCCCCAAAGTCCACCTCTCAGGGAGCTGGCTCATCTATGCAAATGCATTAATATTAAAAAGTAAAAAGGGGAAGGATGAGTATCAGAACATTAACATTGGTGGCTAACTGGATGATAGAGATGGCAACAGTTTGGGAGTTTTCTTCATTATACTCTTCTTCATTTTCTCCAATTTCCTCATCAATCAATATATGTATTGATTTTACAATGGAACCTTGCCGTTTACACAAATGAGCTCATTCACCGTAGTAAACTGGTGACCCCAGGCAGGAGGGAAAGGCTGGGCCAGGGCACCCACAGAGTGAAAGTGTCATTGGGTCATGAGGTCTGTTTGTTTTTCCCTCTGCTTATTCATGTTCTGTGTCTTCTTGCACGCAACATATAAAATAGAAACAAAAAGGCAGAGCAGGCATGTTTGCAGGCCTATTTTAGGTGATTTATTTTTTCAAAATAGATTTTTATTGATCTCAGAGCAAGAAAGAGAGAGGGAGAGATAGAAACATCATTGATAAGAGAGAATCATCAATCTGCTGCCTACTTCACTCCCCCTAGTGGGGATGGAGCCCACAACCCTGGCATGTGCCCTGACCAGGAATAGAACCATGACCTCCTGGTTCATAGGTCTCCGCTCAACCACTCATAGGCCGGCCCATTTTATTTTTAGTTCTCCTGATGACAAACACTTCTCTCTACACGGGAGAGGCAAATGCCAAGCCGGGCCATGCCACAAAACAAAAGAACTTCTTGACTCACCAGGAAGGTGCCATCCATTGTGACATTGACCGCTTTAGTCATGGAGCTACGGTGAGGTTTGTGTGTCGGGAGAGTAGCCAGTAACACAGTGTCCTGCTGCTGTGAGGGTAACATCAGAGCTAGTGTTAGGCCACAGCAGATATAGACCAGGACTGATGGGTTGAGGGAATGGGACTCCCGGAAATTGTGCCCTGCACTGTCTTGTACCCCCATAATCAGGTCTCCACTTACTAGGGAGTTTTAGGAAAGAGAGAGAAAGGCAAAGAAGCTGAGGGATATGACAAGCTTATAATGAACGTGCCAGCTTGGGCCTGCTGCCTCTACTTGGGCTCATTAGGATAAAAGGTCAGACAGAACACCATGGGCTGAGCAGACATCGTTGTGTGCACTGGGGCTGCTGGGCTGCTGGAGTGGGGCTATGGGGACATTGGTCTCTGTCCAGATTCCTATTGTGTTCTAATACCACTGGGGGGTGGGACCTGGTTCACCTTTCTCTACTTGTTATTTGTGTTTTGTTTTTTGAACGCGATTTTTAGAGCAGGTAGAAAAGGATAAATAGCCACTCGCACCGGCTTCTCTCATTTAGTTTATAAATCAAACACCTTACGGCAAGGCTGGTTTTGCCAGTTTTCTCTGCTCAGCATGCCCAGAAGTTTCTCCTTGCCTTACGCCCCGCCCTGTTTCAGACTGAGCCAAGCATCCGGAGAAGCTGGAACCCTTTAGGGGGTGTTCTCAGGGACCCTGCAGCCTAGATCCAGGGGAGACATTGCAAGGGGCACAGACGGCGGCTAGTTCTTTTTGGGGGGCCCCCTGGAGAGCAGGGACGCAAGCCTCAGATACTTCATTGTTCTGTCCCCTGACACTCAGCTCACCCCATGTCCAGATGCCACCAGTGTGGCAGGGGTGGCCTCTTCCGGACATCCTGTGGCAAGTTGCTTCCACTCAGAAGAGAGGCCCAGCCCCTCTCGGCCGATGACTTTGGGTCAGTCATTGCAGCTGACTGATGAAGTGGAGGCTGAGTGATAGGACATTTTTGAGGGGTCCCAATGCAGAGCAGCTTCCGCTGAAATGTTAGCGCCCCTTCTTCCCTGCCTCCGGGTTAGAGTTCTCAGTGCCTGGGCTCCGGTGAAGTTCCACTGGAGAGAATCCTTGTGGTCTCCCTCTTAGCTCAGGTGGAACTAAGGTGAGTCTAGCTGGTAAAATCTGCCGCATCCTTCCTCTCATCTCTGTCAAACAAAGCCGATTTGGTGATGACTGTGGCTGCGGTGGGATAAGTCCGTGGCCCCCTCTGGATCTCAGTGTCTGTGTCTATAAAATGGGGTGGGGGGGCGGGATGTTGAACGATAAAATGAAGATGTGTGTGTGAGTGCACTTTGCAAACTGTAGAATGTTCGCTCTCATCTGTATGTTTGGGAGGTCTTTTAGGATAATGATTGCTATGTTTTAGCAGTTTTTAAAGGAAAAAGCATTGACTGTTTTCCTTCACTTTATTTTCTGGACATTGGCTCAAATAACTGAAGTCCTTTGCCGGTGCTTCTGGGTCACTTCCCTTCATGAGGCCTTGGGACCGGCTGCTGACCTCTCCACGACCCCCTATCTCCATCCATAGCACCAGGACCAAATCCTGTCCACGTCACAGAAATTTCTAGGGTGCCCCTGGAAGACTCATGTAGGACGTCTGGTGAACCCCAAAGCTCGCAGCAATGAGTAGGCAATGAGTGTGGAATGCAATGCTAGAGAGGACATGGGTTTAACGTGCAGGGAATTCCCATGAGCATCTACGGGGTTTCTGCCAGAAACTCAGGGACGCTCTGAACAGGTGGGAGCAGGGAACAGCTCTCCCCAGGGCCAGCATGTGGCAGGCTTTCAAGCAGTCGCCATTTTTAAAATGCTGTATGTTTGGAATGGGACTTACCTGGTAGCCTAATGTGCTAGTCCTTCTAACTGGTCATGTTTGATGTCAACTTGCACAGTCGGCCTTGCTCTCATGCGAACATAACGAGTCAGTCCCAGTCTTTTAGATACTTCCAGGGAGCTTGGCCACGACACGCTGAGATTTTCATCTTGCTTGAAGCTATTTCTGAGTATGTTTTAAGAACAGAGGTGTGACTCCTGACCTGCTAAAGCAATGGGGTTCCTTCACCCGGGCCAGGGTCAGTCTCTGTCAATTCCAGATGCTGAGAGGTGTGGGGCTCACAGTCTAGAGCTGAAGAATTACCTGTACAGGAGCTGCCTCCGCTACCACTCCCTTGCTTTTGTCTCTAGCTTTTCAAACCAAGATCTTTCACAGAATTTGTTTTGGTCAAAAACATGTACATAATAAATACGCTAGTTCCCGTTTCATGATTATTTGAGACAAATCCCCAAGTGGACAGTGACATAAACCAGATGTGGGGTGTGTGTGTGTGTGTGTGTGTGTGTGTGTGTGTGTACACACATATATGCACTGCATCATTGGAGATGCTCTATGTTACACGGTACAAAGGACATCATTCGCCAGCAGGCCTCAAACCTGCTCCCGGCGGTTTTTTATCTCCCTGTGCTCATGCCCTGGTCCTACTAGTGACTGACAGCGTGATTTTAGACACTTTACCATAGTTTATCGATTCTAAGGCAATATTTTAAGAAATATTTTAACCCCCGACATGGAGTATCCCGTACAATTGACGGCATCAACAATTAAAATTGTTAGCACACTTTTCGCTCACCACCCTCCTGACGTAAGGACGTGTTCTACAGTGGAGCGGCCCTGAAATTCAACGACACCCAGGCCTTCCCTTCCTGAGGTCTGATTCCAGCCTCAGCCACACTGCTGACGCGGCGGCGTTTGAAACCCTCAGTGGACTCAGTCCACTTCCCAGCCTGGGCCCTCAAAAGAAGACACGTGTCATCACTGCCACATTCCCTTACGGCTCCCCAGCCAGCTGGCCATGCTCGCGCCCAGGGCTCAGCTGAGAAAACCGAGGCTCCGAAGAGCCGGGTTACTTCCTCGGGGCCCAGACCCCGTGCCAGCAGAGCATCCGTCTGCCTCCTGCGTTTGTGCTCACCTCCACTCAGGTGCCTCCTGAGCTATAAACACCCTTTCCTGTCCTAGGTCCCCCACCCACAAAGTGGAATCCATTGTTCACAAAGCACAAATCTGTCTGCTTCTGGGCAAGAGAGGGAGGAGGCGGAGCCCCAGATACTCAAAGGAGGCCGCCTGCCTTCCTTCCCACCAACTCTGCACGGGCCAAAGTGAGGCTATGTATTTCCAGGTGCCTCCACAGGCCGTGATGATTGAATTGCCTCCCATCCCTCCGTAATCACTCCGGGTTGCTCTGTGCAAGTCAGTGAATTCCGTTCCTTTAATATACATGAGGAAGAGGGAGGGATATTTCTCACTGAAGGTTTTATGGAAAAGTCTGCGCTTATTGATTTTCTTCCTTAAATCTTATTCTTGAAATCCTCCCTCTGCCCCTACACACACACACACACACACACACACACACACACACACACACAGGATAAAAATGATGGCCGTGGCCATGTTTGCTCAGCCTAACAACCCTACAGCACATGGCTGATATGATCTGTCACGCCCACATTTCACCTGGAGAAAGCAACGGTTTGATCTCCAAAGGCTGTGGACGATGTCGGTTCACAAGAATGTGTGTTATCCACCGCATTAGCATGCCCACAGCCCTCCGAAAGCGTTCCTGTAGCTCAGAAGGCAGGAGATGAAACTCGCTCTGACTTTTGCTCACACCGGCATCCGCTCTTCTGCAGGTCCCTCGATCCCTTACGTGTTCCGTGAACAGCACGCATCCACGGGCCTGTTGCGCTGGCGATGCCCCCGGAGGTCCTTGTGTTTCCAGGGAGAAAGCCGAAGGCCCAATCACGCGGGGCTGCTTGTGGGTCACGGTTGCCTTCCCTACAAGACAAGACTAGAGCATGCTGCATCCGCTTTGTGGGCCTCAGCGTCAATCCAGGTCCCCAGAGGGCTGGGGCAACCCTGGGGAAGCGCTTGGTCTCTAGGCGTCTGCTTCCTCTTGGACAATGGGGACGGCAGTGCTGGCTGCACCTGGTCACGGCAGGACCACGGGAGCTAACCCGCCTGAGCACACAGCCGCAGAGCTTGGCGCGGTCCAGCCACCTGTCTGCGTCTTCGCCCCTGCGTGCCCTGCTGCAGGAATGGTGGCCAAGGTGAGACACTGCTAGGTGTCAGGTCACCGTGTAGACCATGAAATCCCGGGCTGCCTCTCCAGGCTCTTTCCCATTTCACAGGAATCCCAGGCGGCCGTTCAGGGACATCTCATCTTCAGCAAGCGTGGGAGCCAAAGCGCGGCCCATCGGGACGGTATATCCCTGAGAAGATGGCCCCATCCTAGCCCCCAGGCCCCAAGGCTGCCCCCGACACGGAAAGAGGACTGCGCAGATGTGACAAGTGAAGGGGGTCCAGGTGGTCCTGGAGAGGACTGAACACAATCATACAGGCCCTTGTGAGGCGGAGGCAGGGAGGTCAGAAACAGCAGAGGATGGGAGGACAGAGCGGAGGTTGAAATGCCTTTTAAGAAGATGGAAGATGGGGCTGCAAACCCAGGAGCACCTGCAGCCACTGGGAGCTAGCAAAGGCCATCACTGAGGTCACCCCTACAAACCCCACAGGACCCACGTTGATGGGGACCTCAAGCTCCCAGGACTCTAGGAAATGCCTCCCTGTTGTCTGAAGGCACTAAGTCTGTGGTCATTTGCTACAGAAGCCACAGGACATCCAGAGGAAGAACAATGTCCAGTGAAGTCCTGTCCCCTCTGGCCATGCCATCTGCTCGGGGCCAGGCGATTCCTGAACCTGGACTCAGAGCAGGAGGGGCGCCCTCAGCGCCCAGCCAGCCTTGGGCAGTGGGGAGGGAGGCACAGCTGTGCATGTCTGTGCTAGAGCTGTGTTCATCCACAGTGGACAGACAGCCCACTCATACAGCTTGGCCCTCTTGTCTACGAGGCTCAGAGAGGTGAAACAAGAAGCCTGGAGTCACACAGCAAGCCAGGGGTCTGGGGGGTGGTCTAGGTCCAGACCCTGAGCCCTTGTCCCAGAGGCACCCCAGTAGGACACCCCTTCTCCCAAGCCTGTTTTAGCCTCCAGCTCCCTGTTGGGTGTGTCCAGTTCCTCTGGGCCTGCAACTCCCACAGCCCTTGTGCGAGAGCGGCCGCCACAGGAACAGCACGAGCCCCCGACCTGGCTCTGGGCTCCGGGAAGCAGCACTCCCGCGGGTTTCCATGCCTCGAGAACCTCATGCAGGATGGAGCTTGGGGCCTTGGCCTTCAGGAAGGAATGCTTTTTGATGTAGCCTTGACCCCGTGCCCAGGAGCCAGGCAGCTGGTCCAGCTGCCAGACTAGGCTTTTCCTCCTGGAATAAAGGGGTCATTGTTCCCTGGCCACCGACCTGAGATGCCGCCCTGGACGTGTGCTGAGCCTCAGCTGCTAATCAGAACCAGTCTGGACGGGCAGGAGGGGGTGACATGGCTGTTCTGACTTAGAGAAGCATTTTAACTTCACATTTGCCAAGTTAAAGAGAAGGGCTCATGCACTCGTCCCCAACACCCTCCTGCCAAGCCCACCCGCCCGTCACTGTCTCCAATCCAGTTTTTCCTGGGAATGTCCAGGGAACCTGACCCGGGCCGCCTGCTGAGTGTCATTGGCTTCAGGCTCAACCCACAGAGCACTTGGCCGCTCGGGAGAAATGCTGGCTTCAGGGGCGGGTGGCTGATGCTGTCTGCATCCCCACGGGCTGGCTACGGGCAGCTCAGCCCCTGCTGGGCCCAGCCCCGGCTGACTCATCTTCCTGTGGGGAGACCAGTGCTTGCATGTGGGTCTGGAGAGAAGACGGGAGAGAGCGGGAATAAGGCAAAGCTGAAGGACGTGTCATCGCCTCCCGTCTCCCCAGCTTTCCCGCTGTTCTGAGCTTTCTTTCCTCTCCGCCCGGTAGCTCTCCTGAGGCCTCCTGGCTCAGCATAGATATCACTGCTGATGGTTGGAGCTGTGGACCCAGTGTGTGAAAGCTGCCCCGGGTCCAGGTTCTCGGAGCCCTTCCCACTGTCATGGGGACGGGCCATGTGTTTGGCTTTGGTGGATGGAATGATCCCATGTATGATGCAAAGCGAGACCCGACTATAAGACCAAAGTGCTTGGCATTCAGGCTTGGCCCTTGGAAACTGACTGGCATGCAAACAGGCTTGGACTGACCTGCTGGAGGGGAAGAGGTACAACACTAAGAGAGGCCCCTGCCACCCAAACAAGGTCATCATAAGCCAGCCATGGCCCCAAACCAGTGAGTAGGCAAGCCCGCCCAGGCAGGCAGAAGTGCCAGCTATGCCAGCCCAAGCTGCCAACCTCAAGTCCTGTGGGCCGGGTGGCTATTATTTCAGGTCCAACATTCGGGGTTTAATTGTTACACAGCAAAACTAACCGATACACTTAGTCTAGGGAGCTTACAAGGACTTGGTGGGACATTCATGCTCCCCTTCTCTGTACACAGGTGTGTGTATACTTCTTCACACTCCTATTTGACTCTCCAACTGAACTGCAAGATCCACCAGAACAGGCACCACGCATGTTCTGGTCACAGCTGAAGCTCTGTGGTCTCCAACAGGGCATGGCACTTAGTAGATGTTCGGTAAACAGTGGTAAAGTCCACCAATGAAGAAATAAGGAAATCAGACACATCTGCTTTTGAGGTCAGACTCTGGCAGGGTTGCTTTCTAACCTTGATTCCTGCTATTTCATTGTTCTGGGCCACGATTTACCCATCTATGAAACAGGACTGAAAACAGCTGTGTTGTTATTGGGAGGACTAACTGAGTGGATGCACGTGGAACTGGCCTAGGACCACGCAAGGCTGATACTCAGCAATGGCATTGGACTTGTATACCCAATGGCATGCCTGCTGACGTGACACAATTCTCACTACAGTGGGCTGCAGCCACGCTTCGTCCCAGCGATGGTGTGTTCCACGTGGGAAGTTTGACACTGAGATGGACCCTGTGTGTGGGGGGGCATGTGGGTTCCTTTTGCTCTTCTTTGGCCTCAAACCTCAGAAGCCCGCAGGCAAACACATCGTCTGTGCTACTCCAACCCCACTTGATGTTCCTTTTACAGAGAAAAGCACCAAATCGATACGAGAGAAGAATGGAGAAGGAAAGAATCTTCAAGCACATGTTCGCTTCATTTTTTTCCAGGAAGAGGTCCTGGGAGCACAAGGACCCTAAAGCAGGAGGATCCCACCTTATGAAGGAGGCAGAAATAAACTTGAAATGGATCTTCAACACCCTTCTGGGATCTGAAGCCAGAGGACTGGGCAGGGCACAGATCACTCGGGCCTGGTAGGTCATGTTAAATGCTTTTTCCTTTCTCCGTAGAGCTATGGAAAAAAATACTAACAGGTTGTAAAAAGATCTGTTTTAGAACACGTTTACATATTGGCTGGTCACAGAGTCAGGGGCCAGGACTGCTAAGCTAAGAAAGCTGCCATGAAGTCCCAGGTGACCGAGGTGTCCCCAGTCGCTGTAGGCTGTTGGCCACTTGTACCATCTTGTGTTGTTTGCAGACTAGATGCTTGTGAGTGACTCATTGGAGCCTCAACGAGTGTCTGTAATGTAGGAATATGAATGATAGAATCGGCTCTACAGCCAGGACCCGCCCTGTGAGATCACTCCTTTAAGGGTTTGTCAGTATCAACCCCCGCCCCTCCGCCCCGATCCACCTGGCAGACCCTCAGAACTGCTGCATGTGTGCTGAGCTCTGTTCCTACAGAGGCAGGCGTAAGAACTCCTTTACCCTCACTGCAACCCTGGGAGTTAATTACAGTCAGCATCCCTGTTCCCCGGACTTAGGGTCGCACATTGCAATGCTGAGATCTGGCTCCGAGTGTTCTGCCTCAGGCGGCTGTGCTGGGGTTCCTGGGAACATCTGAGCAGGAGGTAACACGTCCACTTCCAGGTGCATAGAAGGTCACGTGAGGTGCATACACAGGCCCCACAGCGGGGCCTGGTGGAGCTGAGTTTTGAACCCAGGGAGGTTGAAGCCCTTGGTCACCCCTGTACGCACCGCATTCCTCATCGGCATCCGCACGGACACACGGAGGGAGGAAGTGTCCAGGACATGTGTGTATGCGGTGGGCGTTAGGTGATGTCCCCCCGTGCCTTCCTGGGGACTCAATAGTGGGAACCTCACCACTAGTTGGCTGCAACAAGCAGCCACAGATGCTGGGGCCTGAGCGGAAGGTGCCACTGTTTGGCGCTCCCTCCAAATCACAGCCTGAGACCTGCAGAGCGGGGACGAGGCTCCATTCCAAGGGCCCGCCTCAGCTTTCTCGTGGAAGGGGGAAAGAGAAACGGTGCTTTGCAGGTTGGAGTTTTCACAGTTGGAGTAAACACTCTGGAATGATCTACAGATCAGGGCAGGAAGAAGAAGAGGCGGGGCAGTTAGGCCGAGGTGGGTGGGTGTGTTCAGGTGGGAGGGGGGGCAGCCTTGCCGCTGGACGGCTCCCCATGCTCAGGGCACGTCCAGGTGCCCAGTCCCAGTCACTGAAATGTCCGTAGAACATCATAAACTGCCTCCCATTCCCACCCTCAGAAAAGGAGGTGCGCCCCCCCCCCCCGGCTTTCTCAGGAGGCACCCAGCTGACCTTGGGAGGGTGGGGTTCTATAGGATTTCGCAGGTTAACTCTGGATTGTTAAGGGGGTCTTAACTGGATTCCGCAGGACCGAGGGGTGGAGGCACAGAGTGAAACACGCGTAGCTCCTGTCTCTAGCAATGTAGGCAGAACTGGGGAGACTGGCACGGAGGGAGGGGAGGGCCGCACCCCCACCTGCCCCCAGCACCTGGGGGGCAACCTGGAGCCAGGAGTATGCTGTCGAGGATCAAGCACCCAGGGCCACACACGCATCTTGGGGGGTCATGGGAAGGACGTGCTGGTCTCCATCCCACAGAGGGCAGTGGGGCCTGGCCTCGGGATCCAGAGAGGCCCCACAGGCAATCGTCTTGGGGGTGGGGGTTAGGTGGGAGGACTACAAAGCCACCATTTGGGGACCGGCTTCTTGCTCTGCAGGGACCCTGCCTGTGGGATGGACAGGGCCTCTCTCTGCAGACAGGGCCACCTAGTGGAAGGAGCAGAGGAGAGAGGGCTCTGCCCCGTTTTGTCCCTTGGAATCCTCCCAGAAACCCAGAGAGAGGACAGTATTATCTCCGTCCCATCCTGTCGGTCCCCATGAGAGGTCTACGCATTGAAGCGGGGTGTCACGGGCATGGGTGGTGCAGAACCTCTCCCCATCTCCCTCCTCCAGGAAAGGGCTCAGCAGGCTCCAGGAGCACCGCATCGTTCCCCCTTTCCCCTCCGACCCTGAGTGTGGTCCTTTGTGTCTGCAGCCCCTTCTCTCCGCCATGCTCTGCACCTGGACCCCGCCAGGGCACAGATGCTGGCCACTGGGGCTTCCTGTGTGGGCCTGCGCTGCCTGGCTCAGCAGAACTGCCTCTTCCTGCCCCGCTGGTTTCTGGGTCTCTCCCAGCACGGCCAGCACAGTCTGGCCTACTTTGGAGGTGAGCAGCCCCACAGCCCCGCGATGGGAGGAAGTGATAATCAGCTGCGTCCCCAGCCCCTGGCTCCCTCCTCTGCAGAAGCCGGGTTCTCATGGTGCCTGCGAGGCCAGCAGCCCGCTGGAGCTCTGCCCTGACAGTTAGTCACCAGTGGGCGGGGTCACTCTCCCTGAGCACTAGAGGAGGCAGCAGATACAACAGAAGGCAGCGGAGGATCAAGGATGGGGCTGCTGTGCTGGCTTCTGATAGGGCCCCAGTGTGGCCAGGATGCAGGGATGGGCTGGAACCGGCCACATCCACAGAAATTGTTCTTCTAGACATGGGACCAAGTGCCCTGAGCAGGGACAGAATGGGAAGCAGGGAACATTGCATTTCATATATATATGCTTTCAGAGAGGAAGGGAGAGGGCGAAAGAGAGAGAAACATTGATGGGCTGGATGGGCTGCCTCCTGCATGCCCCACACTGGGAATCAAGCCTGCAACCTGGGTATGTACCCTGACCGGGAATCGGACTGTGATCTCTTGGTTCATAGGTCAACTCTCAACCACTGAGCCACACCAGCTGGGCCCCTGGTGTCTTTGATGACTCCGGCCACCTGGCCCCAGGTCACCAGGGTCGGGTTTCATGGGTCAGTGTGGAACCTGAGTTGGGTGGCATCAGCCTCCTTAAACACTCAGCAGTGAACCCCATGCTGGGCCAGGGTCAGAATCGCTCGGGTTCCCTTCTAACAACTATGGTGGCTCTCCCATCAAGTCTGCCTGCTTTCCACACCAGGTGGGCGAAGCCTGCGCACCAGACTCCCCCTTGGTGGGATGTTGACAGAGATGATGCCACACAGGGGAATACGGGCCCAGATTGTTCTAGTGCTTTCTCCAGAATTTTCAAGTATGAATCCAAAATATTCTCCACACCATACATACCGGACTCAACCGCTACTTAGGAATGAACTATGAACCTTAGGGCAGTTACCATATGTCATTAAATGCTTTGTGTATGTTCTTAAAATGAAGGCATGAAGGATTTTCTTAATGAGGGCTAGGCAGACAGGGGGCTTCTTTTTCCCTTCTTCTTCTTCCCCTTTCCTCCTCCTCCTCGTCCTCGTTCTCCTCCTCCTCCTCCTCCTCCTCCTCCTCCCTCTTCTCCTTCACCTCCCCCCTCATCCCTCCCTCCACCTCCTTTTCCTTCAGTCCTCCTCCTCCTCCTCCTTTTTCCTGACTGTTCTTTAATACTCATTTACTTCTTTTGTGTCATCCAATCAGAAACACAAGAATAAAGCTGCTGTTCATATCAGCAACCAATCCTGCCCACTGCCTTTCAATGCCTGAGCACTGACAGGTCACTAGTATAGAACGCATTTGAGTCATTCAGTATTGTGCCTCTCCTACCTGGTAATAAAAGTGTGTTTCTGTATCTTTAAATACTTCTTGAAGGCATAATTTTGATATCTGTATATCAGCTATTCTACATCTGCATCTCCATCACAATGCATTTTCTCATTTCCCTTTTGTTGATTATCTACATCATTCTCATTTTTAATTTTTTATTTATTGACTAGAGGCCCGGTGCATGAAATTCATGCACTGGGGGTGGGTAGGTTCCTCAGCCCGGCCTACGCCCTCTTGCAGTCTGGGACCCCTGTCCACCTGCCGGCTTAGGACTGCTCCCTCTCACAGTCCAGGTGGACATCCCTCTCACAGTCCAGGACCCCTTGCTCCTTACCGTCTGCCTGCTTGCTGCTCCCTACCACTCGGTTTGCTGCTCCTTAGTGCTGCCATGGAGGCTTCTGCCACCGCCACTGCACTCACCAGCCATGAGCCCGGCTTCTGGCTGAGCGGTGCTCCCCCTGTGGGAAGCATACTGACCACCAGGGGGCAGCTCCTTCATTGAGTGTCTGCCCCCTGGTGGTCAGTTCATAGCTACCAGTCATTCCACCATTTGGCCAATTTGCATATTAGGGTTTTATTATATAGGATTGATTTAAGAGATAGACGAAGGAAGAGAGAGGGAGGGTGAGAGAGACAGAGAGAAACACTGATTTGTTGTTCCACTCATTCATTGCTTGACTTGTCTGTGCCCTGAACGGTTATGGAACTTGCAACCTTGGGGACAACACTCCTGCCAACTGAGCCACCCAGCCAGGGCTTATTGCTCCCATCTTAGGAAGGAGATATGGAGAATGAAGCAGAAGGAAGCATCCTTGAAGCATATCTAACTACTCTTTCCTCAGGAAGCATTCGTAGAGGTGAAATTATCCAGACAACATTGGGCCTCGGTGGCATCCTGTGTCACGGTGATTACAGATCGCTTTCTAGAAAAAGAACGCACGCATTTAGATGCTCGCCCCTCGGTGTGAGGGCCTGAGTCACCACCCCCAGCCACCCTGATTAATATCATTCAAAACTGACTATTTCATCACTAAAAACAGAACTTTGATTTTCTTCAAACCGCCTCGGCTGGATCATCAGTGGAGAACGAGTGTAGCAGTTACTTGTTCGCTGCATCTTTGCGGTTGTGCAGGTTTGTGTGAGCGGAGCGTGCTTGCGTTTTTGCCTGGCTGTGTGTCAGCATGACTTTTTCCCACTGACGAGGCCTCTTTACAGATTGCAGGTATTATTATCTTGTCTTTACGGGACACGCATGACTTCCCAGTTTGTTTATACCTTTCCTGTTTGTGTGCTTTAGACAATGTTTATTGTTTCTTTTCTCTCTGACGATTTAAGAGAAAAATAAACTCATGGGGAGACTTTATAAAAACCAAGATTGAAATGTAATCTCTAAAACAAACACGTTATGAGTTCCATCAGAAACAATCACCGTTATGCATTTGGTGCTGCTCCAGCTACTGACCGGGTACAACTTTTTAAAAATCTTTACTGTAAAACTGGAATTAAATAGAATACATCCTACCATAATCTGCTTTCCTGAGCATGTTCTTTGTTTGCTCAATAGTCCTATCTGGTATGATACTACTTAACAGCTACAAACTCTTCCAGCATAGGATGAAATATATCATTTTAAACAGTTACCAGTTGTTGAGCATTCTGAAATATGTTTGTTTGTTTTTTCATTGATTTCAGAAAGGAAGGAAGTGGGAGAGAGAGAAACATTGATGATGAGGGAGAATCATTGATCGCCTGCCTCCTGCATACCCGCTACTGGGGTTGGAGCCTGTCACCCAGGCATGAGCACCGACGGGGAATTGAACCGTGACCTCCTGGTTCATAGGTCGACATTCAAACACTGAGCCACACTGGCCGGGCAGAGCATTCTAGATACTTCCAAATGTTACCCAGAATGAACACTGGCCCTGACCGGAGATAATAAGTTTCTTTATTCTTTCAACAAATATTTATGGAGCACGTGATGTAGCCGTGATACAAACCACCGTTTGTTGAGCATCTACTTTGTTCCAAGCTCCCTGGGCAACAGCCACGAGGTGTGTGCTTCTTCTCTCTGTTCTCTGGCTGAAGAGATTAAAACACAAAGCAGTTAAGCGGCTGGTCCAAGACCACGTGGCTCTGGCTGTTTGGTGCAATGGGGCTGGAGTTTGAATCCAGGTGGGCTAGCTGCAGGGTGAGGGTCCGCGGGACACAACCTTTGCTGCTGGTCCTGTGACAGGCAGGGCTCCAGGGCCCACAAACAGGCAGAGCTGCAGCCACAGACAGGACTGGTCTAGGGGGAGAGACGCATGGGAAACACCAACGCTGAGTAAGTGTTGCTTAGATTGCACGCGGACGGCATGATGTGCCTCACTTTCCTCACCTGAAAAGGGGGATGTGAAGAGCTCATGCCCGTAGTCTGGTGTAGCCTAGAAGGATAATCTGGGAGATGCGTGTGGAGTAGGATCAGCGACTGGCAAGCCCTCAACCCATATCTCCTCCTCTCTGGCCCGCAAGTGTTTGTAGAATGAATGCCTGGATGGATCAGAAGCTCGAAGAATACAGAGCATTCATCACAAGTGACCTTGGCATGTCCCATTTAAGAATGGGTTTTAGCCTGGTTGGCATGGCTCAGTGGTTGAGCATCGGCCTATGAACCAGGAGGTCACAGTTCCATTCCTGGTCAGGGGTCAGGGCATGTGCCTGGGTTGCAGGCTTGATCCCCAGTGTGTGGTGTGGAGGAGGCAGCTGATCAATGATTCTCTACCATCATTGATGTTTCTATCTCTCTCTCCCTCTCCCTTTCTCTCTGAGATCAATAAAAATGTATATTAACAAAAAGAACGGCTTTTAACATTCCTGCCCTTGCGAAGCCCCCAGAAGATGCGATGCTTTCTGGAGAGCAAGGGTGCAGGTCCCCAAGCCTTCTGGCTCTCTCTCAGCCTCAGGGACAGCTACCGGGGGCAGGGTGGCCAGCCCATCCCGGTTCCACAAGCATTTGCCACACAGTCACTTGTGGCTGGAAACGTGCAGATCCCATCATGTGCGGGACCCAGTCAAGGCTTGGGATCTCCATCAAAGGCGGCCGCTTGGGTACCAGCTGTTTGGTAGCAAATACATCTCTAATGCAATCAGTCATGGGATTCATTGATGGAGAACAATTGCTTTTAAATACAGTCTGGTAGCCAGGACCATTAACATTCTTTCTCGTTCAATTAGTTAAGTTGGTTTGAATTAGAGACACTTGGCTATTAGCGAAGAAAAACAAATGCTATTGTCATTCAGCATCAAAACCCCCAGCCTCCTTCCCCAATGATAATGCTCTGCAGAGCCCAGCAACAGAGGGTTCTGAGGGGACCCCAGTGTCTGTGGGGAAGGGAGTCTTACAGGAAACTGAAGTCCAGCAGCTCCACCATGGAAGCCCAGCACAACCCACAGCCTTGAGCAAGGGGCAGGGGAGGGGGACTCATCTGGTTTTCTCTAGCAGAGTCCGGGTGGCCCCAGGCTGGACACTGCTTCCAAACCCGGATTTCACTGCTGAGTCACAGGCTGTGGGCAAAAGGGTGGGGGGGTTTCCCAGAGAGAGAGAGAGAGAGAGAGAGAGAGAGAGGAATGAAGAGAGAGAGAGAGGGAGAGAGAGAGAGAGATTGGTTTGTTGTTCCCCACATTTATGCATTCATTGGTTGACTTGTTGACTTGTATGTGTTCTGAATGGTTATGGAGCCTGAAACCTTGGTGATTTTTCACACAGGGCCTCAGTCACACAAGCGCCACCCAGGCCCGAGCCCATACCTGTGGCTCTCCTGGGAGACAGAAACACACATGGGGGAACCCCTCCCCCTCAATTTCCCGCTCCGATGTTCTTCAGCTGCCTTGTCACAGACGCGTCCCCCAGCCTTTAGAAGGTCACTGTGAATTGGGATTGGAGGAGGAAGCCCTTGGCTGCTCCGCATTTAAAGGGAGGTCTAGGCACAGGCGGCCTCCTGGTTGGCACAGTGTGTTTCGCTGTCAACACGCAGACTGACTGCTCAGCCCCACCCCACCAAGCAGAGCTCTGCACCCCCTCCCCCCTCTCCCGCTGCTGCACCTGAGCCGCGCTCCGCCCCCCACCCCCTTGCCCTAATGCCACCTGCTGTCCCACTGCCAGGCCAGGAGGGGCCCACAGCTCTGAGGGCTGTGTCTTCCATGGGCTGTTTTCTCTTTGTTTGGCTGCAAACCCCCTCCTTTGTCCTGTCTTCCTGGGTCTCTAACCTGGCAGCCTCCCCACCCTTTCTCCCCTCAGTCTATCCACCTGCTCCAAAAAACCACACCCCTCCAAACTTAAGAGACACGCCCCCCCCTAATACTGGTCCTTCTTTGAGAGCCCCCAGGGCTCCCAGACAGAAGGAACATTTGCCCTCTGTACACACAGGGCATTTGCCCCCTGATTCCACAGACCACACCCCTCTCATCCTGTCTCCTCTTTTTTTGTGTGTGAAAACCCATCTCCCAGCAAAATAGGAATTTCCCAAACACAGGGACCCCCTTTTAAAAATATATTTTATTGATTTCAGAGAGGAAGGGAGTGGGAGCGAGAGAGAGAAACATCAATGATGAGAGAGAATCATGGATCAGCTGCCTCCTGCACGGCCCACACTTGGGAATGAGCCTGCAACCTGGGCACGTGCCCTGACTGGGAATCGAACCAAACCATGACCTCCTGGCTCCTAGATCCATGCCCAGCCACTGAGCCATGCCGGCCAGGCACACAGGGACCCCTTTGTATTTCCACGTGTCCCTCCAGCCCTTCACTCCAGGCCTCCATGATGCCTTTATGTGGCAGCATTCGGGTCCTGGCATTCCTTTCCCAGGCCACCCCAGGTCTAGAGAAGAGCCACCTGTTGGCCCTGTGGGTCCTGTCACTGCAGTCTTGGGCGACCTCAGCAGATCGTACATTTCCTTATGCTCTTGAAGGCGCCCTCCATATCTGTTATGAAGGCTAACCACGCAAATTCTGTGGGTTCTTGTGTGGAATCTGTGATGCCATGTGACAAACATCACATACATGAGCAAGTGTCCAGCCAGGGGGCTTTCAGGGCCATACCCACCCTAGTGCCCTGTCCCTGGGGTTTCTCTGGCCTCTCACACAAGCCATTGTCTAGTCATTTTAACTGGTCAACTTTTGAAAACAAATTTTTGGGGGCCTCTTTTTCCTGTTCTATGTCACCTAGTCAAGGACTTGAACATTTTCTTTGGGAGAACGTATTAGGAGAAAAAACACACAATGGTTAATGGTCTGAGATGCCTTTTAAATTATTTTTAATTGTGGTAAAATACACATCACATAAAAGTTAGCTTCCTAACCATGTTAAGCGGCATAGAGTACATTCATTCACACGATTGCAGTCTTCCCCGCCACTGGTCTCCCGACCTCTTAGCTTTTTGCAGAACATTAAACTGCATTAAACACTAAACCCCCACTCTCCTCCTGCCCGCAGACCCTGGCAGCCCCCATTCTACTTCCTGTCTCTAGAAACTCCTCTCTTCCATGTTCCCTGTCTAAGTAGATTCATACAATACTTGTCCTTTGGTGACTGGCTTATTTCACTCAGCATAGCGTCCTCAAGGCTCACCCATGTTGGCACGTGTGAGGATTTTAGTTGCTTTTAAGGAGAAATAGTGTTTCCTGATATGTGCATACACTACATGGTGTTCATCCCTTCATCTGTCCACAAACACAGGCTCACTCTCCCGGGAAATGACTACTTCTTGGTTGACACAGACTCCTGGAAGTCAGTTTCAAGACTCCCCTCCCTCCTCCTTATTAAGAAAGCCATCACATTGATCTTGGCTTGACCTTCAGTCCCGGTCTTTATGAGAACGGTGGCTGGCTTTGGGTCACAGCGTCTCACCACTGTGAATCTCAGCCCTGTCCTTTCTACTCGGGGTGATGACACCTCCCGACCACGTGGCGGCTGGAGATGAACAGTTGCTGCGTGGCTGTGGCCCCAGCACGCTAGGTAGGTGGTGTCTGCTATCCTCAGCTTCATGGTGACCGTGGCCTCACTAGATGCCCAGTGCTCCCTCACTCCACAAGGAACCTCCTGACTCTCCAGAGCAGCCCTCTGTCCTCCGTCATCCCTGAGGTCTGCAGGCCCTTTGGACCACACGCTGCGGGAGGCATGTGAGTTACGAACTCCCTTCCGTGGCTCCACACTGACTGTTTTCTGCGCTTCAAAATGGAAACTGAAAGCGTTTTGAGACATGCACAATGGGACTGTCGTCTTCTCCTATTTTCACTCTCTGAGATGTCTCCTCGTCCTTCCGTGCCTTTGAACTGAACCGGTCCTCCCTGAGCCTATGCTCCGTTGGATGGGGAGCTCCTGGGGGCAGGGACTCGACCCGTCCATCACCCATCAGCCACAGCCAGTATCGCCTGTTGGATTTTCTGACCATTGACAATTGGCCCCCTTGATGCGAGAAATCATTTCTGTGCGATGCTATGTGTTACGAGTCCCAGCAGAAGAGAAAGCCTTTGATTCCTTTTCCAGTGGAGCCCTTTCCTGGAACTTGATAATCATTTCCAGATGGTGGGACCGGCTCTCGGGGACACTGAGTGGCGTACGGAGGCAGCTCTGACTGGGTCCGAGGCCTCCTGACTTCAGATCTGGGGCTCACCTGCTCGGCAGGACCTGCCTTCCTGGTCCGCACTGCAGCTGGGAACCAGCTCCCAGGCAAAGATTCCCGAGGGAGAACCTGAATTCGCGCTCAGACACTATGGTGCGGTCCGGCATTGATAGGTTTTTCCCCAGTGACAACCTGGTGGTCTATGTCTGACGCCTCATAAAATGCCCTGTCTGGGTAGCTCAGTCAGTTAGCGCACCATCCCAATACACCAAGGTTGCAGGTTCGCTCCCCGGCCAGGGTGCATGTGAGAATCTCTTTCTCTCTCCCTTCCTCTCTCTCTAAAATCACTTAAAAATCAAAGTCTTACAAATGAATTTTCCTTTTGACTTAGAAATTTTCATTATGAACTTTTCTTAAAAATTAATCATATTTAGGCAAAGATCTATATACAAGCCACTCCCTTATTTGATTTATGCTGCTATAATTCCAGAAACATTAACTACCCACCAGTAATGAAGCAGTTAACCAGTCTATGGAGCAGCCAGCGAATAGCATGTTAAGCAGCAATTAACAATCATGTTTTAGAAGGCTATTTAATGACACTTATCATGTTCATAGTGCTTCCAAAGAGGAAAAGCAGAATTAAAGTAAAATTACGCATATGTGGTTGTTGAAAAATAAGACCCAAGTAAAATACATGAATAAAATAAAATACATGAGGAAGTTTATAGCTCTACAAGGTAAGAGGATTAAGGACAATTTTATGTTATTTCTGGCTTGTTGCTTTTCTAGTTATTACATATATAAGTGTGTGTGTGTGTGTGTGCATTTACATATATATTTGTATATACACATATAAACACACATAAAAACACACACATATATGATGGCTTTTCTAGATCAGATCTACTCACATAGTGACTTTGTTTCCCCAAACACAGTGGACCCCAGGGCTGCTTGCCTCTCCCCACGTAACCTTTACTGCGAAGGCAACATCGGGTAAAGCCAGTGGCCGATGGGAGCTCTGGACATCACCTGCCCACGGCACCAGTGCAGGAACCTCCAAGTCTGTGGCCTGACAAGAGTCCACCTTGTTGTCTCTCGAGCACTTCTAGGCCAGGGGGGGATCCCACCAGTGGGTGGGGACTCTCACTTTTGCACCACTCAGTTGCCTGGAGCATCTACTGAGCCAGTCTCTGTGGTTTCTGCCTCCTGGGGCCACAGCATTAGGCCCCTGTATAAATGACAGCTTTTCCAATATGGGAGACAGACCATGTGTCTCCTGAGCCATCCCTTCCCCAGACAGATGTGTAAAAAAGAGTGTGTATGTGTGTGTCGGGGGGTGGGGTGGGGGAGGTGTTAGTCACTATCAGCCAGCAGCTAGCGCCTCTGGCACAACTCACCTGTGAGGGGGTTTCCTCCTGGGAGCCCTCTCAGCACCCTCAGCAGACACAGGGCTCCCCCGTCCAGCTCCCACAGCAACCTGTCTCTCAGCATGTTGTGAGGATGGGGTCCCTTTCCTCAGCACTTTGGAACCTCCTCAAGCCAAGGGATCTTTCCCAACTCTCATCTGCATACCTAACACTGAACACAGGGATGGGCATCCATTCATTCATTGGGTCATGCAGCACATATTTATCAAGTGCCTACACTGAGCCAGGCATGGTGGTAACTCTAGTATACATCTGGGAACAAAACAGATAGGAGTCTTCAATGGACAGAACTCATGATTTGCCAAGGAAGTCAGAATATAAACAGATGATGATGATAGATAGATAGATAGACAGACAGATAGATGATAGACAAATTGGAGGGATTAAGTAGATGAATGGATGAAGGGATAGATGGATGGATGGACTGGATAAATGAGTGTATGAATGGATGGATAGATGGATGGGTGAATAGATGTATGCATGGATGAACTGGATGGATGGATGGATGAATAGATGTGTGCATGGATGAATTGTATAGATGGTTGGATGGATGGATGGATGGATGGGTGCATGGGTGAATTGGATGGTAAATAAATAAATGAATAGCAGGTACCAGTTATTTTACATTATCATCCTGAAGAGAAAGAAGAGGGGGTGTAAGAAGAGACACTATGAACGTGAGAATAGTGCAGCGATTGGGAGCAAGGACTCTGGAGCCAGAGGGCATGGATCTCAGCTCCACCTCTCACTAGCGGCATGGGACACAGGTGAGTTTTTCCTACTGTGCTTCCTTTCATCCTAACCCAGCAAGTCAGGACTCAAGGAGTGTATTTTTGTGAAAATGTTTAAAGTGTGCGCATGCAAGCAAGTGTTGGTTGTTATTGTTGATGCCAAGATGTGCGTGCATAGGGGTCGGGGTGAGAGAGGACTCTGGCTGAACTGACCAAGTGGGAGTCTTGCGGAAGACAGCCAGGGCGCTCTGACATTACCTGGGGGTGACAGAGGCAGAGGAACCCAATGAGCTATCCAGGGTGATCAGATATTGAGGGTGGATGGTTCTGTCTAAACTGACTTAGCAGGGTTCTCGCTAACACTGGATTTTACAAGGAAGGGCCCAGACGGACCCAGGAGGGTGGTTGGGAGTCTGAGTAAAGAATTTTTGTCACCTGCACACACATACTCAATATTTCTGTTCAGAGAAGTGTGTGGCGATGATGCTGAATCAAGGTTCTTCCACAGAACAAAGGAACGGATGCCCCTCAGATGGGGTCTTAGGAGGATTGTGTCCAGGGTGACTCTCCTGTTCTCCCTGGAGTGGAGCAGAAGGCAATGTGTATTCTCAGGATGCACAAGGTGGGAGAGTGTTGGCCATACAGCCTTTTTAGGAAAAAGGAGCAAGGTCAGTGAGGCGAGAGACTGAAACCATGAGGTAGGTGAATGGCAGGCAGCCTGGGGGTGGTGGAGCTGGGGGAAGTGGCTCAGATGGCCAGGTTATTGTTCTCAAACACTGAAGGGCTGCCCCCAGAAACTGAAGTTCCACTGGCTTGGCACGGCTTCCATGAGGAGATTAAGGGTCAATGGATAAGCCAACAAGCATGTGAAATATCCTACATAATAAAAGGCTAATATGCAATTCCACCAAATGGTGGAATGATCAGTCGGCGGAGGGCGGGGCTGGCCAGCAGGCAGCACCAAGCCAGCCAAGGCAGGTGCCAGTGGGCAGAGAGAGGGGATGGTGTTGGGGGGGGGGCAGCAGGGCAATGGGGAGGTGGGGATGGAGCTTCCCCCTGGTGGTCAGTGTGCTCCCACAGGAATGTCCTTGGGGAGTGGGCCTAAGCGGCAGCTGGACATTCCCCAAGGGCTCCCAGATTATGAGAAGTGCAGGCCAGGCTGAGGGACCGTCCCCCTCCCCCTCACCAGTGCACATTGTGCACCGGGCCTCTAGTACTTAATATTATCAATCGTTATGGAAATGCAAATCAAAACCACAGTGAGGTAGCACTTCACACCCAGTAGGATGGACGATAGCAAGTGTTGGGGATGATGTGGAATAACGGGTCCTCTGGCATTGCTGGTGGGAATGTGAAATGGTACAGCTACTTTGAAAAATAGTGAGGCAGTCCCTTAAACACTTAAGCATAGGCTTACCATATGACCCAGAGATTTCACTCTGAGTTATATACTCAAGGAGAATAAAAACATATCCACATAAAGGTATTGTGCCTGAATGTTCACAGTGGAATTATTTGTAATAGCCAAAAAGTGGAAGCAATGAAATATCTATCAACAGATGAATGGGCAAATACAATGTGATCTACCCATACAGTGAAATGTTATTCAACCATAAAAATAAATACCGATATATGGTACAATGCAGTTGAACCCTTGAATATATTATGCTGCATGAAAGAACCCAGCCACAAAGGCCACAGATTTTAAGGATCCATTTATATAAGATGTCCAGAACTGGCAAACCCAAAGGTACAAAAAGTAGAGTACTTGTTGCCAGGGACAAAGAGGGTGGGAAATGGGGCGTGATTACTAATGAGTACAGAGCTTCTTTTTGGAGTGATGAGAATAATCTGGAATTAGATATCAGCGATGGTTGCACAATCTTATGAATATACTAAAAAATCAATGAATAGTATACCTCAAAAGGGTGGGTTTTATGGTGTGTGAATTATATGTCAATAAAGCTTTTATTAAATAAAGAATACAAAGACGTGTGAAAAGAGTAGTTTTACTTAGAAAAGAGAGCCAACAGCACTTTCTAAACCTATTGTCTAAACTATGGGATTATTTGTAATAATCATCCTAAGTTTTAAAAGTTCTTAAATAAGAGGCTATATTCTCTATATTATTTATAATAGCAGGATCAATCATATAATAACCTGTTGTTACTCCATTTGTAAGTTTATTATGGATATTCTTCTATGGCATAAAATAGCAGTCCACTGTATAATATCACCTAGCAGGTAATGTTCCATGTAGAAATACGCTGAGTCTTTTATCTAGAGATGGCTACGTAGGTGGCCTGCAGACCTACATTTTATGTATAATGCTATGTAAACATCCTATACCCATATCTTTGTTCACTTCCCTAACAGTTTTCTCAGCTTCCATCCAAATTGAAATTCTTCAGAGGAAGGCTCCATATAGGTTTTTAGGCAATTGGGATGTATTGGCAGATCCTTCTTCTCTGAGGCCATGCCAGTTTTTCTTGTCCCACAGGCAGAACATGGGATTGATCCCATGCCCGTTTGTGTACCTTGGTATGTGATTTGCTGGGTTGAACAGGCCCTTGTATAGCTCGGGGACAGGGACAATTAGAACAAAGGCAAGTCCTGTTTCTCACCTCTTGCTGGACCAATTCCTCCCTGTACTATAACCATTGAGGTCTCAGCTAAAGAATGAAAAAGGAAAAGGTCACTGATGGTGACATGTTAAGATGCTAAGGATGCCAGCCCTGGGTCCTCGTGGGCTCCCAGGTGGGCACATGACATGGTCAAAGTGACACTTAATCTCTCCTTCATTAATTGAGGATCTATAAAAATAGCGTATCTGGCAAAATAGTCTACAGCTAGCACATTAATATGGTGACCCTTGCCAGGTGAGCTGCTGGATTTATATGCGGGCGGTGCACGGGGACCCAGGGCTGGGAGGGAGGCAGATCCAGTGCAGGGAGGTATCTGAGCTCCGTTATCCCATGGACGGGCTACTTTGCTCCAACACAAGGATTAGTGCTAATAATTTCTCCCCAGGGAAGCACTGTCTGAATCCGGGTTTTCTGTGGTGGCTGTTCATGCAGCCAGCGTCCTATGGGAAGCAGGGAGGAAAGACACATGTAAGGTCATTCCCAGGGCTTGTGTGCCCCAACAATATCAGAGGACCTCAAAGCTCTGTGTCACTTAGGTGACTGTCCTGTCTGTATTGGCCATTTAAGCAAGAAGTCCCAGAGGGAGGTGGTTGCCAGCACTGGAAACCCTTTTGTTGTCATGTGAGGTAACATATTCGCTGGTTCCAGGAACTAGGATGTGGACATATCTGTGGGGCCATTGCTCAGTCCCCCTTCCCCATCTCCTCCCCCGGTGAGTGTCCCCTACCCTCCCCCCCCCCCGCCCGCAGCGCATAGCTCCTAACTGTACTGCTGTACTATGCCTCGGGGGCATTTACCTATCATTTATCAAATGCCCACAGCACCTGAGAGACACCACCCGCAAAAGGCTTCAGGTTGCGAGACGGAAGAGAGAGCTTTCATATCCAGCCTTCTTAGCCCAGACTTCTCTACCGCTTTCCATTATTAAAAGAGGATTTTTTTTTTTCTTCCGGACCTTAAGCTCAGCCCAGTTTATGAAATAGAAACCTTCCCTCTGGCGATGTGTTCCTGGGGTGGAAAGCAGCATTTTCCATTTCGCCCAAGTTTGGATTCTCTAATAGCCAACTCTGCCTTCTGTGTGTCAAATTATCCTGCAGACAGGGATGGGGATGCTTTGATTCCAGGAGAGTTAAAGGATCCCGGCCCCAGGGAAGCCATCTCATATGGCCACTTCCTCGGGTGCAATAGGACCTTTTTCATTAGCCTGACCACATGCTGGCAAACAAGGGGTCCTCCTCGGGTCCACTCCCCTGGCAGGTTCTGGTTCTTGGAGCCTATGTGTGTCTAGTCCTCAGTCAGCTAACTCAGGGGTCCGCTGCAGGGGTGCCAGGGACCCAGTCTTTCCGGTCCAGGGGTGACTCCAACCTGCCGTGAGCTAATTTCCAGGCAATCCTTGTGCCAAGCTATATATATATATAAAAGCCTAAGTGACCGAATGACTGAACGACCAGACGACTGGTCTACCGGTCGCAACGACATGCACTGACCACCAGGAGGCATAAGCTTAATGCAGGAGCTGCCCCCTGGTGGTCAGTGTTCTCCCACAGTGAGAGCGCCGCTCAGCTGATAGTTGGGCACCAGACAGGGCTCACGGCTGGCTGCAGCAGCCTGGAGACTGCAGCGGAGTGGCAGCAAGCCTACTGAGTGGCAGGCAGACGCAGCGGGGCCAGGATGAGCAGGAGTAGCAGGCAAAGTTGGATTGCCGGTTTCAGCCCAATCCCTGAAGGCCACGCTGAGGGACCCCATGGATTCATGCACCGGGCCTCTAGTCGATATATGTTTTTCAAAAGTAAGGGCAGAGGCAGGGAGTCGTGTTTTGTGAAGGAGGAATGCTAAAGAATATTAAGAGTTAAAAGATGCTCATGGTCCCTCAAACATGTCAGGTCCCTGTCTCTTTCCCTGCTTGCTGTCATTTCTCCTTACTGATAGTGTGCGAGAACCACTCTGTCCCCTCCCCAGCTCACACTTAGCACCAGCAGCACACTCTGTATCTGTATGCCCGCTCCCCGGAGACATCTGAAAGTGATTTCAGAGGCTGAGCACTCAAATTAGACACGGAAAGCCACGGAGATAAAACAGAAGATGGATTTATCCTGTCGAAACTCAGAGGACAACGGATGAGACATTTTTTTCTCTTATCCTTAGCCCACAGTGGGGGTCCTCACCCAGATTGTCATTTTTCTGGAATCTTGATATGCAAGTCAAGGAATGGTCGGGTGGAGCACCCATCGGTAAGTGTTGGTATTGCCAAGTATCTGTCTGGGTTCACCTTCTGAACCCAAAGCATGGATTTAGCATGTTCAGTTTGGAACAGTGAGGTTAGATGGGTCACACGGCTTCTAGACCCCCAGCTTTGCGCAATTCGGACTCAGTTTAATATCAGGCCAGCCATTCTATTTCCCTTGAGTAGGCCGATCATGAACAGTGGATTTTGTGCAAGTTTGGGAATCTTACAATCAATACAGCGAGATACCTCCTTTCAAACTAAATATTTTATTTAAAAATATATTTATAAACTTGTACATTAGATGCCAAAAAATTCCAGTAAAATATGTGCAGGAAAACATTCTGGCCCAGAGACAAGGTCTGGATCTGAAATACAATGATGCCAATGAAAATTAAAGGTAGGGTCTCTTCAGACACCCCCATCATTTCCTGTGACTTTATTTCCTTCTATTCTAGTCTATGGATTAGACACATGCAGGACACAGCTTCTCTCTGGAGCACTCCAATGTCCTAGATATTTCACTCCTGGATCCGAAAATAATTGTAAATTGCAGTATTGGTCAGAGAGGGTGGAGGGAAATGGCTCGGTTTTCCTGTGGGACGTGGCAGACCTCACAGACATGGCATGGACTTTCTCATGTGAGCAAAGCCTTCGCTTTCCAAGGCAGAGACATGGCGTAATGGGGAAGCAGAGGGGTGGGCGTTCTGCCTCGGTCTTTGGACTCCCAAAGGAGACTTCAGTGGAATTAGTTGGACCTCCTGAATTGGAATTGCTGGGTCCTATGGTGACCCTATTTATTTATTTATTTTTTAATCCTCACCTGAGGATATTTTTTCCACTGATATATATATATATATCAGACAGAGTAGAAGAGAGAGGGAAAGACAGAGAGACATATCGATGTGAGAAACACATCGATTGGTTGCCTCCTGCAGGAGCCCTGACCAAGGCCCAGGCCAAGGAGGATCCTGCAACTGAGGTATGTGCCCTTGACCAGAATCAAACCCAGGACTCTTCAGTCCACAAGCCGACACTCTATCCACTAAGCCAAACTGGCTAGGGCTATGATAACCCTATTTAAACCTTCCTAAGGAATGATCACACTTTTTTACATGGTTTCTCTCAAAGTGGTTGTACTAGTTTATATTTGCACCCGGGACACAGACAGGATTCAATGTCTCCACGTCCTCGCCAACACTTGCAGTTTCCTATTTCAGGGTACAGCAGCCATTGCAGTGGGTGTGAAGCCTCCCTGTGGCTTTGGCTCCCACTTCCCTGTGGCTGATGCTGCTGAGCATCTTCCAGATGCTTCCCTTGCTCTCATAATATGGCTATGTGGGCATCGCCTTCTTTCTCCCCTTCTTGGGCTGACCCTCGCTCCTGCTTCTTGCAGCTGAGTCTTAATTCCCATTGTCATGTCTGATCCCTGAGAACAGTGACTGGCACCCAGTAGGTTCCTGTTAACTTCGAATAAATTTGATGAAATGAGAGTTTTCTTCATCACCTAATGTTTCCATAAGATGGCCCAACTTACTGATACGTTTCTACAAGTTGAACTGCATTGGAATGAACTTATTGGTGCCATGATAATATGAGCACTTCACTCAGCAACTAGTAAATGCCTTAACATTAGTCTCACTAATCTTGAGCGCCCTTTGGTAGTAGATATGATTATCCTCACTTTACAGAATTGGGAACGTGAGGCGTCGCGACAATGGCATGCACCATGCATAGTTCATCGGTTTTACTATATCTCTGAACCCCTTTGTAGCTAGGGCCAATGGAGTATGGGCAGGAGGACATGTGTCACATCCAGGCTTAAGCAGTGAGGAAATGGCACACGATTCTTCAGCTATTTCCTCTTTTGTGGCAGAAACGAGGAAAGCGGTGCCTTCTGAGTGGGCTGCTCTGAGATGGGGATACTCCGGTGAGCCTGCTTCTGAACTGAAAGGATGGTGAATACTCCCAATAGGAATGCTGCATGATGTGAAATAAACCTAGTTTGTATTAGGACATAGGGATCTGGGACCTATTTGTCACTGCAGTGTAGCCTAGCCTAGTATGTAGACATTAACTGGTTCTCCTAAGGCCACCCAATTAGGATGTGGAAGAACCTAGGTTCAAACCATGGACTGTTTGTCTCCAAAATCCTCTCTAATTTCATTCTAAAAGCTGCAAGCCTTACCCATCTGTGGCACAATTTACAATACACTTGCATATCCGTTTCCTTTAGTTGGCATTCATTGCTGAGTTGATTTAAATCTGATTTGGGGTGGATTCCTCCCCTCTCACCTGCCTAAACCTTTAATCTTTACATAATCAACTGGAGGGTTTCGCTTTCTGGTAGATGTTAAGAAGTGGTGAGCAAATCCAACATCTCAGGATGTGCCCTCTCCAATCAATCCTCATGCCGTGCTTGGGCAGGTATAAGCTTGCGTCTGTCACTTGTGATCAGAAAAAACACAACAGTGTGCTCAGCAAACAGTAAGGAACCAGTCTGACCACAGTCTACAGGGGGAGAGGATGTGGAGACATCTCCTGGGGTCTTTTTCTGAAGACCCTGGGGCACCAAGCTGAAGAGTGTACATTTAACCAGGAGCCCTTGAAGGCTTCGTGACAATGAGATGTCTAAAGCCACCATTTAGGGAGACTGAGCTGGCAGGAATGACTTTGACGATATGGGTTATTGTCAGTATTGGCTTCCTCTTCAATAGCAATATCTAGACAAAGGCATTTCCATGATACGTGTTGAGTTATAAGTCAAAAAACAGCTACTAGTTTTTGCATGACAACATTTCTGATTAAATTCATCATAAAAATTAAAAGTCCAACCTCATCAGCATATATTGTTTTCTTGTGTTAGAAGCACAGTGCTGAAACACAACAATGCTTGTGATTGGGTTATACCTCTAAGGAGCTTTCAGAGGCGAGTTTGCAAACATCCTAGACTAATACTATGGAACTAGAGGCCTGTTGCAAGAAGATTCGTGCAATAGGCCTTCCTTCCCCTGGCTGCCAGTACCAGTTTTCCCCCGGCACCCAGGACCCAGGCCTTCGCTCTGGCTGCCACCTTCCATCTTCACTGTGGCCAGAGCCTTCAGTCTTCACTCTAGCTGGAGCGCTGCTTCTGTAGCTCCCTCTACCCTCCTCCTTCTCCCTCATAACAGGTGTCCTGCCCTGCCCAGCTTCTCTGAGCTTGCATGCATGCTGCCCAGAGACCCAGAGTGGCTGGGGGGCATGGCCACTGCCATCTTTGTCAGGTTAATTTGCATATTCACTCCTGATTTGCTGGTGGACGTCATGAAGTGATGGCCAATTTACATATTTCTCTTTTATTAGTGTAGATGATGATTAGAGGAATGTCCCCATGGTAGAAAACATGGAACTGGGCAGTGTCCAGTAGGTAGGCCTGTGATCTGAATTCATGGCATTCTTATTCCTAAGCAGGATGATTGGCTTAGGAAAGGGAAGGGGGTCCCAACCTTGCAGCACCCACAATTTCTGCAGAAGACATAAATATCTGGGTGATCAATGGCTTGATATTCTTATGGAACTTCAGAGAGGAACTAAATTTGTTAAATAGCTTAGTTATAAAAGGGAACTTAGCATTTAGTCTAATTATTCACTTTAAATAAATACATGTAGACTCCATGATTTAAATTCAAGCTTTTTTTTTTTTTTTATTCCCTTCCTTTTTTCCTAGTTTTCTTCTTTCCTTCTAAATATAGTGAATACAAGTTACTTTTTATGGGTGTGAATAAAATTGAGATACTCTTGGCCTTTAAGTCATTGCAGACACTTTTAATCAGAAATATCTGTGTCTTGCTTGGTATGGATAAAATTTGAAAGAAAATGCTGTGTTAATGCCATGAATCCTTTCTCTGGGTTTTGGGAAATGCAGAGTGGTGCAGCTAAATGTACCTTTTATCCCCTTAAACAAAATAAATGGTATGTAGAACTCCACCCCAATCTCTCCACATTTGCTCATGAGCAGTTTTCCAGGTAAACTCAAAATGTTCTCACATGTAGTGGCTCCGAATCTACACAAAGCAGAGAGAGCCCATTGGGAGGAGCAGTGATGTGCTTTTATGGCAACCACCAAGGACTCTCCCTCACCTGGAGTCTGTGCCAGGTAGTACACTGAGCTTGAGTGGGTGAGCCACCAAAATTTGGTTCCTATCAAAGCAGTCTTTGGACTGAGTACAAGTATCAATTGGGAAGTAACCCAGGAAGCACTGTGTGGGTGTGAGGACATGAGGCAAGAACGGGAAGGACTCCAATAAAGAGTACGTTAATGATTAGCTTATCACTGTGGGCAACTGGGACTCACACCTCTGAGAAGTGCGTGTCTGAGAGGCGCATTGTAGGTGCTTAAAAATGTTTCCTGGATATTATCTGGAATGTTATTAGCAGATCTGATGGTTATGGAAAGTGATAGAACGAGCAGAAAATCAAATATCTCTGTAGTGTAACAAGAAACAATACTATGTGTTTTCTAGATTTGGTCAATGGCTTCCACCTCTTGAGTAATTCTCTCCCCATTTATTTATCCCTGGGGACCATGTTCCTCAATAGTAAAAACTAACTCTTTAAATATTACACAAAGGGAGAACTTATGTACAGATGGATGCATCCAGGATATTGGGGATGAGCTATTAGAATGCTCACCATTCAGAAAAAAAAACATGTACCAGAAAACCATTTCACAACAAGAGAATGGAGCAGCTCATGTGAATACGTAAGTGTTTGTTGTTTCTGTTTTCCATCACCAGGCTGCAGAAAGATCTTTCCCAAGATGTGTCTGAACTTGCCATTTCTCACTTTAACACTTTTCAGCTGCACATCACCCATGAGAAGGAACTCCAACACTTTGCCAGGCCACCGGGGCACGAGCTCCAGCTCATGTTTCTAGTTTTACCTCTACTCTTCCCTGCACAACCACACCTCCACCCCTCTACCCACAGGACCTAGCATCTTAGCTTAGATCCATCCACACTTACTATTTCCTGTCCTAGGAATAGCTCTTCCACTGAGCACCAGAATTTGTCACTCCCTTAGGTTTATTCTCACAATATGCTTTGTTTATACTTCTGTGGTATTGTTACCTCAAGTTGCAAAAAGTTGTTTATGTGGATAGCTACACTTACTGGATTATAGAGACTACATCTTATTCATCTTTGTGCTGGGAGCCTAGCACTGTGGCTAGTATATGGTAGGTAGGTAGGTGCTCAAGAAGTATCTACAGGAAGAAAAAAAATAGATGGATGGATAGATGACTAATGGATTGGTAGAAGGATAAATGAATGGATGGATGGGTGAATGTTTGGAATGATGGATGGATGGAAGGATGAGTGGATGGAAGGATAAATGGATGGATGAACAAATGGATGGGTGGATGGATGGATGGATGGATAAGTAATGGATGAATGAGTAATGGATGGATGGATGGATGGATGGATGGATGGAGGGTTGGATGAGTGGCTACATCGATAGATATATGCATGGATGAAAGAAAAAATTGTTTGATAATGCTTCCCTCAAATATTTAATTATAGATTAAAAGTATAAGAAGAAATTTAAATATTTTAAGAATGTCTTTGTGGTTTTTCATTCGGGGAATTATGTTTGTTTAAATTTCTTAAGTCCAAGAGGAAGACATCTTGCCTTTTTATTTGCCCCAACTGAAGAGACTTTGAAATGTGTATCTCAGCCAGTCTCTACTAGTATCTTGTAGACCTGTGCTCACCAATATGGCAGCCACTATCCACATGTGGCTATCGAGGATTTGAAATGTAGCTATTAGATTGAGGGCATAAACTTTTAATTTCTTTTGATCTGTAACAAATTTTGATTAAAAAAACTCATACTTGATTTAGTTAATGAAACATTTTAAGAATGTTTGAAACAACTTGAATATGTGAACCAACTTTTTTAACTGTCTAATGAAAATTTCGTACCTGAATTGCAACTACTTAAATCCCATTTTAAAATTCATACTGTGGTTCTATTTTCCTGATGAGAATCAGCATGGTACACATACATTTGTAAATGTAAGGCACACTTAAAAATGACTTAAACCTCAAAAGATAAATTATAATAAAAAACCGAAAATAATTAGGATAAACTATAATGAATATACGGTAATAAAAAATTGTGTGATGCAGCTAAAGAAAGACTTAAAAGGAAATAAATAGCCCCGATTGTCTTCATTAGGGAACAAAACCCCCACAAAATTAGTGATGTAAATTTACAAATATTAAAAAAAGCCAAACTTACAAAAAGATACCAGCAAAACAAAAAAATAGGGCAAAAGTAAAGTAATATTTTTTTTAAAAAGCAAAACATGAACAAAATAATAATTTAATTCTTTACAAATAATAAACTTATATCTGATGACATAGATCAAGTGGAGAGAGAAAACTATGAACAGCTTAATGCAATAAACTTTAAAAACATGTAAGTGGGTAAAGTTCTATAAATATCAAATTTACAAATCATGCTTCATGATATTTTATAAATTTGATATTTAGAAATATCAAAATTAGGAAACCCTAATAGATTTAAAGAAGTTAATCACTAGTTAATCTTTTTTTAAAATATATTTTATTGATTTTTTACAGAGAGGAAGGAAGAGGGATAGAGAGCTAGAAACATCGATGAGAGAGAAACATCAATCAGCTGCCTCGTGGACACCCCCCACCAGGGATGTGCCCGCAACCAAGGTACATGCCCTTGACCGGAATCGAACCCGGGACCCTTTGGTCTGCAGGCCGACACTCTATCCACTGAGCCAAACCGGTTTCGGCTTGTTAATCTTTATTGCTTAAAAAAAAAACAACCTAATGTGTTTTGCATGAAAGTTCAATCAAAGAAATAATTTTTCAAAGTCATCACACACCAAACATCCAAAAAGGACGGGGATAGAGAATAATCTTTTAATTATTTCAGAAGTCTTCTTTTTCTCCCAATTTTTCTGAGTTTTTTTTTTCCATTCTAGCAAAGATTTACTATTTGCTTTCTCCTACCTGATTAACATAAAAGAAAAAGTAAGAGAATATTTCACACTTTATTTTATGAATCTGGGATAACCTTGACACCAAAACTAGAGAAAGACATGATGAAAAAAATTATAGGCAATTTCATTTATGAATACATTTATATTATGAAGATAAGTGAAATAATCTGAAATAAAATGCTACAAAATGAATTAAGCAATGTTTAAAAAAAACAATTTGAGTTCATCCTAGAAACATGAGTATTTTAAATTAAAAGAGAAATTAATATGTATTATATTAACAGAATAAAGAAGTAAAACTATATAAAATAGATATAAGGCTATTGATAAAATTTAAACCACATTTACAATTTTAAAAAATCTCTTAGCAAAATAGATGTAAGCATTAACTTTGTTAACTTTCAAGAAATCAAAATAGAATACACACTTGTGAAACATTTGTATTCTAATAGTAATGAAATACAAGACAAGTAGCTGCCCTGTAAATGCTTAGTCCAAAAAGTGCTGAACTAACTAGAACAGGAAAGGAAACAAATCAGTAAAATCATAAGGATTATAAGGGAAGAAACCAAACTGTTATTATTTACAAAATAATAAGAAGATTTGAGCAAGTTGGCTGTACATGCCCATTTTATTCAATCACATTTCTATAAGGATCCATGAGTAGAAAATTTTGCTTAAAAATTTACAAAAACAACAAAAAATATAAAGCAACATGTAATAATAGTAATTAAAATTTTGCAATACTCTTAAACTATTACTTTTACTAACCGTAACCGTGGCTATGTATGTGTGTGCAATTGTATGTATACAAAAATAGGGATATACATATATTTACCTATCTATCTATGAAATGTCCATGTTGGAATAATTCAATGCTACTGAGGTTTCATTCACACCTAATTCAATATATAAATTCAATGCTACTCCAATAAAAATCTCAATGGGGATTTCATGGAGCTTGAGAACTCAATCTAAAATGTATATGATAGAGCAAGGGGCCAAGACAAACCAAGATGCTTTTAAAGATCAATGTGGCAGAATTTAACCTTTCAGATATGATGGTAATTACAGTTATACTAACAATGAGAGAATGTTACTGGGTATAGGAAGCAAATAAAACTCAATGGGAAACAACAAAATCCAGAATCTGACCGTGCACATATGGCAACTTGATATACGCTGGGGGTGACAATGCAGTGGACCAAATCTATTGCTGCACCAAAGCAAAAGACCACAGTATTTGTACACAATAGAAATTTGTTTCTATTTCAGGAGAAGATGTGATTGGCAGGTGACTTTCCTAAACTGTGTAAGTCAAAGATCTAGCTTTGAATCTTGTGTTCTAGCATCTTCCACAGGTGGTGCACACATCTACCTAAATCACCTAACTCTAGCCAGTGGAGAGAAACGCGGGAAGTACCACTTGGATGAGTTTTCTCATGGGTCGGCCTTGGAAGTGTGCGCATCTTGGCCACTCATATTCTATTGCCTGAAGCTCAGTGATATGGTGCCATCAAACTCCCAGGGAGCTTTGGGGTAAGGGGCCCAGCTTAATGAAGGGAGGAAAATAAATCAAGTTCTAGCACTAGTTTATTGGTTCCTGACACAATTTGGAAATGATGGACTATTGGGTGAAGGGTGCAAGATAAATGGGTTTGCTTGGAGAATGAGAGCACTGGAGTTCTCCATCACACCACTCACAAAAGTGCACTCTCAGTGGGCTAAAGACCTCCGTGTACATGCGAAGCCTGAGAAGAAAATGAAAAGCAACATCTTTCTGGTCTTAAGTTGGGCGAGGATTCTTTTTCTAACACGGGATACATCAATCTTGAAGGAAAATGGACAGGCAAGTACATTTTACCACGATTTACTAATGACACCACGAAATTAGAAAACTTAAAGCAGTGACTAGAACCAGGATGATGTCAGTATTCAGGATATCCAAAGAAAACCTATGAAATAATAAAAAATATAAACAGCCATGGAGGCAGCATTGGAAAAGGATGTCAAGAAGTAACTCAGCAAAGACATAAAAAATATTTGCAACATCACCTAAATCAAGGGTGAAAATACCATACAAATGACAAGTTTTTAAAAGACAAATTCATAATACTGAGAATTAACAAGGATATGTCTAATTGGGACCTTTCAGACACAACTGGGGGTGTATAAATTGGTACCAGCACTTTGGAAAATAAGTGACTACATCTGGTTAGATTGAAGGCATTCATGTTCTGCGACCCGGTGATTCCATTTCTAGTTATGTACCCTATAAGCACTCTGCATACAGGGCTGTGCACAATGGCTGGCATTGTGGTATTGTGTGTAACAACAGCTTAAATATCTATCCACGGGAGACTATACTATAATTGTGTTGTCGTCATGTTCTCCAATGCCATGCAGCACTTACAATGGATGAATTAGTGACACATATAACAACATGATACAAATCTCAAAATTGCTGAGTTTAAGAAAAGTAGGAGGGGGTAGGCTATTTGCTGGATGATATAAATCGTATGGTACAACCAATACAAAGTTCAATATTAAGCAAAATAGTATATGTTATGATTATGCATAAGAGAAAATGTCAAAAAGTCACATGGGAAAGATGTGTACTAAATGAGATATGGTAATCTGTTGACTGTAAGGAGAGAAGGGAAAGATATGTTTGGGGAAAGGGTGAACAAGAGGTCTTAACGTTATTTGTAATGACAAATTTATTTACAAAGGGAGAGAGAGGGGGGAGAGGAAGAGAAAGAGGAAGGCTATAATTCAACAGAACAATGTATGGATAGTTGGGGGCAAGGTTGTTCATCGTGTTATTTGCCATCTTCTGCTGTAAGCTTATCATAATAATATTTAAAAGATTTAAACCTTTGACACAGAGGCGTGTGTTCAGTGGGAACCCTGTGTCACAGTTGAGTGGTGCAGTGCAGCACTGCAGGTTTCATCTCCCGGGGCTCCTGTCTGTGGCCTTGGCCAAGTGACCACATTCTGGGTCGCTTTGAGCTTCAGGACACTGCACAGAAAAAGACACCCCACAGAGCAAACTCAGTCCAGCCACCACGTGTGGCTCAGGCAGGAGGTCTAGGACATGTCAGGATCAGAGGGCCAAGAGGGAGAACCCAGGAAAGTCATGGCTTCCTGCCCCCAGGCTATGCTGCCTTGAATAAAAGGGTTCTTGCAGGGGGGGCACACAATGGAGGAGCCCAACCCTCCATCCCACCTGGATGCTGGTCTCAAATCAACCAGCACAGCAGGAGGGGAAGGGCCAACCATGGAGAGAGCTTCTCCACTGAGGGGGCATCTAACCCTGTTTGCCCTTGATCTCCGTTGGGAAGCCCAAGCAGAACACACAAAGGGCATTTCATCAGTGCAGGTCCTGGAGGCCTTTCTCCCTGCTCTGAGTTTGCAGGATAGCAAGCCTTCTTGGAGGCCATCTCGCTCTTTCACCTGAAATGCAAACCTCCCTCTTTCCCCCACAAGTAATAGTGTAGGGACAATCTCAGAGCACGAGCCAGGTACAGGAGGCCGATCATGTAGAAAGGGCTGTGGGGGACCCAGCTTGTCCTGACTTTGTCCCCCACCCCAGTAGCTGGGACAAGGTACGTCAGCAAACCTCGAAGATGCCATGAGGCAGCCTGAGACTCTTGGTCTCCTGGGGAGATGAGGGGACACAGGCTGGCCTTTGTCATCGTGGCCCCAAGTAAGAAAACTGTTTGTGGCCTCAGGGGAGGGAATTAGGGCCTGAGTCCTGACTTTGCTTTCTCATTTTCATGGGAGACAGTGGGCTCTGGTGAATGATCTTTGGACCAGGGCTCTCAGGGTCAAGTTCAGGATGAAGTCCTCCCTCCTGCTTCTGTGCCCCCTTGTGTGTTTCCCTTCTGTTCCCTCATGAGGACTTGCCATTGGATTGGGGTTCACCCCAACCCCAGGGGAGCTCATCTAGAGACCTTTACCTTCACTACACAGGCCAAGACCTTCCAGGCAAGGTCCCAGGCGCCGCTGGGTGGTGTATCTTTTGGAGGTCACAATTCAATCCACGGTGGGGAGACCGACACAACCCCTGCCCGTGGGACCCCAGGGTCTAGAGAGGGGCGCACACATGAACAGACAGCTGCTGACTCACTCCCCCTCTCTGAGCCATGGGCTCCTCACTGGCCAAACGGGAACCGCCGATGTGTAAATGGCGGGCACGAGGCAGCCCATTCACAGGTCTCAACCACGGCCTGGGCTGCCGTGACCGCTCATGTTTTTCTTGGTGCAGACAGGGCTCTGCTGGAGACCCACAGGGAGACTTGGTCTGCCCTTGTGGCGAAGGAGACCCCTTGTTCAGGGTCTCCATCCAAAGTCCCTGAGAAGCATGAGCAAAGTTGATGCCCAGACCCCACCCTGGACTGAGCTGAAACTGTCCCGGGTGGAACCTGGGCCTTGGGATTTTTAAATATCTTCCCGTGAGCCTGATGCACAGGAAGACTGAGCACACAGGCTGATGTGAGTCATGAGTGAGAGCTGAGCCCACCCAGAGGAGGGACGTGCCAGGCGGAGGTCGTGCCTGAGCGAAGACCTGGCGGTGAGAACCACCTGCTTGTGGGTCCCAGGAGCTGCCTCATATAGCAAGTGCCCAGTGGGAGGCGATGGCTGTCCTGGCGGCCGGAGTTCAGGGGCTCTGAGTGCTGGGGAGGGGTGAGGACAGGGAGTCCTGGTGATACCAGGCCAGGGGGCTCCGGTGGACAATTAGTGTCTAATTAAGTGATAGTGACCCTGACCCAGCTAAGCGGCAGATGGGCAGATGGGTCAAAGACAGAGGCTTAAGTGGTCTTCACAGGCAAGGGCAGGCATGGCTCCAGGCAGCCTCACTCTGTCTGCCTTTGATCTTTAATCCCAGCCGCAGGTGGGTGCCCCCTGGGCCAGACAGCTCTAACCAGGCCACAGAAGTGACACAATGAATACAAGGAGAGCAGGGTCGGGAGACAGAGAGAGCAAGAGAGAAGGGGCAAAAACGTCTTCGTGAGATAAGATTACCAGCCAAGATAGAAGGCTCAGAGGTGGTGGGCGGGTCAGGCCCAGGAGTCTGCCCTCTCCCCCCTCCTACGCCCCCCCTCCCTCCTGGGCTGGGGCAGCAGGTACTCCAATGTGTGATGGGAGCCTGGGGAGGAAGGATGGGGTCACGGAGGGGGACAGGGGCCTTCCGAATGCAAAGGAAGAATCAGAATGCACAGGATAAGGAGGGGCCACTCTTCACCTTTGGCCCCCCCAAAACCCCATCCTTTCTGCTCTGCATTGTGCCAAACCGAAGCCCAAACTTAACCAAACAAAGGAAGACACAGCCAAGGTTGGCATTTATGTTTACAATTTAATGAGTGCTTTTAAAAAAGTGTAAAATAAAAAGATGATGGCTCTAAGATTTATGCTGTCACTCATGCTTGGATACCGATCACTTATCTGGATAATTAAGCAGTATCAGCAAGCAACCAGATCCCCGAAACTTGATATTAATCCGTCCCTCTTAATAGCAACATGGAGCCACCACGCAGAACTCAGCCGAGACCTCCTAATCCCCTCGGCCGCGTTCCACTGTCGCTCACAGCACTGCTGTCCCGGAGTGGGCGTGCTCGACTTGTGCATCAGCAGCTGAAACTCACCTTGGCTTCAGAGCAAAGTATTTGGGGAAGCCGGACAGAGTCCTGATGCGGGCAAATTGTATAGGGAGGGAAGTACAACTGCTCTGCCCATGGGCAAGGGGTGAGGCACCTGAGGTTTGTGTCCAACCCAAAGACAACCAACGAAGGGCTCTCTCCAAATTCAGGATGCCTGGCACTTTGCAGCGGGGGTGCCCTGCACATGCCTGCTGGTGGCCAGGTCCAATCTCGGGGTCTGCTTCGGTCACCCTGCCGCCTCCTTCAGCTCCCCTGGCCCCGCCTTGCATTGCATCTTGTCCTTCCTATTTGGGTCCGACCGTCACTCCAGGTCCCTTCCCTCCTAGCGTGGGGCTCTGCCCGGGAGATGCCTGCTGGGTTCTTTGGGTTTCAGAACACACAGACACACTCAGGTTGATGGAGTCATTACAGGCCTCTTCCAGCAGCACATGGGCTTCCAGGAAAAGAGAAGGCAGACGGGACCCACGCAGGATAGACGTGCCACTGTCTGCTCCAGCCGCCTGTTGTCTGGGGGACGGGACATTCGAGGAGTTACCGCTCCCTCCACTGGAGGCTCTACCATTCCTGTGACCCTCTGTCACTGGCTCTGCTGTCCTGCCTCCACCAACTGCTTTTCTGTGGGCATACAGATCCACTTCTCCCCAAGGGGGGCTTGGTTGGCTCACTCAGACTCTCCCAGAGGTGGGGACACTCGGTCTGCAGTGACCTCATGGGGTGAGTTCACCTGACCATGTGGGAGGTCCCAGAGGCTGGGCTTCCTCGGGCTAAGGGAGTCCCAAGAGCGGCTGGAGGTGGGTCAGTTTCCTTCCCAGGCCCGAGCCCTGCAGCGTGGGAGCCCGTGCAGGGCACTGGCCTTTGGTGATGAGATAACGCTGGTCCCGACCTTCCGATGCAGAGATGGAGGGCGGCAGGAGGAGGAGCGCCCATCCACCAAGAGGGTGCTACCTTTACCTTTTCATGTTTCATTTGTACAAAAATGGCAAAATGTTTTTACAGGCGACGCCAACTGTGGGACGAAACTGAATTAGAGCGTCCTTAATTAATATGTCAGAATATAAGAAATGAGGAAAATATGTATAATTAAATTCTTGCACTAAAACAGGATTTGAAAATGAGACAAAAATAGCAGCGTGAGTCCCCCTGTCCCCTTCCTCCTGACCTCCTCCCTCTCCCTTTCTTCCAGAAAAATAACAATAATAATAATAAAAGGAGTGTCCACTGTGGCAGCTGCCGCCTGCATCCACCTCCAAGAAAGATTGGGGTGCTGGTGCTGACAACCTGGTCACCCCCAAAATTAGACACAAATTGTCGAGATTAAAAGTTCTCCCCCCATCAGGTGCCGACGGCCCTGTCCTCCTGCTCAGATGCCGTGTGATATGACAGCGAGAGGGACACGCTGGTTCCCTCCCAGACAGCTCGCATGGTGACAAGGCTATGGAGGCAGGTGCTCCGGAAAGCCACGTGGGGATAATACACAACTACGATGCACGGGCAACAGCAAAGGGGACTTCCTTCCTTCCTTCCTTCCTTCCTTCCTTCCTTCCTTCCTTCCTTCCTTCCTTCCTTCCTTCCTCTCTTTCTCTCTTTCTTTCTCTCTCTCTTTTCTGGCCTCTGGCTGACACCAAGCGTCCCTGGGCAGGACCTGCAGGCGATGAGGCCACGCACCTGCATGTCACAGAAACGCACTGGGACTCATGCTCCGCCCCCAATGGGTGACTGGGTCCCTCTGGGCCCCGGGCCCCTGTGTCCACATAGTCCTGGGGACAGAGCTGCCTGTCTGTCCTCAACAGGAAGACACTCTGGGCTTCCTCAGACCCATGGGGGACTCAGCCCCGGGGTGCCACATCTCCTCCTGTGAGGAAAGAAAGGAAAAACTCCTTTTCTGCTCCTGGGGATCCAGGGTAACAAGGGAGGCATTTTGGGTCCATTTGGGGATGGCGTCGGGTGGTCACCTGAGAGATTTCTTCCTGAGGTTGTTCCATTTCCCCCTCAGCAGTGATTTTCCCACAGCACCCCCCGAGCAGTCAAAGGGGCACCTTTCTCAGATGGCTCCACTCTTCCTGGGAAGGAGGTGCCCCTTCGAGGGCAAGGAGGCTGGTGATTCATAAGCATGAGCCCCTGTGACCAGCGACTTTGTGCCCGGGGCCTACTGGGTGCAGGCAGAACCGAGGTATCCCAGGGCCCAGCACAGGCGCGGGAGGCAGACTGAGAGCCAAGCCCTAGCATTGCCAGCCACCATCTGTGTGGCCACAGGCCATTGGCTGACTCTGTGTTTTCCTCCACAAAATGGGGGCGATATTGCCTGTTTCCTAGGGCCGAGGTGGACATTAAATCAAACAGCATGTGTAAATACCTGTGCAGGTGTGGAGGGGCCAGGAGGGGCCAGCAGGCAGCTCTCAGCTCTCAGCCCCACATGCACACCTTCCCAGCCCACAGCTGGTGACTGGGGCTGGTGGCGGTACCTAACCCCACCATCTGCCAGATGGGGCGCGCATCCCTGAGGCAGTGTCCCTGCGGAGCTGGTCTGGGTCCAGTCACAGGGCACCTCCTCTGTCTGCCCCTGCCTCCTTCCCCGGCCTTTCCCACTATGGACCTGCCCTGAGCATCTGCTCCTAAACTCCTCCTCAGTCTCTGCTTCCCAGCAACTCCACCTGGACCCGGTCTCCCTGAACCCCCAGCTCCCAGTGCGCATGCCGAGTGAGGGCTGAGAACTGTCCTTGCTGCTCTGCAGGAGGGAGGCAAACCCGAGAACACTGATGCCCCATGCTCTCCTGCATGGCCCCCTCTTGAGGGGAATACCAGGGCCCCAGGAAAGGCCGGACTACGGGGACCTTGGGGAAGATGGAGAGAAAGACCGTGGGAGTTAGTGTGCTCCCTTGGCCCACTCGTGGGCTCCGGACATTTGAGAATCTTGGCCCCTGGACAGTTGTGGGAAGGGGGAATCTCCCACTCCTAGCCCAGCCAGTGAGTGATCCTAACTCACTGAGTGACAGTCTGATCATTGGTGTGGATCCTTGCGTCCTTTGAGCGGAGGAGGGAAGGGCCTGAACCGGAACCCACTGTGCGTGCTGGAGGGAGCGTTCCCAGTTTTGACTTTGTACATGGGCTGGCTCAGGTACAAGGCCAGCTCTGCCACTGGTGGGAACAGCCACGTGCCCATGGGCCTGTGCTGGCGCCCTCCGCCGGGTTTCCAGGTGGGTCTGAGGACAGATGCGTGGACATCCGGAAATACCCAGCACTGCCCCGGGCACCAAGCGGAGGGATGAGACAGGGCTATTCACCTTCCTCCGGCCAAGAGCCTGGCCTCGGGGACCTGAGTCACCTGCCAGTGTTTTCTGCCTGCTGTGCAGCTTGGACCTCCGGTCAGCCTCTGGATTTGAGAGGTCATTCCGATAATTTATGTCAGACCATCTATGAGTCCAAATCACTTCTCCTATCTATGACCTCCTACTGGGCCCTTGGTACTGATGGGCCCCTGCATGTCTCGTGACCCCGGCGCATAGTAGGTATTCAGAGCTGGTTGTGGGCATTCCCAGTGCGTGGGATACACCTTCCCAGCACAAGAACTTTGCTTCCTCTGGCACCTGGGAGCGTGTTTGAGTGGGAAATGAGTGGGTATGCTGGTTTGAAGATGAGATGGCAAGCCCCATTTCCTCCAGTTCCACACAAACCAGCTCAGCCAGCACAGGGGGCATGCATCCCACGCTCTGTCCCAGGAACTATCTCTCTCTCCCCTCCTCAGGGCACCCTGGAGTCCCGCTCAGCCCCTCCAGGCTGTGTCTGCACAGCGATGCTGGGTCCTCACAGAGTGGCCTGCAGTCACTGCTCTGAGCAACTACAGGTGGGGGAGGGGGGGCATTGTTCTCCTTGAAGAGCCTCAGAAGCATTTCTATGTCCCTCTTTCAGAAAGAATAGGACTTCTCACGACCGTTTGTTCTCTGGGCACTGAGACTCATGTGACTAATCCCGCGTCCACCCTGGAAAACCCGGGCCACACGTGACGTCTGGGAAGGCCCCGGGGCCTCTCTCTGGGCACTGACTTTATTTCCCCCAGGGTAATATTCCCCCCCTCACCCCCACAATGCTTTTCCACTTTTCTACTTTCTTTACTTATTTCTGTTTTGTTGATGGAGTAAGTGTTTGCAAGCTTTCTCAAATCCTTCTTGGGAGAGGTGAAATACTTTACACGATAAAATAACATCACCAGGAACGGCTGACCTCACGGCCTGTGAGGTTGTGAAGACGAGGGTGACTGTTTCCACTGCCCGAGCTGCCCCACTCTCTTTTTGTGCTGTTTGTCCAAGGCCGAGAAGCAAGTGGCAGGAGGTGCCTTTGCAGGGGCGCGGGGGTGGGGCAGGGGGGGGGGGTGGGTGGGTGGAGCTTCCTATTATGTTCCCTTCCCTGTGGCTGGAGAAGTCCCCTGTCCTGAAGTGGCCACAGGGTCGCCCCCAGGGCTGCTTGATCAAGCCTTGTTAATAGGCCTGGGAAGCACTGGCCCCGGGCTGTCCTCGGGCTGGGAAGTGGCCTGTCTGGGCTCTGAGGTGGGAATCCGGCCCAGCTGCTACTTAACAGGTGTTCATGTGTCAGCCCTGCACCCCCACCCCCAGGGGAGCTCCAAGGGAAAAGGGATCAGGTGTGCTCATGGGTGCCCCCTGGACCCATGAAACCCAAGCTCTGTGGCTGGGGAGCAGGCTCAGGCCTCGTCAGGGGGCTGCCCTTCCAGCTGGGGCCGGTGCCATGCCCAGGGGGGCGGCAGGGAGTGGAGAGTGGGTCGCAAGAAAAGCACACTGCTCAGCAAGGGCGACATTCTAGTATATGTATGTGTCCAATGTGCGTCTCCCCCGCCAGATGTGTAACACAGACTCTATATGCTTTACGGGGACAGTGCTTGCCTGTCTGGCTCACCAGTCAAACCCCAGGGTCTCGTATAGCACTTGGCTTATAATAGATGCTTAATAAATATTGGTAAAAGAAAGGAAGAAGGGAGGGAGGGAGGAGGAAGGAAAGGAAGGAGGAGATTTTGAAGTTCCTAGTATACAGCTGGCCAGAATTCACCTGAGTGGATGTTAGAAAGTATATAAACACCAAAAGCACGAGTTTGAATGGAAAATGTTTGGTAGAGGCTCACGATGTTCCCGGGGAGCGAGAGGACGCCGGGTGGGACACTTGCAAACAGAGCCAGAGAAAGCGTTCCAGACGAGGTGACGTCTTTTCATCAATTCCACTTTCAAAGTGGGAGATGTTCAGTGATCTGCCTCAAAATATTCTCTGTTATTACAAGTATATACTTTCTTGTCCGAGAAAAGTTGGAAAATGTGGGCAAGTATACACACAAAAATGAAAACATCATGCATGCATCACCCAGTCAGAATTTCTATTGGCAGTAAGGTGTGCTAATTTATTCCAGTCTTGTTTCTCTCTCTCTCTCTCTCTTACTCTCTCTCTCTTTCTCTCTTTTTTTAATAAGTGGAGCTATCATCTATGTATTGTCTATACTTTAATTACTACTATATTGTAAATGCGTCTATCTATTGTAAAACATTTTTAATATCTGTGTCTAGTTAATCACATGGATACTCTATAATTTACTTGACCATTGTAAAATTATTTACTGTGTATATTAGCAATCATTATGAATAATGATTTGTGAATATCTCTTTATAGAATTATTTGCATTTTTATTACTTCCATAGACGACAAATAAAAATAGAATTACTCAGTCAGTTGAATGTACTTCTCAGTTTGGAGAGACATGAGGAAGAGAGAAAGCAGGAGGACTCTCACAGACTTGGGGAAGATCTGCAGTCACATTTCTCACTACATCATGAGTGGACGCATGAGCTGTGGTGCTGGCCCTGGTGGTGGTCATGGAAAAGATGATGATGGTTTGGAGGTGATGATAGTGGTTGTCATGGTGATGGTGGTGGGGTGATGGTGGTAGAAATCCTAGTGAGGATGGTGAAGGTGGTGGTGATGGTGTTAGGCGTGGTGACTTGGAGGGTATGGTAACCTGGTGGTGGTGGTGACCTGGTGGGGGTGGTGACCTGGTGGGGGTGGTGACCTGTTAGTAGTGGTGACCTGGTGGTGGTGGTGACCTGGTGGTGCTGGTGACCTGGTGGTGCTAGTGACCCGGTGGTGGTGATGACCTGGTGGTGGTGGTGACCTGGTAGTGCTGGTGACCTGGTGGTGCTAGTGACCCGGTGGTGGTGATGACCTGGTAGTAGTGGTGACCTGGTGGGGGTGGTGACCTGGTAGTGGTGGTGACCTGGTGGTGGTGGTGACCTGGTGGTGGTGGTGACCTGGTAGTAGTGGTGACCTGGTGGTGCTGGTGACCTGGTGGTGCTGGTGACCTGGTGGTGGTGGTGACCTGGTGGTGGTGGTGACCTGGTGGTTGTGGTGACCTGGTGGTGGTGATGACCTGGTGGTGGTGGTGATCTGGTGGTGCTACAGTAGTGATGCCTATCTTCTCATTGACAATATGATAGTAGATATGACACCAAATTTCGGTTTAGTTAAGAATATTATGTCAATAACAGCCATTGTTGGGATAGAAGGAACCCTTTATTTGGATGGATCACAATAATAATTTGGAAAAATGAGGTTCCTGGACAGCATTCCAAAGGCGGTCTGTGTGACACCCATGCTCCACCTTCATACGTGGGCTGTCTCAGTTTTGACTGGGAGTGTGTACTTGTAAAAAGCATGTGTTCAAAGGCCATATTGAAAAAGCAATTCTGGGGTTGAGCAAAAAGGTATGGACCCAGTACCTACCAACTGCTCCTAATTCCATTTGATGGGGAGGTAAATGCGAAAAGACAGCTGGTCCCCGAGTCTTTGCCTTCATAGTTGGCCTCTTTTATATGCTTTTTGTTGTTGTTGTTCTCTTTCTCTCTTTATAGAATCAGGCCCAGGATGCCTCAGAGAAGGACTCTGGGACCAAGGAAGGGCTGGGCATAGAGACAGAAGCCCACCATCCCCATCACTGAGCATTTAACCCAACACACAGGCTGGTCCTCACTAGCGCAAATAAATCATAATGTATTTTCAATTAGTTTGCGCTCTTCCGAGTTGCTGTCCTGAATAATTAGAAATACAATTCACATTCTGCCAGGAGCCCACGTGAAGTGTTATCTCTGGGATAATTATCCGTCTCCAGTTCAGCTCCTGCCCCTCTCAGGTCAGCCTGGCTGCAGGAGGACACCCAGGGAGCATTAATGAGCTCTCATTGAAGATGTTAAAAAGCTTGTATTGATCTGTTTGTCCAAGAAGGAGGTATTTAAGCCTCTCTGCTGAGGGCAGGAGAGACAGGAACCCTTCACAGAGCCTTTTAGCTGGCCAGCTAGGCTATTCCCGCCTTCCCCTTCCTCCTCTCAGCGAGTCTCCACCCAAAAGGCATCCTTTTGAACTCAACAGAAGGCTTGTTCTCTGCCCCACATGCCACTCTCCAGCATTTGTGTTTGTGTGTGTGTGTATGAGAGAGAGAGACAGATAGAGACAGAGAGGCAGAGGGAGACAGAGAGAGAGATAGAGAGAGAAAGGATGAAGAAAGAGGAAAGGTAGCCCAATGAGTGAGTTTGAATCCGTAAGCCTATCCCAATATAAATGAATGAACAAATGAATAGGTTGAGTAAGTTGAGAAGAGAGGAGAGTTCTTTCGTATCAGGGAGTGGCCACTAATAAATGCAGGAGAGAAGGAGGAACTAGACAATCATTAACTCTCATAGTAAGAGCTGATCCAGGCAAGACATTCCAAACACCAAAGTATGATGAGAAACTAGATATTTGCAGAGCCTCAGCATATCTTACAACAAGATGCTTCTTAATTTGAAAGGGGGAAAAGAACTTCCCAGTAGAGAAACCTGGTAGACACCATCTTAACCAAGTGATCAAAGGTGACATCAACAGTAATGGGGCACCTTGCCCTCACACGCCTCCTGGGATGGAGGGCATAGCACTGCTTCTGTGGCATCCCTGCCTTTATCACCAGGCAACAGCAGACAAATGGAAATTAAAGAACCTTCTGCGAAATAATTGGCCTGAGTGCCTCTAAATGCCAAGTTCATGAAAGCGAAGCTAGACTGTGTGGATGGAGTGGTTCCAGGTAAGAGAGACTAAGGAGAGGGCCGCTAAATGAAACATGGGGTCCTCGACTTGATCCTGGCCAAGAAAAGCAAATGCATTTTGCTTTTAGGAACAGTTTGGGAGAGTTGGTGAAATCTGAATCAGATCTGTGGATTAGATCACAGTGTATATTAGTGTTCGCTTCCTGATTTTCCCATAGTACTATGGTGATTGAAATCTTTATGGGTAAAGGAGCTCATATCTGCAATCTACTCTCAAGTGACTCAGTAAACACAAATAATAATGTCTGTATGTGTATCTATAAATATCTATGTCATCTCTGTCTATGTCTATGATGTCTATGACTATGTCTATATCTGTATCTGTACCTGTGTCTGTATCTGTATCTGTATCTATATCTGTATCTCTACCTACCTAGCCATCTAGCCATTAACCTATGGAGATTGTGGTGAATGTTAATTAGGGACTCTGGCTAACGGGCATATAGGAATTCTTGGTATTATTCTTGCAACTTTTCTATAAGTCTAAATATTTTTAAAACATTACAAAAAGGAAGGAAAGAAGGAACACAGAAAGGAAGGATAGAAGGATGAAAGGAAGGAAGGGAGGAATAACCGGACGCCCTCTCCAGAAATTTCCCGTCAAGGGCCCTGGCTCTGTGAGAGGGACATCAGCAGGAATCAGCCCAATAGGATCCTGTGGCCTCAGCCCTCACTCACAGGGTGACCGCTCATTAGATTGTTCACGGGAATAGCCTTGAGTTGGGAGTTAAGAGGTTAGGAGTCTGGACTCAACCCTGTTATCAAGTTGCCCAGAGTAGCCCCCCACAATCCCAGGGCTTTGGGGTTGCCTATCTGCAGTTAAAGTGGGACTTGAGCATTGAAATCTACGTGGAGGCACAGGCTTCCTTTGAGTCAAAATAACGGAAGGGATGGACATATGTTTAATGCACCTGGTTAACATACTAGCGAAATAAACAGGGGGACAGCGTGGGAGGAAGGCGGGCATCAGACTCGAAGCCAGAGCACCTGGGTTTGCATCCTGAGCCTCAGTGTCTGCATCTCTGGCAGGACGTTACCGGCGCTGGCCATGCACGGCTCCCAGCAGTCACCCCCTGGAAGGCACCTGGACAGAAGGACCCTGTGCCCACAGGTGGGAGGGGGCTCTAGGGAGATGAGGCGAATGAAAACAGGTCACTGTGGAGCAAGCTTAGGCGCCAGATAGACGTGGGTTTGGTCCCCTGGGTCTGCTCCTGGGGAATCGCTTGCCTAGCTGCGCCTTGGTTTCCATATCTGGAAAATAGGGACAGCGCGGCCTGTCTATTTGGGCAGTTGGAGGTTTCCAAAACGACAAGCACTTCGGCAAGGCTGGCCCCCTTGTCTACCACCCCACCCTGCTCTCCTCCCCCCACCAGACAAGAAGCCATCATTACTGTATCGATGCTGGAACAATGCCATCTTTGTCCCCCGGCCTAACCTAAGCATCGGATCAGATTCTATGGACGTGACAACCCGCCCCCTCCCATCTGCCAGCTGAGAATATTTCATGCAAAACTGCTGATTCTTCTCTCAGAATAGCACCCCCCCCGCCCAAACTCTGCATGCTCAGGGCCGGTTCTGAAAGGCTCTTCGCTAATAAGGAGCAGGAACAGGTGAGCCCTGGGCTCCGAGAACACACCTTTTGTCTCCTGAGAGGTCAGCCAGCCGTGCAGCCCTAATTAAGAGCTTACATCAGAGACCCATCTGCCAAGTTCACCGTGGCTCTTCCCCTGAACGTGTATTCCTTTGTCTCTCCCGCCTGACTCCGCAGCCCTGTCAAAAGGTCAGGGTTCTGGAGCGTGGGACCGCGAGGGTGGGGCCCCCTCTGGAGGCCTAGGAGGGCTGTGCCCGCCCGGCAGGGATGCCCAGACTCACCAGGAGGGGCAGGGGCCAGCAAAGCAACAGCCAGCCACCTTAGTAAATAAAAGCCTCCGCCAGGAGCTGTGGTTTGGACCAAGCCATGGTGTGTGGCCTTTGGAGAGGGTCAGTGTCGATCAAGTGAGGACGTGCGGTGGATATGCTAATTTCTTACATTAACAAATGTGCTGGAAAGGCTGCGGCTGATTTCTTTCTTGGAGGGCGTAAGTGTAGCTTGCATGTGGCATCAATAATGATATGCTAATGACCTGCTTCCACATTTAGATTACAAACATTTAATTGGCAAATTGCAGATAGAGCCGAGAAGACGGCATTCTTGGTTGGGACCCAGATTTAAGGTCCAAATGTGAGGTTTGGTGCATTTCAATTCCAGGCCCCGGTATATATAGGATCTCTATCCTGAGATATGGACACGTTTAGCGGGTTGGGATTAGTTCTACTGTTGGATGTGGGTATAGCTCAGATTTAGAGCATCCTGGCTTCACAGGGAACATCCAGAGAATGCCAGCCAGGACCTGCATGTCCCCGTTTCAGCTCAGGCACATATGCACATGGAGTATACATGTACACACATGCGCACCCATGCACACGTATGCACGCACGTACACAGTAAGGGTAAGCCAGCTAAGTAAGCCATCGAAAATAGGTTTAAAGTAAGGGGATGAAAACAAAGGTGAACTGGTTTGTAATAACTTTTCAAATAACTTCTGAGCCCACTTCCATTTTTTCCTGTAATCTGGAATAAAGAATATTTTCTCATATGAGAGAGCGAATGGGATTGGTCCATTAAATTTCCAGCAAGGAAGAAATTTCACAAAATGATAGAATTTGGATCAAACTACTAACATGGGGACTATTTTATAAAATAATGAGTAAGTCCACAGTCTCCCTCAGACTTATTCTGGTTGCTTCTTCAGTCTCGCTCATCCCCTCTCTAGTTCACTTTCCTATATTTTTTTCTCTGTGTCTTCTCTTTCTTTCTGTCATACTCATTCTCTCACAATCAGGCTTCCCCCTCTCTCCCTCCCTCCCTCTCCCTTCATTTCTCTGGTCTCCGCACCAAAGCCTTAGGGAAGTGATGTCCTGGGTGAGCCGGAGGGTGGGGGCCAGGCCAGGCTGGGTGTGGACACTTCTGATTAATCCACACAAACCCCTGGACAAAGAGATGCCCCTTGTTTGGCTCTGGCCATGCCAGGGTCAGAGTTTACCGAAGAGGAAACTCAGGGCAGGGCAGCAGGAGATTGTCCAGGGAGGGCCAGGTGGAGGAGCCAGAACAGGAAGCTGAGCCTCTGCCTCTTACCTCCCCTCACCTCTCTTCCCAGCAGCCTCTCCCACTTGGCACTCAGAGCTCTGTCCCTGACAGAGGGTTTTTGTCATTCACTCTACCAGCTTCCATCCTTGCCAAGCGCTTCCTTCCTGGATGGCTGAAGAAACGAACAAGGACAAGGACAGGCTACTTGTTTCCTTCATTTATTCTAATGTCCGGTCTTCGTTTTCTACTGGCAGCTCCAGGATCAATTGGTCTGCCCTGTGCCCTAAAGAGGCCAGGAAGGATGTGCCTCTATCCAGGGTGCTGAGGGTAGAGAGGCGCGTGGGCACTGGGTGTGAGGATTCCGTGTGCTCTGGAGCTGGGGAACCAGGGAAAGCAAAAAGGGAGAGGTGGTGGCAGCAGATGGCTCTGTGGCAACAGAACCTGAGGAGTGAGGAGGAGCCCCCTGGAGCTATGCAAGACAGGAAGTCATTGTGGGGAGAGGAAGAACACCCTGGACCAGGAGCCATGTAGGGTGCCAGCTTCCCGCCTACAGCTACATACCCAGGGAGGCAGCAGGTGCATGCTCAGTGCATGGCTGCAACATTCCACACTCTCGTTTCCAGGTGACTGCTTTCTGACTGTGGGACTGTGGGCAAGTCCTGAATCCGTCTGCACCTGGGATTCTTCACGCTGGCAAATGGGATCAAAAACACATCACCTCCCAGCTGGCATGGCTCAGTGGTTGAGCATGGACCTATGAACCAGGAGGTCAGGGTTCTATTCCTGGTCAGGTCAAGGCACATGCCTGAGTTGCGAGCTTGATCTCCAGGGTGGGGCATGCAGGAGGCAGCCGATCAATGATTCTCTCTTATCATTGATGTTTCTATCTCTCTCTCCCTCTCCCTTCCTCTCTGAAATCAATAAAAATATTAAAAAAAAAACCACACCTACCGCGATGGGTCGCTGTGAGAGTACTTAAGTGATTACCTCTGTCTGAAGTCAGTGCCCAGTGGTTCTCCTTACAGATGAAAACATGAGGCCTTCATCTCCAATTCCCTCCTTTTGCTCCCACTGGCCCTAATATCGCCACTGCCCTTGAGACCTGTGGTGACCAATTAACAGCCACTGGCCACACGCAGCTACTGAGCACTTGAACGGGGTGAGTCTGAATTGAGACATGCTGTACATGTAACGTACACACCTGCATTTGAAGAAATGAGTATGAAATAGCTCATCCATAACTGGTTGTATTGATTACATGTTGAAGGCAAACTCCTGGAAAAATATCAAGTTGAAGATAAACACTATCCTTTAGGGCAGGGACGGGGAACATCTGGCCCGTGGGCCATATAAGGCCTATGATTTTATTTGGTCTGGCCCTGCCAGGTCATTAGAGGTGAGTTAACTAAATGTTTGGCCACATAGAGCGGCTCATTTCTAAATTGATAATTGTGTGTAGCCTGCAAATGATGTTGTAAATATCCAAATGGCCCTTGGCAGAGAAAAGGTTCCTCACCTGTGGGTTAGGGCTGGCCGCCCTAGCTGCTGCTGCTGGCTTCCAGAGTGAGCCCTGGCACCCTGTGGCCTAAGCAGCACTTAGGGTCTGGGTGCCTGTTCCACGAGGGTGTCCACCCCGTTTGCAATGACTGCCGTGCCTTCTCGCCTCTTGGCTTTTTACCCTGTGGTGTGCTTTGAGGTGGCACACTCACCTTCCAAGTGTGAAGTCACCTTCCCATCGTGCCCGGAAGCAGCCATTCCCTTCCCACGGTTGCACCCGAGCTCTGGGACCCGGAGGGAGACGGTGCCTTTTTGGTAAATGATTTATGGAGACAGCCTGGAGGAGTAGTAACTGTGAAAGGCATGCATTATTTATTTCTGGTCCAAGGTGACAGGGTGTAGCCTGATAGCAGCCTTTTAGTATATGAGGCTGTGATAAGGCCCCTGACACTGCCGCCCTGCTATCTGATGTCCCCGGAGCTCAACGCAGGCCCCCAAGGTCCAAGTGGAGGCTCCAGCAGGGACATGAGTAATTAAACAAAACGCATGGGGAACTTCACCATCAGGGACAGCCTGGGGCATGTCCCCTCTGCCTGCCTCACTGGCCCCCGCCCCTGCTGCTCACGGTGCTGGAGGACAAGCAGGGTGTTTCATGAACACCTGTCATGTGAATAAATATTTGAACAGACACATGAGGAAATAAAGAGTGGATGGATGAATCTATAAATTAATGAATAAATGAGTGAGTGAATACATGAACCAACTATCTTCTGGAAAGTGGATGGCTGGATGGCTATTTTAGCGGACGGGTGAATATAATATCGTATGCCTATATTTCTATTAGTCAGATGGGGAACTGGAAGAATGGCTGATTGGTTAGCAGAATGAAAGAATGAAGGATGAAAGAATGTATGCATGAGTAGGTGAATAGATGGATGGATGGATGGATGGATGGATGGATGGATGGACGGATGGACAGATGGATGGATGGGTTCAGCATGATGTTGTACACAAGGCTTTTCCTGGTATTTTTACTGAGTGTGTGTGTGTCTACCGCCTCCCAGTCTTGAGGAGGTGCCTTCCCCTCTCTCGGCTTTATTTTTACTCTCTTACTACTTGCTGCTATCAAGTATGTGGTATAATTTATAAATATGTGATAAAATTTACATATTTATTCATTTGTTTCTTTTCCACTAGAACATAAACTTCACGGTGACGTTAAGTATTGTCTAGTTTACATAGGACTGCACCCCGAGAGCCCTCAACAGTGACACTGCCCGGGCTCTGGGGGACACAGGGAACAGTCTGCTGGTGAAACTGATCAGAAAGCCCTACCTCAGAGCGATGCTTGTCAGGAGAGCGTGGCAGGGCTGCTGACACCTTGTCCCCATCCATCTGGGGCACCAGGAGGTTTCCGCAGGGAGGGGCATTGGAGCCAACCTTTCGAGGACTGGCTGAGAAGGAGTGAGGACGAGTATTGCAGGCAGAGTCTAGGGACTGAAGTGGGTGCCATGTGCCAAGAGAGGAGTCCAGAAGGATGGCAGGACCCACGTCAGAGTCTCGCAAATGGACCCGATTCAACCAAAAAAGTCCTACAGTTCATGCTAAAGGGTTTGGGTTCTATCTTATGAGCAAGGCGATGGCAGTCCAGTGGGGACCCCAGGTGGCCTGGATCTAGGTCTGCAGAGGGCCTGGTTGGTGGGCTTTGCAGTCTCCAGACTCTAAGGTCCACCACCCAGGCCCCACCCGAGGGACTGAGGCCACCACACACCCACATGCAGAGTGGGCCTTGTTGTCTGTTCTTTGTATATCTATAACCACCTGCCTGCTGCTCAGCCCCCTGCTAACATGCTCATGTATAAAAAAACAATATCTATGTTTGGTCTCCGTCCTCAGTTCCTGGCACAGAGCTGCTAAACCCTTGGAGTGTCCTGAGTGATAGGAGTGCCTTTAGTTATTGGTCAGGAGGCCCTTAAGATCACACCTGAGTTTACGCTCATGAGGGACTTAGAGTGGGGCCCTGGCCAGCCTCAGGCTAGGACTGGTCACCAGAAAAAGCAAGTGATTAGAGAACTGTAGCTTTCAGACCCACTGACCTCTGACCTCTGGGAATGGAGGGCAGAGAGCTGGAGACGGAGCTCTATGAACCCTGGAACAGGGAAGTGAGGAGAGCTCCCAGGTTGGCACACACATGGCAGTGTAGGGAGGCACAATACATGGACAAGGCGTGGAACTCTGATGCCCCCCTCCGATCCCCATTCTTTGCTCAATGCATCGCTTCTGTCTGGCTTTTCCTGAGTTCTGTGCATTCCAGCAAATTTTCCAACCTGAGGAGGGGTTGTGGGAACCTCATTGAGGGCCAGTCATTCAGATGCTAACTCCGGGTAGTTGGTGTCAGAACCGAGTGAAGAGTGGGACATCCAGTTGGCATCTAGAGAATTGGAGAATGGGTTGTTGGTGTCACCAAACTCTGTAGACATGCATGCATAGCCCTTCCCTACCCACTGCCCTAAAGACATGATATGACAGGCAAGTCCATGTGCCTTTGAGACCTCACTTTATACAGTTGGCATTTCTTACCCAGTGAAAGAGATCCATCTGGGGCCAGGTGGTTGATGGTAATTATTAAAGCGATACAGGGGTGGGCAAAAGTAGGTTTTACATAAGACAGTGATTAATACATTATAATGCAAGAATAAACTCTGTGTTATGCACCACTGTAAACCTACTCCTGTCCACCCCTGCATTTATAAGCTTGGCTTTGTGGTTTTTAAAAGAAAATCTATTTATCTCCACAAGCACTATCTGAAAGGCTTCCTAAAGAAGTTTTACAATTAGTTTTAATTAACTTTCAATGTAAAAGATGACCTATCTGGCCAGCTGAGTAAGGACGAGGAAGTAGCTGAGAACAAACGCACTCCCTAAGGAATACATTTCTTTCCTCTATGATATAGTATCTATCAGTCACCTGAATTGGATTCCTTTCTTCATGGATACAACTTAGTAATTGTTTTTTAATCCGCAGTCACTGTTCTCTTGCTGTGTGTGAGGAATTTTCCGGGACGGTGGGAGTAAAAGCAATGGTCTGACTTGGCCACCTCTCTCTGAGCCCAAGACCAGACACCAGTTAACATGGCAGGGCCTGCTGCTGTGGGTGGGAGCCCTTGATGCTGGGCTTGGTCACGTGATTTTATTTTGTCCAGAGGGATGCTAGCAGCTTTGTAATAGACACAGAGGAGTTCTGGCATTCTTGCATGTCTGCCACCATCTGGAGACGACATGGCTGGGCTTGTTTTCTGGTTCCAGGAGGACAAGATTCCCCCAGAGCCGAGTCACCGCAGGCTGGGCTTAGTCCAGAGCAGGTGACCGACACCCCCACCCCTGCCCCTGACCACAGACCCGTGACTATGCCCTGTCCAACCAGCCAAGTCCAGGCTAGATCAGCCCACCCCCAGCTGGTGGACAGGTTCGTTCGTTAAGTAAATGCCTGTGGTTGTTCAGTGCACATTATTTTTGGGACATTTGCTCACTGATACAAAGATAAATCAGAACAGTTTACAAGTGATAAAATGTATTCCTGATCATTTAATGTGAGCAACCTTCTGAGGCTATTTTCATTTTAAAAGAATCTGCTTGTTGGTTTCCAGAAGTAGATTGTTAATGATAAATGTTCTCCTAGAGTGGAAATTCAGTGGAGTAATTGTTGAGGTGGGGGGTTAAAATCCCCAATATCTCAGATTGCTCTCAGGTTGAATGTCCATTTCCACAAATTCGCTCTGTCCCCCTGGTGTTTCTGTGTCAACGACTGTGGGTCACCCACCCCCAGCACACACATGCACTTTGAATTGACCCTGTATTTTTTATATGTCACTTTTCAGTTCACTTTTGTCCTTCAAAGAGGGAAAGCCCTTTTCAGGGAGGGACAGAGAGGCTGGATAATCAGGATCCTGACCCGTTGCTCAGAGTAGATCACAGTGCCATGGTCTAAGGAGATGTCAGGGATGGCAGGAGTGACCTACGCTACAATAGTCGCAGGATGGATACTGAAAATGAACGTTGACTTTGAGCTCATGGAAAGTCATCTCTTGCCCCGTCATCACCACACTGACTCCATGGGCCAGGGCCAGGAGGACGGACACTGCTCATTGGCTGACCCCAAATCTTCCCCAACACCCTCCCCTTATAGCATAGTCACTATAAAGGTTTACAAAGGTACGGTTTCGGTTTTACCCTTTCCCTTGAAGTGAAGGATGGTGCTATGAATTGAATTGTATGTCTCCTCCCCACCCCCCCAAGAAATGATGAAGTCCCTTCAACCCCGTATTTAGGGACATGGCCTTATTTAGAAATAGGATTGTTAAAAGTGTAATTAGTTAAGTTACGATGAGGTTCTACTGGACTAGAATGGACCCTAATCCACTGGGACCCATGTCCTTATCAGAAGAGAGGTGTGTGGGCAGGCAGGACAGTGGCCACACAGAGGCAAGGTGGACATATGAAGATGTGAGCAAGGTTGGAGTGATGCTGTCACACGCCAAGGGTCGGCGGGGCTACCAGAGGCTGGAAGAGGCAAGAAAGCATCCTCCCCAGAGGCCTGGAGGGCGTGCAGCCCTGCTCATGCTTTGGTCATGGACCTCTGGCCTCCAGAACTCGAAGACAATGCATTTCTGTTGTTTTTAGCCACCCAGCTTGTGATACTCGGTTACCGTGAAAACCGGTGCAGAGCGTCACACAGATATTCGGGTCCATGCAAGAGTCTGAAGTCTCCGGGGGGCTTCTGAGAAAAGGCTGACTGTCTGATAAAAGGAACCCTGTGGCTATTCCCAGTCACCTCCCCTTCTCTCCTCTTCCAATGCGGACGCGACAATCGGTTCTAAGAGAGTGATGTTAGAACCGGGCGGCAGCCAGGGACACGCTGGAGACAGGAGAGCAGAGGCCCACACTGCCCGAGTTTCAAATGCTATTGCTGAGTTGCTATCCCTGCCCGGTGCTGCCGACTTTGAGACTTGAAATTCGGAAAGAACAACTTCCTAATTGTTTAATTAATAACTTGTTTGATTCCCGGTAATTTGCAACACCATGACTTCCTTTCTGATCCAGTGGAGTTTAGGTGACTGTCTCCTTTGAGTACATGCCAGAGAGATCTGAACCTTCCCTTAAACTCGTACTAACGCTTGACACTTTTTAAAATGGTTTCAATGGCAATGATGTCACTGATTTATTCATTCAATAAATATTTATGGAGTGCCTCCTATGTGCCAGTGACTATTCTCAGTGCCTGGGGTGTATCAGCACATGAGACTGACCAGGATCCGTGCCCTGTGGGGCAAAGGGTACACCTGCTCCTCCCCCTGCAGGTATTTCCTCAGTCCCTCATGGAGCATATCTGTCAGGTGAGCATTCTCCTTCAGATGTTGCCGGAGGAAAACCGAGCTGTGCAGAGCCCTTTCGATTTTTCCTTCTCACGGGGCCCAAGCCAAGCGCTCCATCACTTTTCTCCAACAGAGCCGCGCCAGGGAGCACCACCCCCGTCTCAGTCAATTGCAACTTAAAAATTCAAACAAGGAACAAAAAGCACAGGGCTCTGCCTTTTCAACGACTGAGAGGCCATCGTGGCATCAGCCTAGGCACAGAGAAATGGGGATCACTGGACTAGGGTCTCCTTCTCTGTCCCCTTCCGCTTCTGGGCCGAGCAAGACAGAGGGCTGTTACTGTGGAGAGAAGCTTAGAGAGCACAAGGCCCATCTCCACAGTTTTAACATTCTGACAGACTCCTTTGGTCTTTAGAAAAGACTTCAGGAGCTCTGCCAGCGTGGCTCAGTGATTGAGCTTCTATCTGTGAACCAGGAGGTCACGGTTCCATTCCCGATAGGGGCACACGCCTGGGTTGGGGGCTCGATCCCCAGTGTGGGGTGGGCAGGAGGCAGCCGATCAAGGATTCTCTCTCCTCATTGATGTTTCCATTTCTCTATCCCTGTCCCTTCCTCTCTGAAAAATACTTTGGGAATCTTTCTACTTCTCTGCCTTTCTTGAGTGACAGTGTCTCCACATTCCACTGTATCTTTTTTTTCTTCTTTTTCCCCCACAGCCTGCTGTGGATCTTCCAACATTTTAAGGATCACCGGGAGGTGTTCAAAGTTTGGATGTGTGTTAAGAAGACAGACATCTTTACTGGAGCCTTTTCTATATTAAAAAAAAAAAAAATCTACATCTAAATTTAGTGAGGAGAATATATTCTAAGTTGGGCTCTTTCCGGAGAGAGGAAAAACAATCTAGTCTTTTAATATAATTCCAAATATGTCTTCTCAATTGAAAATTGTTAGCGGATTCAAGTTGCAGTAAAAAAAACCACAAAAAACTTTCAACATGGGGGGAAAGTGGACTCTATAAATGGTCTCATTCAAAGGGCGGTGTTTAAGGCTGCCTGGTGACAGATTAAGAAGGGGAAACTTGAACCAGACTTCTGACCTGTCCTGGGGTCAGGGGTCGCCTCTGTCTGTGTTGGGGCTCCTTTGACGACTTCCTGTATAATTTGACTATTATTTGCGTGTCTGGGTGCTGTCTGACCTCTGAGTCTGGAAAAGCGAGACAGGCAGCCCGCATGTCGTGGCCATATGGGCCTCTGCGAGGGCGGGCACGTTTCATCACCGGGGAGGGGAGGTGGGGGCTGTTTGATCCCAGGTTAGAGGAAGAAGCAGGCCTGGGATCTCCAAGGGACAGGAGGAGGAGGCATCAGATGACAGGCATGGCCGCGATTTAGGGCCCCTGGCCCCCGCCAGACACTACTGAGGCTGCAACTAAGTTTGGAATTTGGAGGCAGATCACTTACAAAAGAAAAAGAGGTGCTGAGGGCATTTCAGATGGCAAGCAGGCTTCTGCCTCGAAAGTCTTGAGGGACTGGATTTTCCACGTCCCAAATAAATGCATTTCCAATGCAGACTCAGGGCATAAGAAAATGGGCCTTGGGAGCAGAGACAAGGGATTTTTATTTAAACTGCATGTCCTAATAGAAGACTGCGCTTACAGAAAGTAAAAATAATACCCCAGGTCCATTATTTTCCATGGCAGGATTTCTTTTTTTGTTAAATATATTTTTATTGATTTGAGAAGGAAGAGAGAAGGAGGGATAGAAACATCAGTGATGAGAGAGAATCATGGATCGGCTGCCTCCTACATGCCCCACATTGGGGATGGAGCCCTGGCCTGTGCCCTGACCGGGAATCGAACCCTGACCTCCTGGTTCACAGTGTGATGATCAACCACTGAGCCACGCCAGCTGGGCCACGGCAGGTTTTCAATCCATAGATATAAGCTTTTCTTACTAAAATGAATAAACATATCTCTCAATTTGGGGGAGTTAATAAAACAACATACATAACAATTAACTGAGCTTCTAAGCAGCAGGACACAGTTTTCATGACTCGCCAGAGCCAGCAAAGCGAACCCCAGACAGTCTGGCCTGTGGGTCTGGCCTGTCGGGCTTCCCACGTGCATGGATACCCTCACAGGTCTAAGGGGCCACAGGCTTTCGTTAGCTAAGTCCTGAGACCAAGGGCATTGTGTTACAGTGTGTCAGGTGCCACCCTGTCCTTTGACCCCTGTCACAGCCTCCTGAGATGGACGGGGGCGTCAGGAGACCCTCCTTCCTCGGCGGGGAGGGGCTGAGCAGCTAACAGTGGCCACAGTGGTGGTGGTGGGGGGGGCAGGAGTCCAGCACCTGGCATCAGGCCAGTCACCGAGTGCCAGCCAGGGTGGACAGCATGCAGCCTGCCGAGGACATGGTGAGGGAATGAAGAGGAACATGGGATGGATGAGCTGAGGGTGTGGCTGAGAGGCTGGGCTTCTGCAGAGAGGCTGCTAAGGCCTGACCTGGGCCGGGTAGGATGGGGAGACTCGGGGAAGAGAGAGAAAGGGAAGGTGAGGGTCCAAAGGAATACGGAGCTGAGTGCTGGATCAGACTTTTCAAATATCGTTGCACACAACTCTTCCCGTTTTATAGACATGCGAGAACCAAGTGCAGTCAGTGTGACTGCTGCTGCCTCTTAAGTAGACCTGGATTCGATCCCCAGTGAAGAGACATCCTGTGGACCAGACCTCAAGGTCACCCCAAGAGCAAGGGCCCCCAAGTCATGTGCTTTTTCTGTCTCAATGGATTCTTCCTGGTTCCAGTTCTGCAAGATAAGTGATCTAATTTCTGAAATCCTTCAAGCTGCTCTGTTTTAGAGTGTGGGTTTCAGGACTAGTAAGTGCAGGGAAGAGGAAACGCCCTAATCATGGGCGCTTTGGCCGTGAGCTCTCTGTAAGAAAGATTCGGATCTTAACAAAAATATCACTTTTCTCCTCCTGGGAACCAGCATTGTAAGATATGCTCATCAATACCTAGAGGAAGATGTCATGTGAACTGTAGCATCTGGCTGCTGAGGGTCTTCCTGGGTGGGGGGCAGGTGTGATGAGACCAGTCCTCACACACGTTGGGCTCCCACGGCTGAGTTTCCACTCTGTATTAGACGCTGACAGACCCGTGTCGATCTCATGCCAAAGCTGAAAATGCCGATTAGGACTTGGGTTTGGATGGGAAGAAAGTGCTGCTGGGAGGATGCTGAGCCAGGGGCTCCCCAGGCCGCCTCCTGCATGTCCCCCTGCAGCCTCCCGCCTGCGTGGCCCACTGACCAGCCGTGGGAGAGGCGGTCCTATTTCCTGCTGAGGGCTGCCTGTGCTTTGCATTTCTTATTTTTTGCTGGAGTTTTTGAAAGTTTACATTTTGCCATCCTGAAAGAGGGTTAAAGGGACATAGCCCATAAAGAGAACCGGTCATAAGATCTGGGTTAAAGCCGTGGCATGACCTTCCCTGCCCTGAACCACATACGGTCACTCCTTCTTCTGGGCTGCAGTTACTTTATCCAAGAGCCATGCAAAGGCATTGGGGACTAGATCTTCTTTGGGGACACGGACCCCAGATTCCAAGCGCTGGATTATCTTGTCTTCAGTGCTGGAGCTGGCTCGGGCTTGGTTTTAAGAATCCCTCGTCCCGGGGGCCCTCATCCCATTTTTAGGCCTGCCGCGGGGAGTGTCGGGCCCTCATTAAGGACCAGGAGGCTCCATCTGCCTCTGTCTTTCCTCTGAGATGACTGCCAGACAGCCGAGGTCAAGGCCACATGTGCCCTGCGATCCCCGAGCGGGAGGAGGGAGGGCGGGCGGCCCGGAGCTGCCTGTGTGCAGGGAGCCAGACACAAAGGGGTTGCTATTCAGAAGGGCTCTCTGCAGCCTGCAAGACACAGCTCTGGCGCCCAGCACAGCACGCGCGCGCCCAGTTCAAGTAGTCTCTGTTATTTTTTCCGTGCACTTCGCCCTGTGGCCAGGGCCAAAGTGCGGGCTCCGGAGTGAGAAAGTGCAGATAACTGGACAGCGTCCCCCTCGCTGATGTCTGCAGGGGATGGAGACCAGGGCGGCGCCTCAGCTCTCAGCCCTTCCTTCCCTGGGACTCGAGGTGCCCTATGCCAAGGATTTCAGCCAAAGGCCGACTCATCCAAACTTAGAGGCATGTGTCTGCCTCCAGAGGAAATGCTTTCTCGCAAGGAGATGGCTATGGAGTGTGGGGTGGGCGAGGAGGTCCCCCACTCCCCTGGATCACCACCTCTGAGCTGGGGCCCCTGGACCAGTTGCCCCTCTCTGCCTCCACGGGCAATAAGAAAATCTACTGCCATTGGTCTCCATGAGAAATGAACCAATTAATACATGAGAACGGGGCCTGGCCAATGGCCAGAGCATCCTCCTTGTCACCATTGTCACTGGGTCACTGCTTCATTGTCTGGGACTGAAATCTGGGAGGGACAAAGTTCCTCTCTGTCTCACAGCTCAGGGCCAAAGTCAAAGGGACAGAAGCAGCTCCTGGTGCTCTGTCCCGAGGTTCTGTGCCCGCACAGGGCTGCCTGGGGAAGGACCCAGGGCTCCCATCGCCCTGATCCTCGATCTGGCTCATTTCCGAGGTGCCATCTCATAACCAGAAAAATAAAAAAAAAGAGCAATGCGCTTTTTGTCACTTGAAAGTCCTCATTACAAGACTGTTCCCTTGGCTCCTGGAGTTCTTGTATCATTATCTTCTGTTGAAAGAATTCAAATGACATTATTTGCATGGAAACGCGCATGCCGAAGATGCCATCTAGACCGCAGACTTGCATTTCAATGAAGGCATGATGACTGTCACTGGGACGTGACATTCTTTATGCTGTTAAATTGAAAGTCAGCGCTGGCAGCTCTAACCGCTTAGCTCCCCTGCAAATACATCGCTTGGGATATGGAGGGACTAGTTTAGGGTGGCCACTGCAGGCATGCCCAGTGAGGCTCACCTGTGGTGTCACCCAAGAACAGGCACAGATGTATACCCCGCAGGGGACTTCGGGAGCTCGCCCTGAGCCCACACGGCAAGATCGCTACGACCTGTCCCCACTAGGATGTCCCTGTCCCTTCAATGGCTTTTCAAAGTAGCTTCACTTGGGCGTGTCTGCAGGAAACGTAGGGATAACTGTTCACTTCAAAACAGAGGCACATCGCGGAGGTGGCCGAGGACCCCACTGTCCTCCCACCTATGGAACCAGGTCCCTGGAGGCTGGTCCCACAGAGGCAGCTTCCTGACTGGGCGGAGCAGAGTCCAGGTGGTCCAGGTCAGGTACAGTGTGGACATCAGATGGGGCAGAGAAAGGACAGGGAGGCGGGAGTGCATGGCCCAGGCAGATGGTGAGGGAGAACACGTACCCGTCTGAAGAGCCAGACCCTCAGTTATGATGCGCAGGAACGAACCAGACATGTCTCACTGACCGGGGACAGACGGGAAAGCCGGGGCCTAGTTTGTCAGATTGCCAATGGGGCAAAGCCTGGGGTGAGTCACCCTAAATTTTATGTCTGTCAGGCTGGCTCAGCACATGTGGATGGGACACGAACAAGAGAGAAGGAAAAGAGGGAGTCCGTGTTGATAAACATAGGCAGCAGTTTAGAGCCGGGAAACTAAGACAGAACTGGCAGCAGTGAACAACAGTCACACCTGCAGGGGCGGCAGCAGGCACGGGAGCTGGAGTAACACAATCAGCAGGCGATGCTCAGACAACATACACAGCTCGGCCGCCAACACCTGCTTTCTGGCCTTTCCTCTCTGCACAGTGCTGCCCTCAGCCTCCCTCTGGGCCTCACCTGCACCTCCCGGACCCCTGAGCTGAACCCGCTTCACCCAGAGCAGCACCACACCTCCCTGCCTCTCCCCCAAGACCATCACCACATGGTTTGTAACCGAGTGAGGCCTGAATGACCCGTTGTGGGAAGAATGTGACACAGACGCCCCTAAGCCCTCCCTCAGCTGGGCAGCACCCATTTACTTGGTCCCCATGAACTTAGGAATCCCATTTGCTCACAAACTGAGTCCCAGACCCTCCGCAAACAGCACATGCAGTGACTCGATGACGTATGTGGTAGAAATGAAACATCATAATTAAGTTTCCTCTGGGGTGGCTACAGAAAAGGCGAAGTCCCCATGGTGATCGAGAGGAAGCGTGAGAGCAGGAGTTCAGCTCTTTCTTGTGTGGATGCCACGGAAATCTAACGGAAGCGCCCTTCAAACCGAGCCGCACCAGCGCCCTCTTGGCCTCTGGGGCCTTTTGAAATCAGGAAACTGCTCCTCAGTGACCATGGACAGCATTCAGGCGAGTTTGTAGATGGAAAGCATTGCTTCCGAACTCACTCAAAAGCACATATTAATAGGAACTGGAAAACTTTGCTCTGAGTCCTCTGGGCTCCAGATAGCTGAGGACACGTGGAGCACCCTAAGGGCTGGATTCCTCGGGTGGAGAGGGTTACGCGCCAGGTTCTTTGGAAAATGGGAGGTCAGCTTGGCTTGGGGAGGTGGAATGCGGTTTCTCAGAGCCCACGATGAGCGAAGGAAACCCTGAGGTTGCCTGTGAGCCAGCGACATTGCTGTTTTCTCTCAGGCACTGCTTGTGTGAGTTCCCTGGTCCCAACCTGTGGTCAGTGGACTGCTGGCCAGGGGATGCTTCTCCTTTAAAAACGTGGCTCTGGACCTAGCTGCTTTGGATCAGTGGATAGAGTGTTGGCCTGTGGACTGAAGGGTCCCAGGTTTGATTCCCAGTCAGGGCACATGTCTGGGTTGTGGGCTTGATCTCTAGTAGGAGACAGCGGGTCAATGATTCTCTCTCATCATTGATGTTTCTATCTACCTCTCCCTCTCCCTTCCTCTCTGAAATCAATAAAAAATCCTATCTAATAAAAGAGTAATATGCAAATTGACCATCACTCCAACACACAAGATGGCTGCCCCCATGTGGTCAAAGATGGCTGCCCCAATGTGGACACAAGATGGATGCCACAAGATGGCAGTAGGGAGGGACCAGGCCTGCAAGGGAGGGCAATTAGGGACGATCAAGCTTTCAGGGGAGGACAGTTAGGGGTGACCAGACCTGCAGGGGAGGGCAGTTAACAGCAAACAGGCTGGCAGGAGGGCAGTTAGGCATCAATCAGGCTCACAGGGGAGTGGTTAGGGAGTGATCAGGCTGGCAAGCAGAAGTGGTTAGGGGCAATCAGGCAGACGAGCAGTTGGGAGCCAGTAGTCCTGGATTGTGAGAGGGATCCCAGATTGGAAAGGGTGCAGGCTGGGCTGAAGGACACCCCCCCTCCCCCGTGCACGAATTTTGTGCGCCGGGCCTCTAGTATATACATAATAAAACAAAACAAACAAAAATGCCAGTCAGTCCTGTTTGGGAGATGTCCCCACTGTGTCTCCCTCTTGGACACTCCCAATGCATGTGGGGATCAAAGGCTCCAGAGAGTCACTCAGAAAAAAAATCTCTAAAAGATTCTGAAATCTTTACAAACATCTTTTGTGGGGTCTTTGCAGTCTGCAGGGGGGCATCATTCAGACGAGCTGCCCAGCTCATCGGGGGCAAGAACACAGGGGTCAGCGAGGTCAGAGTGACACACCTGTTTGGCCCTGGAACCTGTCCCCCCCTGAGGGGTGCTCTGTCCAGATCCCATTTCCTCCAGGCTCATCCAATGACACGAGTGAGCAGGAGCACTTCAAATAAAATTAGCTGAGATTGTGTTTTTACTAACAAGACATCAATGATCTGATCCTATTAAGATGGACTTGGGAGGGTTTCAGACACAGAAATAAATATGCATAAAACGAAGGAGAATGAAATCACTCCGTAGGAATTAGAGATCCTGCCTTTTTCTATGCACGTGAGGGAGAAAGCCCTCCAGGTTGAGGGACTGGAAGGAAGAGGAATGGGAAGAGACCCACAGGAAGGTTTTCTTGGGGGAGGGGTGGGGTGTAAACTACTTGACTTGCAGATAGAATTTTTGTAAGCTTCTTATTAATAAAACTATGATACTGTTCTCCAATTAAAAACAATAAAACACTTCAGTATCACATTGTAGGAAGGATCAGAGACCAAGAAAAAAAAGAAGAAAGTATGGCCCTTGATCACTGAAAGATCATCTTAAAACCAGTCCTTTCTAGTTCTCCCCACTCTTCCCAGGATGGTTATTTGTGTAACACGGCTTGCATCTAGTGTCCCTGACTTTGTAACCTGGTTTCCTCTTCTTTACTTTTTTTTTTTGCCTAAGAGGGCCAAAATAAGCATCTATTCTTTCCAGTCATTGTCTAACATTTTTTTTTTTCAAGTTGATGGATCATGGTTTAACTAACCAAGACTCTCTTGTTGAATCATTATCTTTTCCTAATTGTATATGTTTGCTATTATGCATACATCTGCTAAAGCATCTTTGTGCACAGAGGTTTTATATAAATCAGGCAGATGGAGAGCCTTTGTCCAGGGCCATGTCTGGGCCGCCCAGAGGGCCTGGTCTGGGAATATGAAGGTGACACACACAGTGGGGACAGGACACAGCAAGAAGGAAGGTCTCCAGATCCTGCACCCATTTATTTCCGGCAAGCTCCACCCAGGCCCTTTCATGGTTTGTCTCATAGCTAACAACTGCCCTCCTCGGTTTTAGCTCGTGTCTCTATCCCCTTGAACCATGAGAATCCAGGTGAGCATCGGATTGAACACAGGTCCATCTAAATCCAAAGCATGTCTATGTTTTTTCCGCTCCAGGAGGAGGAAGGAAGGAGGGAAGCAACAGGGAAGAAATGATGCCACCTTAATTTATCAATCATCCAATCAGAGCATCCCGGGGTCTCCAGAGAGACAGCCCAGGTAAGCCTGAGACACATGCATCTTTTTTAAAGAGCGCCCTTTCCAAATCACCTTATTTTGATAGAACTGCAAAAGGCAGTACTATTTTGGGTTCTAGCTATGATAAAGCTGAAGCTGTTAGCTAGGGACTTTCATGAGAGATTGCACCGAAATGTCAACAGATGGCTTGCTAATCATGTTAAAAACTACTCATTTCTTTTTCAAAAATGGCATTTCCCCCCAGTAAGTAGATCAGAAAGCAATGTTTATGATATAAAACATATTAGTCACTGTGCCGTTTAATTATCCTACTTAATCATCAGGGTCATAATGATAATTGTTTCTAAATATTCACACCTCTCTCTTCAGCAAAGAAGCTTACCCAGGGTACGTGGTCAGGAGCACAATCAATGCACTTAAAAGGACATGCGCATTGAAGAAAGACAAGAGCATTGGACATAGAGTGGCATGTGAGGATTCGCCAAGCACTTGGCAGTCAGTGTCTATGGAATGCCCAGCTTTGTGGGGTCTATTTGTGCCCAAATCAGGGGCCCCATTTTCCTCCTGCAGAGAGGAGGAACTGGAGTTGGAATAGCATTCAACCACGATTCACCATCGGGTCTACCCTGTTTTCTTATGAAGACAAGTGGTGGTCCTTATGAGCCTGCTGGGCTCAGTCAGACCCTGAGGACCACACCCCCCGGAGACAGGGCCTGTGCTCTGGTTCCTCGGTCAGGCTTCCCGTGTACACTCTAGAGATATTTTGCAGTAATTAAATGCAGGGCACAGTCCGGTTTTTGAGCTCCATCCCCCAATAAGGGGCATGCAGGAGGCAGCCGATCCATGTCCCACTCTCACATTGATGTTTCTCTCTCCCTCTCCCTTCCTCTCCATCTAAAAACCAATTAAAATATTTAACTTAAAAAAACCAAACCAAACAATCCACAGAAAGGCTGTAATGAATCAGTCTGGGGCCGCCCATCTCCTGTGCCTCTCACCCCGGGCCCCAGTGGCCTTCTTGGGCAAGACGCTTATGTTCTTCTCATTCCCCTCTCCTTCTTGATCAGCTCCTTTTTCTATTTTACCTCAAACACATTCCCAGAGCTTGCTCCAGTCAGTGGGTATCCATGACTTTCAGCTCAGATCCCTGCAGCTTTTGGCAACAGGCTCAGAATTCCTCTCCCATCGCCCTTGGCAAGAGAGCTGCTTGACTCAGCTCATCTTCCCAGCCAATCCACACGGAGCTGAGGTCCGTGGCAAAGTCTTATTTAGCCTGAAGCTAACGAAGCTCAAGATTTATCTCTTCCCTTGCAGGGGCCCCTCTCAGGGCCTGGGAGGAACCCTAGGAATGTGTGCATGTGGTCGTGTGTCTTTGGACCATCTGCCTTCGTGAGATATTTCATTCGTGTCGGTTAAGACAGCAGGCTCTGTCCGCCCTGACTTCTCCCCTTCACACTGGCCCAGTCCCATGATCGTGGCGTAAGCAGGGTGTTTGGAGGATCCAGAGAAGAGGAAGCTGAGTTGGGGATACACTCAGTTTGGGTCTGTGTGTTCATAATCACTTCCAAAATTAGCAAAATTCTACTGCCTTTCCTGATGTGGGGGATGGTCCTGCTCTGGAAACACACCCGTTGTCTGTGGTGCCAACTCACCTGCATGGAGACAGGAAGGTGTGCTGCTGGGGTCATGTCGGGGAGGAATGTGGTCTCCGTGCCCAGGCCTCACGGTACATGAATAGAGGAGAAATAGGCTTGCACATTGTGCAGAGACAGAAGCTATAATGTCTGAGAGCACTGGGTTCTCAGTAATGCCTGGAGGAGCAGAGGTCCTATCCCGTCAGGAATGTACTGGATCACACGGCACAGTCAGGTATACACAGAATACTTTTTACATCTAAACTGGTTCATGCCCTACCTGGTTTGGCTCAGTGGATAGAGCATCAGCCTGCGGACTGAAGGGTCCCAGGTTCGATTTTGGTCAGGGGCACATGCCTGGGTTGCAGGCTCGATCCCCAATAGGGGGTGTGCAGGAGGCAGCTGATCAATGAGTCTCTCTCATCATTGATGTTTCTATCTCTCTCTCCCCCTCCCTTCCTCTCTAAAATCAACAAAAAAAATATTTTTTAAAAAATAAAATAAACTGGTTTGTGGGGCAAAAGTCCACAGTAGGACTGCAGATGGAAAACATATCCTTATATGAACTTTGACAGTGGTGTTCATGCGTTGCCACACGTTAAAAATCCACATGATGTTCCCCAAAATAAGTTGAAAGAAACTCTTTTAAACTACAATTAATTTTTAAAATGAAGTATCTTTCTGGTCCCTGTAGAGTCAAAAAATGACCTTTGAGGAAGGTGAGACTTAGGGAAGTCACAGAACCTGCTGCCCAGAACCGAGGACTCACTAGTGGGAGATGTCCCTGCCCTAGATTTTCCCTCTTTCCTCCAGAGGAGGCGGGTTCTCAAGAACCCACTTCCCTGTAGCTGATGGCCAATAGGACATAGTGAAGGAGGCAGGAGATTGCATGTGAAACTGCAAGAAATACAGAAAAGCAGTGAGAGGAATGAAGTGTTAGCCATTTCGGGCCAGCCCTCTTCACCAGACCCTTGCAGATATCAACAAGTTCACAGGAGAGTGTGTGTGCTTCTCACACTTCTCTGACTTTGTTAGATGTGTCCACAAAGATCAAGTGGTTAAATTTCAAATGCCTGGAGAGAAGCAGGCAAGCACCTGTGAATTCTGCAAATGCAGAGTCCACACATCATGGGGATCTAATCCCAGTCTTCTATTAATTCATCACTATGTTAATTTGGGGGGACTTGGTAGAGCAATTTCTTCTTGTTGGAAGTTTACCTGGTACTCCCCATCCCCTCCTGGGCAGAGCCCACAATCCTGTCTGGGGGACTCAATCCCCAATAACTCAGTGCTGCCGTCTTGCCTGGCATCTCCTGTGCCTCCTGATAACACAGGGTGTCCTAGTTGAATGACAGGAGCCCAGGGTCAAGGCCAGTCTGCCCCTGATGGGATGGCTCTGAGACCGAGGGTGTGGGCTATGGAAGACCACCCTTTGTGTCGGTACCCAGCGGAGCTGAGATCCCCTCACCTGACTCCAGCTGAGCCCCTTCTCTCTCATGGTGACACCTGAGGGTGACACCATGTGTGATGGGAGGTGGGGTGGTATCTGATGCTGAAGGCTTGGGGCTCATTTGGAAAATGAATGAGCTGTGGCTTTTTAGCACTAAACTGCTAGCTGTTTCCAAGAAGCTTAACAGCGCCCGGGTGGAGGGAGGGCCTTCTCCTGATACTCTCTGCCCAGGGTCCCTCCCCAGGCTGCCGTCCCACTGGGCTCCTCTGTGTCAGCCAGACCCGTGTCAACCAATGGGCACAGGGTGCAGAGAAGGCGAAGGCTCTTGTCCTCTGGCCCTCCAGATGAAGACCATAGGTTATACTGCCACCACGGTTGGCTTTTTATGCTAGTGTTCTGGTAGTAAGCAGCTACATCCACTAGACCTTCTGTCTCCTATTCTGTTTTCTGGAATGTTCTGAGAACTGAAAAAATCCCCAAGCCTATCGGGGGTCCCTAGGCTGCCCAAACATTCTGTCATCCATGTGTGGCCATGCCATTGCCAAAGTAACGTGGGCCTGGTGGGCTGTCTGTGGGCTGTAACTCTTCTCCGGTGTCTTGGGAATGGAGACAGCTGCCCAGCCAGCATGGCTCAGTGGTTGAGTGTCAACCTATGAACCAAGAGGCCATGGTTTAATTCCTGGTCAGGACACATGCCCGGATTGCAGGCTCAGTCCCCAGTGGGTGGCATGCAGGAGGCAGCTGATCAATGATTCTCTCTCATCAGTAATATTTCTTTCTCTCTCTCCTTCTCCCTTCCTCTCAGAAATCAATAAAAGTATCTTTTTTTTTCAAAAAGGGATGGAGACAGCCAAGTAACGAGAGAGACAATAAATTCATGACTTCATTTGCTGATACTGCTTTGATTTTAAATTAATAAAATAAATGCACTTAAAAACCCAAACCAAACTAAGCGTCGCATGTGAGAGTCTCGGAGACTGTCAGCTTAAAACAATCTGAAAGTTATGCCTTTTAACTCAGACGTTGGCCATGAAAAAGACCTCATGGGTCATTAAAGCTCACCCCCTGCCAGTATCAGAGGGGCACTGGGCTCGTTTGGGGGGTGTAATTGTCTCAAATTCCCTTCCCATCTGAATCAAGGGAGGATCGGCCGAGTCCTGCCTCTGGTTAGTCACGCTCTGTGGGGTGAGACTCAGCCACCGCTGATGCTGGCAGCCGCCCTCCCGACACAGGCTCGGTTTACAGCCGGCTCCGATCCCAGGACCTGAGGCCATTACCCCCATCACTACCTGACCCTAGATGCAGCCAAGACCCCAGGGTAGGCTTTGATGGGCCCTGGGAGAGTCTCAGCCAGCCCCCCCCCCCCTTAGCTGTGTTTTGGACATGATCCCCCCACCTCTGTGGTTAATCACATTCATCCCCGTGAGTGTCTGGCTGGTACCTGTCCATCTCAGCTCCAGCTCCAGTCTCCTGTCCGGCCACCTCTGCATGTCCCCTGTGAGAGGAACCCGCCGAGACCACGTGCTTGCGGGCTGGCTGCGTTTCATTCTTGCCATGTTTAGATGTGTTAGAGAGAAAAGTCTGGGGAATTTTCATTCTGACTGTCAAGCAGCTGCCTCTCCCAGAAGACACAGCTTGGTGTCCCTGTCCAGCGTGTGACGGGAGTTTGACACTCTTGCAGGAATAGTTTTGTCATAACCCATCGCTTGCCGCACTGTCGATCCAATTATTAAGAACAAGCAATCTGTCGTCCTATTGTTTCCTTCCAATAGTCCCATGAGTGGCAGTTGTCGAAAAGATACCACTTTCAATTTGAAAAAGAGGTGAGGGGAGCAACTCCAAATAGCATCTCAAGTATTTCTGAGATTCCTGGAGGCCAGGGGTCGGAGGACCTCATCAAAAAAATGTCCTGGAGTTAAGTCAACTCCATCAAGGTGCTTTGGCCACTTTAGAAAGAACACTTTTCCTCCCAAACCTGGTGCCAAAGCACCCATCCCCTTGCTACCAAAAGCACCAGCCTCCTGGGGTTGTTGACATGGGTTGACCTGGTTCGTTCTACCAATTGATGGGGTTCTTGCTGTCTCCAGCCTTGCTTGAATTCAGTGGGCTCCAGGTTGCTAACATCATCTGTTATGAAGTTGATGATGGATTGACACACACACTCTTTTAGAACCCCAAAGGGAATTCCTGATCCAGGAAGAGATCTGCTCTTTCTCATTTTGTGAATTTATTGATTTTAAAATGTATAAAACTATAAGGACTAAGGACAATATAATCTAATGACCAGACCATCTATATCGTATTGAAGGAGAAGCCAGCATTCCGCACAAAGCAGGCATGTGGCAAACAGGTATTTAAACGTCGGACTATCTATAGAACTCCCCATATCAACTGGTTGGAATTTGGAGTTTATTGCAAAGATGGATCGGGGAAGCACTTTCCCACTTGGGCACTGGGTAGGGCTGTTGCAACTAAGGACCACAGATACCCCCCAGCGAGAGGCTGAAACTGAGAGAAATGTACGTTTTCTCAGTTCTGGAGGCTGAACATTCAAGATCAAGGCGTCAGCAGGGTTGGTGTTTTTTGAGGCCTCCCTCCTTGGCTTGTGGACAGCCGCCTTCTCCCAGCCTTCACATCACCTCCCCTCTGTGTGTGTCTCTGCCTTAGTCTCTTCTATGAGGGCACCACACCGGTGCCCTCATTTCAACTGCTCTCTGGAAAGATCCTGTCTCCAAGTACAGTCACGTTCTGAGGTCAGGGCTTCAACATATGAATTTGGGGCAGGACATAATACAGCCCATAATAGGCCCTTTACGTTATCACACCACCTCTACATTCTTTTTTTGTTTGCTTGTTTAAAATATGTGTTTGTTGTTTTTTTTTTTAATTGATTTCAGAGAGAGAAGAAGGGAGAGGGAGAGAGAGACACACATTGATGGGCTGCTTCCTACATGCCACCTACTGCAACCTGAGCATCAGGGCATATTTCTAGACCAGGAATTGAACCTGCGAACTCTTGGTGCACAGCAGGAGGCTCAGCCAACGGAGCCACACTGGCCAGGGCACATCTGCATTCTTAAGCGTTGACTCCCATTGACACTGTTCTGTGGAAGATTCCACAGCTTCATCCTGGAACCATGTCTTCTCTAATCCACAAATCACTTCCAGACCTGCTCACCCAGGGCCACTCCGTTCTCCCTGTTTCTGCATTCTTACATGTGGCCTCTCCTCGCCCTAGAGACTGGACAAGCATTTGCCCCCAGCTCCTCAGCCTTTGGGCACCCCGAGGAAGCCCCCTCCTTCCCAGACCCTTTCCCATCCCACAGGCCATCCGTGCCTTGGCTCGGAGCTGTTGGCTTCGTGGAAACCAGGAGGTCGGCTCTCATGTTCTGCGGAACGGCGCGTGCTGAATGCAATGCAATTAGATTATTCTGCAAAATACTCCAGTTTGCAGGTTTATTTTCACTTGGAAAGTCTAAATTGAATTCCAAGTGCTAACATTTACACTGGCCTGGCGGAGTTTGCATTTCCCAAGTGGATACAAACTTTTAACATACGTTTTGGAAGCTCTGTGCAGCACAGCATACTCCAACGTAAACCTAAATAACCAACACATTTTCAAACTTCAGAGAGAGGTTTCCTCAGGGTTTTTATTCTGAGGCAAAGGAGGCCTCCAACCCACACAGATAAATCATGAAACATCTGAAAACGGGCCTCGTGTTCTCTGGCTCTGACGCCTTCCACAGCTGTGTGCTTTGGACACACATCCTTTGACATGTGTGCACAGGGTTCACATTATTTGGAGTAAAGCAAGAAGTCCAACAGCCGCAGTCTCCTCAGAAGACGTGGAGCAGAAGGAGCAGGTCAGGCAGATGCGCTATCACTCAGATTCCCTTCGGGGCAGCATCTCAGTGAGGAGTGTTAACACCGCGGTGGGCTGCAGTGATTACAAAAGCTTCAGAGCCCGGCTGGTGTGGCTCAGTGGTTGAGCATCGACCTATGAACCAGGAGGTCACAGCACATGCCCGGGTTGTGGGCTCGATCTCCACTGTGGGGTGTGCAGGAGTCAGCTGATCCATGATTCTCTCTCATCATTGATATTTCTATTTCTCTCTCCCTCTCCCTTCCTCTCTGAAATCAATAAAAAAAAATATTTTAAAAAAATCAAAAAGAGAAAGCTTCAGAGAAAAAGAGGAGCATCCCCACTAGGGAGACCCAAATGCACAACTCTTGAAGCAAGACATGCACGAATGCCCGGATATTTATTGAGTCCCAGGGAAAGACTGATGCCAGATTTGAACGTCAGACACACTTGGGTTTAAATTTCAGTTCTCAACCTCCTTTGGAAAGATCATTAACTTCCTTGTACCACCATCATCTTATTTGTAGAGACAGAAACACAAGTGGAAAAGATATCCTGCTAACTGACAACTATCTAGAACTCAGAACATAAATCATCCCCACACCTATAACTTATAGGTGGTGAACAGAAAACTGCTCAGCAGCCAAACTTCAGGATTTTGCAACCACGGTGACACAGGGACATGCTGTCTAGGGCAGAGTCGTGGTGTTTTGCAGGAGAGGAAACTTTCTTGATGCACTTCATCTGAGTCTGTTACTTTATATCCTTAGGACTAGAGGCCCGGTGCACAAGGTTTGTGCACTGGCAGGGGGTTGGGGGGAAGGTCCCCAGTCCGGGACCCCTCAGGGGGTGTCCACCTGCAGGCTTAGGCCCGATACCTAAGGGGATCGGGCCTAAGCCAGCAGTTAGACATCACTCTTGCAGTCTGGGGCTCTCACAGTCTGGGACCCCTCACTCCTTACCGCCCACCTGCAGCAGAGGCAGGAGAAGTTCCCAACACCACTGCTGTGCTCGCCAGCTGTGAGCCTGGCTTCTGGCTGAGTGGCACTCCCCCTGTGGGAGCTCACTGACCACCAGGGGGCAGCTCTTGCATTGAGCAACTGCCCCCTGGTGGCCAGTGCACATCATAGCAACTGGTCTTCTGCCGTTCGTCAATTTGCATATTATGCTTTTATTATATAGGATTATAAAATTGTATGCCAGGTCTCACCTCCCTGATACACCCCACATGGGGAGAGGTGGGACTTTTGCAGAATTCTCTCCAGAAAAGTGAAGTTCCTAAGTCCAGCATTAGGCAAAGACTTTTGCATCAATAGGATTAGAAGGAAGAATCCAGATTGTGGTGCCTGCAGCCTGTTTACAGTGTTAGCTATGAGGGCTGGTCACCCCATGGAACCCCATTGGAGAGGGGCACCAGTCCTGGGCCAAGGTGGGATGTGGAAGAAGATGAAAGATAACTAAGAATCAGACCGATGAGAGAAGCCCATGCCCAGGACACAGTGGTGAGATTTCTGCAGCCTGAGAGAAGATTTGGGTCGGCATTGGGCCATTGCTTCCTGCCGCTTGCAGTAGAACCTGCCCACGTTAACTCCTTTGCAAATTAACCTGGTTTGTTCTACTGCGTGGATTTAGCTTTCTCAGCAAAACCTTTCTCTTTTCATGGTAAATCCTAAATTCAAGAACTCCTAATAAAGTTTCACTAAGAGACAAAATCAGGTGTCAGGGAAGAGTCCTTAATTATTTTACAATCATGATTTCTTACATTTTCATAATAATCCTGGAAAATGATGCTAGGCCCACTTTATGGGAACCACAGGGTAGAGACAAGGGTAGGAAAAGTGAAGATCCTCCATGTAAAATTTAAGGTGGCCCTCACTGTCAGGTGTTCACCCCTACATGCATGACCCCAAGAATAAGTGCCTCCTTAAATGTGGCTCCTTAGGTGCCTCACTGGCCTCTCTTCAGTTATGGGTTTGGGGAACAGGTTCAGGGGAGTGGAGATCCAGCCACCCTTTCTAAGTTGGATCCAGTTGGGCCTTGAATTTCTCCCAGGTGAAGCCAGCTGATATTTGTTGGCACCTCTGGTGGCCCATGCTACACTGTCCTGGAGACATGTCCCCACAAGGAATGGGCCCTGGACAATCCCAATGAGCTATGCATCTGGTCAGATGATCACATGTTACATACAAAGACAAGCAGCCTCAGGGGTCTCCAGAAGTTGACAAACCATCCAGGGAGCTGGGTCTGGTCCCCAGGGCCACCTGGAATCGGAGCCAACCAGAGGGGAGTGACTTGGTGCCATGCCCTGGACTTGACACAAGCGGGGAGGCAGAGGGAAGACAGGAAAAAGAACAGGGCTGATCTTTGCAGTGGAATCAGGTGAGGTCAGGAGGGAAGACAGGCCAAGCAGGCCTGGGTGATGGAGATGGTGAAGGGTATAGCTGTACTCCCAACAACCCTCCTTGGAGCATAACTGTGCTCACACCCTTCGGTGTGGAGCATGGTGTGCAGCTCCAGTCACTTTGCAGCCACCTCCTCCCCATGAGAGGCATGTGCTGTGACTGTTGTCTTGGAGGGACATCTGTGATCCCTGCTCCAGGCACAGGCTCTGGCAGGGCAGGGGAGCCACCCAGGCATTCGGCTGGTCCCTCCATCTGTTTGGGGAATCCTGCAGCCCACAGGCTTGGCCAGGGCCACCTGTGAGGTCGCATGTTGGGGTGCAGGTGAGCATTTGTAGAATGAGACATCATTTATCTGGTTAGATCTTAGCCAGATGACAGGAGGTCGAAATACAGAAGCTGGGGGAGTTTGCAAAGGGGGGTCTCAGGGTGCGTGCAGCCTGGGGTTGCCTCTCCCTTCTACACAAGCTTTGGAAGCCCTGCTAAACCAAGTAACTTACACACGCCCTCCCACAAGAGCTGAGAGCACCCTGCGTATGAGATGCATCCAGTTCATTTCAGTGAGTGCATATGCTTTGTGCTAGGACCGGCAGGGTGCTCAGAGGCCAACAGGACCACAGTATGTGGGCATAGAACTCCAAGGTCTATGTCTTTTAAACCCTGAGTTGCATTTCAAGCTGTCTCATTCATTTAGCAGCTCTGCATCAAGGGCAACAAGCTCCCACCCCCCGGCCCACAAAAAAAAAGAATAAATTATGCTGCAGTACAGATTTTTTTTTAAATATATTGTTATTGATTTCAGAGAGGAAGGGAGAGGGAAAGAGAGAGAAACGTCAATGAGAGAGAGTCACTGATCGGCTATCTCCTGTACACCCCCTACTGGGGACAGAGCCTGCAACCTGGGCATGTGCCCCTGACCAGAATCGAACCCTGGACCCTTCAGTCTACAGGCCGACGCTCTATCCATTGAGCCAAACTAGCTAGGGCCACACATTTGTTTTATTTCGTTGGTTGGTTGAATTACATAACCTGCTCGCTTAGGTCTCTAGAACTCTGACCCCAATACTATGGAGAGTTGAATACACCTCTTCCAGATATGCATTTATATGATAGCTAAGCTGTTCCTTCATAAAATGATCTGTTCTGAATGACTGGACACATTCTCCATCATGAAAACAATGTCCTTTTTGCTATATATTTAACTTAAACAGGTATAAATGACAAAAAAAAAAAAATCAAGGCACTCCTTAAAGACCTGTACCCCATAGCAAAAGTTCATCAAAAGAACAGCCTATAACTTGGGCAAATTCAGACCATGTCTTACTGCAATTCATTCATTCATTTTTTTCTCCTTCATTTAATCATCAAACATTTAGTGGGCCCCTCTTGTGTGCTCGATATATTCTGATTTCCTGTGCAGGAGCAGAGCTGTTTCTAGGAATTGTAGGGTGTGTTTTCGAGGAATTTTTTTATTGAGCTTCCCTAGAGACAAGTGAGGCTGTGACACATAGTGTAATAGTTGAGACTGCTTCCATTTCAAAACATTCTGTGAGCAGCTCATTGCAGCCATCCCTGCCTTTCTGTTCTCTGCCAGCTCTGATGTAACCCAAGTTCAATGTGGCGATGGGAGCCATTCCACATTCCACTTGAGGTTTAGCAGGAAGTGGGCAGTTTCCATATCAAGTTCAACTTGAAAATAGGATTCCCACTACAGGACAGTGACCTATGGATTATGTGATTCTTATTGGGGCATCACATAAAATGCCCCTCCCCTGGCTTATAGGAGGGGATGCTAAACCTTTCAATAAAATCATGTCTTACAGCTTGTGCAGCCTCTGCAAGCATTCATAGTGAGATTAGAAGTCTGCTTCTGATCATCGTAAAAGATCCACTAGGGCACCACATATCCACGCCCCGTCCCAAAGAGTTTCTTAAAAAGAAAATTACGCTGAAACCGGTTTGGCTCAGTGGATAGAGCGTCGGCCTGCAGACTGAAGGGTCCCGGGTTCGATTCCGGTCAAGGGCATGTACCTTAGTTGCGGTCAAGGGCATGTACCCAGTAGGGGCTGTGCAGGAGGCAGCTGATTGATGTTTCTCTCTCATTGATGTTTCTAGCTCTCTATCCCTCTTCCTTCCTCTCTGTAAAAAATCAATAAAATATATTAAAAAAAGAAAAAAAAAGAAAATTACACATGTGTACTAGAGGGCGATGCAAAGGGCAAGGGTTGCTATTTTCTTGTTTTTGTTGATAAAGAAACTGAGTCCCTTAGAGTGAATTGATTGTTCCACCCTTATATTTAAAACACCTTAAAGCAGTTTGATACTCTTGGTATCTGATGGATCTTGGTTCCCTCATGTACACATGATTTAAATTTTAGTTTTTCAGTATGCAGGATTAAAATGCAAAGTCAAAGGGTTTCTGGTTTTATAGTACATTAAAAACAATATAGCCATTATCTTAACAAATATTTATTGATTGGGCTCTGTGAGATGGGCGTTCTTCTAAAGCTATAAGGATAAAGTGGGGAGCAGAAGAGAAACCATGCCTGAACTCAAAATGTAATGAGCGAAGAAGGCAATAAACCTAACTATTAAAGTAAAACCAATTTGTGGTGATCATTAGCCAAATAATGATAATAGGGGATGTGACAGGGCGTGAGGACTTTAGGTTATCTGTTTATAAAAAAAGCTCTCTGGAGAAGAGACATTTGAGCTAACGCATTGTCACAAAAGGGTGACTACATATAAATTGTTGAGAGAACATTCCAGGCTGAGAAAACAGCTAGTCCAAAGGCCCTAGAGCAGGAATTAGAGAGAATATTCACTGAAAAATAAAAATAAAATAATGTTTTATTTAATAGAATAAAATAAATAAAATAATGACAGAATGTCTGCAGCATAATGGGCACGAGGACAGAAGAGGGAACATCAGGGCTGATGTGGGTGGGGCCAGAGGGTCCGTAAGCGCAGGCAGGGAGTTTGGGCTTTATTATAGGTGTGGTGGAAATTCACTGGAGTGTTTTGGGTAAGACATCGATGCCATATCATTTGCATTTCAGCAGCATTTCTGTGGCCGCTGTGTGTGGAATAAATGAGCTGGAGAGTGGTCTGAGCAGGTAGAGCAGGTGAGAAGCGGTCTGAGTTACAGCGTGGCAGTAGGAAAGATGGACCAGATGAGATGACTCAGCGCATATTTAGGATATCGCGTTTACAGCCCTTGCCAACTGGCTGAATTCGTATGGCTGGTGGAATGTTTGAAAATGTCAAGTTTTCAGATTGGGAGGTTTTCCAAAGATATACCCATCAAGCAGAAGCAAGTCAACAAATTTATTTCTTGGCTCCTCCAATGCTGTTCCAGAGAAATACAATGCAGGTCACATATTTTAAGTGTTCCAGTAGCCATAATGAAAAGAGTAAAAATACACCACAGAGGAATCGATTTGAATAATATATATATTTTAACTCAATATCGTCATAATCTTCACACATACATCAGCGTAAAGTATCAATGGAATATTCCACGTTCTTTGTTTTTTATGCACATCTTAGAAATCTAGAATTTTACACCTCAGTTTGAGCACCTGCATTCCAAGTGCTGAACAGTGATATATACAGGTGGCTATAGAATAGACAGCTTTGACCTGGAATGTTCTAGAGCTCCTGCAGGAAACCTAAGCCAATGACCTCTTATGGAAATTCATCACTCATGTCCCATCACAGATGCTGAACCTGGAGCAGGGGACCCCAGGTCCAGCCACTGACCTTGCACGAAGTTGCCCTGTGATCTGGAGGAGAAAGAATGAGCGGCCTGACCTCCAGCTGTCCCTTCTCTGCCTGGCAGGGCTGGGAGTAAGGGCCACTGTCAGCCCTAAGACCCAGTGAGTGTGCCGTTCTTGGCCGAGGCGGGGAGTTTCAGAAGCATTCCTGTGAAGGACTGCAGCAGCCTGCTGGTTTTCGTGTGTGGGTATTTCCCTCTGTGGAGCAGTTTCGCCCCGAGCCCTCCTCAGATCTGATAGGGGGAGATGGGTCGGCTTACTCAGGACTTGGCCAGAAAGCCTTGCAGTGCGTCTCCAGGTCCGTGGGAAGTGGGCAGGGCGGGTCAGCCTCCGGGCTTGTCCCATGAGTCAAGACGAAGCTGAATGATGCCAGGCAGCGCTCTCAGAGATAAGAGGTGGCGAGGACCCAATCTCCGGACTCATCACGCACTGGCCCAAGTTACTTCTTGCAAAAGATGAGGTGTTACCCTGTCTGGCCTGGCTGCGTGTCAGCGAGAGGAATCCGTCTCCTCACCTGAATTCCCCTCTCAGCTGCAGCGGGCCAGAACTGTCTACAGGCAACTCCGGCTGCAATGGAGACAATGAGAGACAACGCGGGTTTCAGGAGAAGTGAGGGAGAGCGTGGGGCGAAGCAATCTTTCACGTTGACCTGATTGTGAGCTCTAGGTAGCACCCACTCATTCCGAGTTAAGAAGAGAAGGGAAACTTACATATAAACAGCTTGACAGACAGATAAACGACTAAGACAAAGTTTTGTTAACTAGATTCATCCAAGTCCCTGTGAATTCTGTAGGCATCTTATAGGAAGTGCTGTAAGGAATCTTCCACCCGAGCCTTCTCCCTAGGACATCCACTCACAATACCCTATCGTTGCCCTGACTTCTGTTATTATTCACCTTTCCCACTAAAATTTTTATATAGAGCCGGCCAGTGTGGCTCGGCAGTTGAGCATGGATCCATGAACCAGGAGGTCATGGTTCAATTCCTGGTCAGGGCACTTGTCTAGGCTGCAGGCTCGATCCCCAATAGGGAGCATGCAGGAGGCAGCCGATCAATGATTCTCTCTCATCATTGATGTTTCTATTTCTCTCTCCCGTTCCCTTCCTCTATGAAATTAACAATAAAAATCTATTAAATAAAAAAGAAAATTACACGCAAAAATGTTTCTCAAAATGGGGTCAGGACCAACTTCATTACACCTATTCAGGTGCCAGGGGAAGGAATCTTTCTGGTTCCTACCCCAGGACTTCTGAGCTACAAATGGCCTTTGTACCAAGTACCAAGGTGATACTCATGCTTCTTTACAGTTGGGAATGTTCTAGAAGATTGTGGACTACTCATCTTATGTTGCACCTTCGAATCACCTGGGAAGTTTTAAAAATACTTTCTGGGTTCACACTCAGATATTCTGATTTAATTGGTATGTGGCCTGGGTGGCAAGGTTTTGAAGAATTCCTTAGAGATCTGATGTCTGGCCAAGGTGGGGAACCACTGTTTGAGTTTATGTTATATCTCCTGTGCCTTCCCGACAATCCTTTAAAAGGTACTTAAGTGCTTCCAACACACACACACACACACACACACACACACACACACACACGCTCTTCACTGGGGTAGCTGTCCCAACCTCACCATGGTTTCACCTGTCCCGCTGGCCCCAGGCATAATTGTGAAAGTCGGTCACACCCCAACTTTAACACTTTGAAGTTGAGACTGGATATAATGAACCAGGCAGGGAAATGGTTTCTGCCTTCTTTGCTGCAACCTTCACTCGTTAGTGAAGATTCTGCTACACAATTCTCAGTGCGAAGAGTAATCATTCAAACAGATCCCCAGTCACCCTGCCCAGCGCCCACCCAACTTCCAGGCCCTGGCAAATGGACGCCCCGCTAGTCCCCGGCCCATATCCCAACAGTTATTTATATGATTATCATTTTGAACGTCTTATTTCAGTTCATGGTTCCACAGGAACACACGGGTCTGGAGCCCCGGGTGGAGGCGATCTGAATCCTGCCACAGTCACCTACTGTTCATACTTGAGAAAGGAGATGCATTTTTTTTTCCTTCCAAGTAAATATCTTCTCCATAGTCTAATTTATTTTCAGCCTGAAAGCCTGAGGCTGTAATTTCCTCAGGGGCTACAAAATGAGTTTGTGGATGACCAAGGCCGAGTGGAGGAGAGGGTACGCCTTCAAACAGCATGCCTGCTGATACCCAGAACTGGGTCCTCGGACTCCAGGCTCCTTGTCACTGCAGTGGGCTCCGGAATCAAGACATAACGCAGGCTCTTTTCTCCCACTGGACACTTCCTGCCTGCCCTCTTGAGCATGGCGGTTACATTTTCTAGGCCATTTTGCGAGGACCTACATTTACCAGTAGATGGAATATTCTATAGAATTGAAAACCTGACCATTTCTAAGCATCTTTTCCTTTTTGTGTGCATGTAGGCAAAGTGAATTTGTAGTATCTTTTATAAGAAAGATAACTGCACAAATTATAGCTTATTATAAATATTGAAAAATTTATTAATCCCACAGTCTGCAAACACAAGCAGCAAGCTGACTGTGCTCCCAGGACCTACTAGGTAAATAAATGGCAAACCCTCAGTTATTCCCCTTTTCCTCTTAATTTAAGGCAGATGACCTCATTTTCCTTCTGTAGAAAAGTAGATATGGAATTGATGAGTTAATAATTTTTACCTTCTTTCTTTTTTTTAAGCTCTTTTCTTTTTCTTCTGTGGCTGGGTGCTATTATTCTTTTCTTTATTATAAACTATGAGTCCTCTCACCTTTTCTATGTGAAAAAAATATTAAAATGAAATTCAAGTACCATGGAATTGTGACTCAAGACTTAATGAAATCATGAATTTTTAAGATTTAAATATAATTTTTGAATCGGTCTTTTCCTACTCTCACTCAATATTTTCATTTCTCTTAGGTTAATAAAAACATTCAAATAAAAATGTGTCCCATCATATGCCTAAAGCCCTTGCTGCAATGTGAAAACTTCACCAGATGCCTCTCAGGTGGAGGTGGTGGTAGGCAGCAGCCTTCAGTGCACTTCCCAGTGAACCACTCTCTGGGCTTGCAAGTCTTTTTGCTTTAAATGTTTTAATAGATTTTTTTAGAGAGGAAGGAAGGGAGAAGGGGGCTGCTGCTAGCTTGTTTTTACTTGTACTTTTGTAAAAACAAACACATGTTGCTAATATCCAGCAAGGGGCATTTTCAGATCCTCCCATCTTCCCCTGCTCCTGGCAACGGGAGCAGTGAGTTGTATGGTTAGATAAAGACAAGTTCAAGGACGATGCTCCAGAGGTTCATCGGACAAAGAGGCTTGCCTTGGAACGGACTTCAAAGGCCAGAAGGATGACATGTGCTCCGTTTTCCATGGAGTTCTCTCAAGAGTTGAATTGGGGGAAGTAAGAGCAGCTTACAAACCTGGAAGGCAGCAGTTCTCCTGCAAACAAGAGGCCACACTCAGATGAGGAGCTGGGAGGAAGGTGAACAGCATCAGTGCCAGGAGGACAGAGGAGTGCGGGGTTCGTAGCCAATGTCCTAGGAGCCACTGGGAGCCTCTGGGCTGGCCATCCTTGCCTCGGTTTTCCCATCTGCTTAATACTCTTCATTACACAGCAATGGCACCGGAGTCTTTCTGCATCAGGGCTTCAAAGTGTCCTGTAAGAGAGTCACTAAATCCCCACCCTTTTCTGTTGTAGGTTCAGTAGCATTGTGATGCGCGTGGTGGGTTGGTTGGTCCTTTCTAAAGTCAGCCATTAGAAAAGGATGCGAAATAGAAACTCATTCTTTGGGAAGCTGGGCAAGGACACGGTCTTATCACCAGGGTCCTTGGCTTCTGGGAAGAATTGGATTCTGAAGTGCTCATCCGAGCCCAGACGCCTCTCTAGACCAGCCCTCCCTCCACCCCAGCCTTACAGCCATCATGTGGCTTCCGTGGTTGTGTCTCTACTGTAATTCTGGCCTGAAAAGTCTGGACCAGTGAGTGAATTACTACAGAAGGAGATGAGCATATTGGACTGTGGTGGACCATGCTTAGTGGTGATTCCCTGAGTCATTGCTGATGATGCCAGCGTCCCTCTTGCTGAGCAGTAAGTATGGGAGCTAAACACTTAGGATGATTTCAGGGGGAAGTGTCCTTAAGGGAGAGATATTGGCAAGCATGTTAGGTTGGGCAGGGGGAAGATTCAGTGATTAATTAGGGGAATCCTATATAATAAAAGAGTAATATGCAAATTGACCCTAATGGTGGAATGACAGGTCGCTATGACACGCACTGACCACCAGGGGTCAGACAGTCAATGCAGGAGCTGCTCCCTGGTGGTCAGTGTGCTCCCACAGGGGGAGCTCTGGTCAGCCACAAGCTGGGCTGGAAAGCTGGCGAGAGCCTCTCCCGCCTCCTCGGCAGCCCTAAGGATGTCCGACTGCTGGCTTGAGGGGAGCGGGCCTAAGTCAGCAGGTGGACATCCCCCGAGGGCTCCTGGGCTGCCAGAGGGATGTCTGACTGCCAGCTTAGGCCTGATCCCCCAGGGAGCTGGCCTAAGCTGGCAGATGGGTATCCCCCAAGGGTCCCAGACTGTGAGAGGGCACAGGCTGGGCTGAGGGACCCCCTGAGTGCATGAATTTTCATGCACTGGGCCTCTAGTATATATATTTGTATTTCGAGTGAGGTCATTCCTGTTAGTTCTATGTTCCCTAAGGTTAGCCTGGAAAGTGCTGTGGGCCTGGATTCTGAGTTTTAAAGTTCAGATTGAGAGGTTTGAGTTTAGTGCATAGCCAGTGCTCTCAAACATTAATAACCCTCAGAGTGACCTTCAGAGCTTGTGAAACACAATGGCTAGACCGCATGCCCCAGGGTTCTGGTTCAGAGGTCTGCAGTGGGACCCAAGAGTTTGCATGACTAACATGCCTCCAAGTGACACTCGCGTTGCTGGTCCCGGGCCCACATCTCTGGAAACACTGCTATGTGCATCAAGGCGCCAGGGATGCTTTTGAGCAGAGACATCATACAGACTGATGGAGGCTGTCTTGATCCAGGTGGGGAAATCCTACAGGACAACACGTGCCTTCCATGAATTCTAGAACTTGTTATCTGTGATGCATGTCTGGCTTTTAACTGGTCCTGTAGTTAAGGAACCAGACCGTGGAGATACCCCAGATGGTGGTAAGGCTCTAGCTTTTCAGTACAAATGGGCCCGATGCCCCGCTGTGTTTGGAGGGGTGAGGGCCTTGCTTTTGGTGTAGGTGGAGCTGAGGTCAGAAGCAGAGGAGGTCGGGTGTTCTCCCGCCAGAAAATTCCCCCCAGTTTGCTTCCAAACAGACCTCTAAAGTTCTCCTCGGCTCTGCCGAGAGGAAGTTCTGCTAAGGCAAGAAGACTGTATTTGTGTGTGTGGCCGAGTGTGGTTGGCAGGACAGAAGCTGCGATTTTCTACCTCCACGGCCAGACTTCCACTCTGAGCTTGCCAGGCTCAGTCAGCAGCTGGCACCCGAGCCGGCAGTAATGCGGACTGGCTTTCTTCTCCCCCTTTGGCTTTCTCAGAAGACGCAGACAGATGAAATAATACTCTGCTGCCCCTTGCCCCTGCAGTAATGCAGTCCATTTGTCTAAATTACAGACTTCAGCAATTATTTGCCTGTCTTTTTTGCAGATGGAAGGCAGGTTATCTATGCTGCAGGGAAGGTGGCAGGAGCAACAGTAGCCTCAGACCTCGTGCTCTTCTGTGGGGAGGAGGAGAGGTCGTTTGAGCATGCAACATGGGCTGTGCATTTTGTGCGCCACTTCCTTGATCTTCCCTTCAACCCTGTGAGCTGAATATTGTCATCTGTCCCATTACTCTGATCTTCAAATTTTATTTTTGAAAACTTTTGGATTTGCAGAAGCATTGCAAAAATAGTATGTAGAGTTTCCATACACTCTTCACCCAGCTTCTCCTAATGGTTCTATCTCACCTAACCAAGGCGTATATTTTTGAATACTAATACATTAACAATGGTACAACACCATTGGTAAAGTTACAAACTTTATCCGCATTTGACCCAAATACCCTCCGCCTGTTCCAGAATTCCATCCAAAACACTACATTATATTTAATAGTCATAGCTCCTTAATCCCCTCCCATCCAGTACAGTTTTTCAAAATGTCCTCATTTTTCATGATTCAGACACTTTTGAAGGGTATGTGGTAAAAAGTCTCTCAATTTGGGAAAAGAAAGCCACAGACAGGAACATGAAGTGATTGGCTCCCCTCTGCAGATGAGGAAACCAAAGGTCAAGGTCATTTACTCACCTGGCCAAGGTTGTTTATCTATGAATCATTGTTATCTCAAATTCCAGAAACAATGGTCTAGCAACACCTCTCAATTCTTTCAGAAGGTTCGTAAAATAAAAGGTAATTAACCATGGAGACAATGGGAAGAGATTGGCTTTAAAGGAAAAGGCCACTTGAGGGGGAAAGGCACTCTTATAATTATCTTTTTGGTGTCCTGGCTCCATCGGAGGAGACGACATCCAAATCTTACCATAAAGTTTACAACAATATCTGGTTGACATAAGTTCAGCCATGTCTAAATTTGGGTCTGGGCCGGTTTTTCAAGTCAAACAACACTCATTGAAGCTGTCAGTCATCTACTCGTTGATTAATGTCTCTTCCCCATTCATCACTAACTGTAGGAGGAAACAACACTAATTCCAAAATTATTTGTGTGTGTTTACAATATTTTTACAACATGACTTTCATTCAGCCCTAGAACAAGTTATTAAAGTTTTGAGTTAGTCCTATTTCCTCACATGAAAATTGGGGAAACTGAGTCTCACGATGGATCAGAGGAGTCCATCAGCATCTCTCAAGTCATCTAACAAGCATCAGTGACCTTGATCTTAAGAGACATCCTGACATAGGCATTAGCATCTCCATTGGAAATGGGAGGCCGTGATGAGAATCATGGCCCAAGTTCCTGGATTAAAAAAAGGTGGAGGCGATGCTTGAATATCGCCCGAGCTCCTAAGCTCTAGCCCAGAGCTTGCTCACTTCTACCATTCTGTCAGGTCAGGTGACCCAGCATTTGCCAAAACATGTGATGACCTCACAGTCTGAGGTCAGCAATGCATCAACATCTCATGTATCGCCTAGGAGCCACCTAAGTGCCACCAAGCCTTGAGCACATTTTCCAGCTCCACTCTGTATTCTAAAAATAGCATGAATGCCCTAATCGGTTTGGTTCAGTGGATAGAGTGTCAGCCTGTGGATTGAAGGGTCCCAGGTTCGATTCCAGTCAAGGGCTTGTACCTTGGTTGCGGGCACATCCCCAGTAGGGGGTGTGCAGGAGGCAGCTGATCCATGTTTCTCTCTCATTGATGTTTCTAACTCTCTATCCCTCTCCCTTCCTCTCTGTAAAAAGTCAATAAATTATATTTAAAATAAATAAATAAATAAATAAATACAGCATGGATGGGCAAAGGATATTAAACCAGATACTGAAGTGGTTGCTTTTATTTCTCCCTTCCCCTCCCCCTTCCCCCCGCATCTAGGTACACAGATACTCTAAAAACAAATTATTTTCCCCCTATTAAGTGATGCTTTTATTCAGTCAACAAACATTAAGGACTATCTGTGCACAATACACTGTCTTCGATGCTTCTAGAAAAACAAATTGGTAAACTGGGTGAGTCCAATCCTTAAGGAGCTCAATGTTTGCACTGGGCAGTGCACTGAGTGGTGGTGAGTGTGTGTGTGTGTGTGTGTGTGTGTGTGTGTGTGTGGTGTCTATGTAAAGTCATATAATTTCTAATGCATAATAATTCTCACACTATCACTCTGTGGGCCATATTACCTTGCCTATTTTGCAAGTTAAGATGTGTGCCTCTCAAAGTGTTTGTTTCTGTGCGTGGGGCCCTGAGGAAGGAAAAGGAAGAATTCACACCATCACCTGTGTGACTTGGTGCCCAGTGCGCCTGCGCCCGGTTGCTCTGGCGAGGAAGAGAAGATGGGCACTGAAGATGGGATGCGCACTGTATAACGTGGCCACCAAAAGTCAAAATGTGCCCAATCACAACCATAAACTGGGTGGTTGGGCCGGTTGCCTTTTTACCAAGGCACTGCATCCAAGATCTCATGGAGGAGGCAACGGTAGACGGGGCTGCTGTCTTGAACATCTTTGTTTGGTTTTGTTAGTGTCAGACCAACATCCCATCCACATTGTCTCCTGATGTTCCAGCCAGGTGCTTCTCAATGGAACCACCCTAGCTCCGGGGGAGCAGATCATGACACAAGCCAGAGCATTCAGCTTTAAGGATGATCACGGGACCTAAACCACAGGCATGAGAACTGGCCCTAGGACTTTGCTGGAAAGAAGTTCTCTTTCTCTGATGCCATCTTTGCCACGACGATGTAACGTTGACTAAGACAGAAACCAGGACAGGGGAAACTGGAGCCGCAGAGAGAAAAACGGTAGGTTCTTACAAATACCATTTGTGTGACTGGATCCAGCTCTGCTTGAAGCCAGCCCTTCGCTTAGGTGGTTACCTGAGGTCATACTTAAATCTCTGTCACTTGCAACCGAAAGATTCCAGGGGAATGCATCCTGCACACAGGCAAGGACGTTGGCAGCTAGCAGGGTCGTCGGGGAGAGAGGAGGAAGGAGAACTGGGAGAGATGACACACAGCTCCCATTGGCTGAGAGGCCTGGCCTTTGAAGAGTTGCTGGGGAAGTCACTTTGAGTGTAAAGGAAGACGGATGCAGCATGTTCCTGAGCCACGCAGAGATCAGCATCTGAGTGTTATTCAAATCTCAGCGTTTTGAATGGGTTTCCAGTTTAACAGAATCAATTTGGTTCTTCCTAATTCAATTGAAGGCAATGGTTTGAACTCAGAGGAAAATATTAATAGTCACTCCCAGCCTGTGAAAGCTGCCCTCTCACCTTCTCCTAGCATCGACTCGGTGCCGCTCTTCCCCTGAAGGGCGAAGAGACCGGGAGAGAAATAAATACAAGCGCATTTCCCTCTTGCATCGACATGGGCCAGGGCTCCCGAGCTGAGTGCCTGGCTGCTGGGTAGCCAAGTGTGTGGTTTTATAAAAGGCAGGGAGAGGCGCTGCAGTCCCACACCTGGGGCAGGGCAGGCAAGATGCACTTTGAGGTGAGCCCTCGAGCCTTTCCCAGGGATGGCCAAGTTAAAGCACGCCATTGAACAAATCTGTTTCATGTCTGACCACAGTAATGCTGGCTTCTCTCTGGGCACCTTCTCGGGGCCAGGCCCCCTCCCATTTCCATTTCCTGACTATTTATTAAAGACAGCTCCCCATCTAATTCTTATTGCAAAGGGGGTGGTTATGAGGATCAATTAGGGGTGAGTACCACACCTGGAAAGGGATAAGGCCAAAACATGCCAGAGGAAAGGAACAGAGAGGAAACCTAGAGCAGCCACCTGCCGTCTAGAGACGCCGAGCCCCCTGGGAAGCTTCCTTGGGGATTCCGTGTGCAACACTGAGGAACTGTCCCCATCCCAGAAACACACACATGAGCTTTTCTCTCTCTTTGCAACCGATGTGGCTGTTTAGGGAGCCCGGTCCTCTCCAATGAAAAACTCCGGCTACTAACACGCCATAAAAAGTGTGGCTCGCTCTTAAAGTCATTCCCCCCAAGGAGTGGCCGTGAACCCTAGTGCGGATTGAAATAGGCTGACGTCTAAGGAGAGAGCATCCGTTTGACCTGCACCGCGTCCTGGCGTCTGTGACGCAGCCCCAGAAACGGGCAGAGGCACTGGCTTCTCTTTGGTCCTCTTGGCCCATCCTCTCAGTGTCTCTCCTCCTTGCTCAATGCATTTTCCCACAGTGCCGTAAACTTCCTTTCTTAGGACTGTGAGTTTTCAAAATGGCCTCCTTGGTTTTTCCTTTTATAGATTAATTGGAGTTGAAACCTTCTGCCCCATCAGAGAATAGGGTTCTATTTGTGCCAGGGTTGTCCATACATACCCGTGTCCCCTAACTCTAGTTAGCTTCGCCAGGCTAGGACTCTGGCTCTGCATGATTTCTATACAAAGCAGATTTCGGATGGCAACTCCTCGGAAGTCCACACCATATATGTTATCTTTGTTTTTGTTGTTGTGAGTTGTTTGTTTTATCCCCCTTCTCTGGATAGATTATGTCAGAGAGAAACACATGTCTGGGAAAGGGTTTGGCTTAGGTCTGTCAACCCTAAAAACCTCTAATCCCCCCTCCCGGTAATGAGTTTGAGACGTGAATGATTTGGTTCTCCCTAAGCCTTTCTGGGTGCCATCCAATCAATGTTTAATTTCCCAAACTGCCTCTTGGAGAAGATTTAGTTCCTTCTGTGTGTATCACAGACAATATTTGCTCTAAACTTTGCACAAAACAAGGGGGGGAATGTTGATTTTTTTTTCCTATTTATTTTTTTAAGAAAGAGGTGTTGAAAGTGAGGAAAAGGCCTGGCCGAGAGAGAGCTGTGGGGTGCGTGCTGGTGGGCTGGTTAGGCTTTGAACAGTTTCTGGGAAAGTCACTCTGAGTGTAAAGGAAGACAGACACAGCAACTGTTCAAAGCCCACCAGATGGAAATCAGACCTTCCAGCCCTCTTCTCCACCAGCCACTGTCACCCGTGGCAGCTTCCTTCCCACAGAAAGTCCCCGTGGAGCTGTTTCCACTCGATGCTGCCCTGTGTCATATCAAGTTCCCCTTGTCTTTCCACATTTGCCTCTCTCTACCCATCCCTCCAATGACCACCGGACATGGCCTTGGGCTCCTCTTGTGAAGTCTTGAGCTTCAAGCCTGTCCCCTCCAAGGACATGCCATCCCCTAACCAAACTCAAGGCCACCACTTCCTTTATTTTCTGCTGCATCACTAGTCTTCATCATATCTGTACTTTCTTTCTCCTCAGTTACCTGGACAGATGGGACTTCTTCTTAGGAACAACCGGAGTGTCTGGTATGGCATACACACTTAGTACCCAATAACCAATGATTCAGTTGGTAAAAATGACCCATCCTTAGATTTTTAAAATAATTTTATTGGTTTGCAAAATACATGCATTCTCATATAAATAAAATGTGTATGATACAAAGACTTAAGGAAAAATAAATAAGTTCCTAAAATACTTTCATCTAAAAAACTGACTTTTCACAGTTGGTTGATATCATTGCAAACACCCCTGCAGTGCATACACCTTGACAAAAGGCTAGATGACTACACCCAGATGCACAGGTGGGAATCTAGGTGAAAGTGTTTTCCAAAATAGGTTTCACTTATTATACAGTCTACTTTTTAGGATTTTAAAAATAATTTTATCTATATATAGAAAAGGCTAATATGCAGTGTCCCCTCGGGAGTTTGGGAGACCGGGAGTTTGATTGCTTGCTTTGATATGCAATGACCACAAGGGGGCAGCATGGAAGGAAGGAAGGCCCCAGCCGGCAGCTGGAAGGCCCCAATCGGGGCACTGATCCCTGGCTAGGCCTAGGGACCCTACCTGTGCATGCATTTCCTGCACCAGGTCTCTAATTTGTCTATAAAAGTAGAAAAAGCTGATGTGAAATTGTAGTAATTGCTGAACTACAAGTTAAATGTCTCTTCACAAATCTGGTGAATACCCAGATTTAGTTACCAAAAAAAAAAAAAAAAAACGTGAAATCAATTCGAATTTGGGAATTATTGAAATTTTATTGTCTTTAAAAATCACCATAAATAAAACTTTTAATAGTATGTATTGACTCTTTGCCATAAAAGGTGGAGACATTTGCACAAATATGTTTCTCTCACTTTCCATCCCACTCCTTGGGATTTTTTAAACTTATATTGTTGCTTTAGATTTCTAAAGTTTATAACATATATATTTTATTTTGTGAGCATAAATCCCATAGTTTCTTATTCTGAGCTCAATATTCTAGCAGATTTAATTCCCAGTACCACCCCTTCTAATTTGTTTTCTCTATTTCTAAATTCTCTGTTTTAATCTCTCACTTTTCCCCCAAGAGCTCATTTCTAAAGTTTTTGAGTTTTTGAGACTTTTTGTGCATGAATCCTATACATGAAGGATGTTGGAGTATCTTGCTAAGAATAAAATGATAGTTTATTGAAGGAAGAAATAGATTTAGAAATAGAATGTGTTGAGCCAATAGATTCAGGGAGGAACATTGAGGGAAGCAGAGAAGATGAGGAGGGAATGCCCCCACATCTTTACAACCTAAGTATCCCATCCATGGGTGATCCAAAGCATGGGTGGCATGCAGGTGGGTGGAGAGATAGACGTACCTGGTTAAAGCTACGTTTTGCAGACATTTTTGTTTCCTGGTTGTGTGCCCTTCCCTCATTTAAATTTCTTTACAAAGAAATACACTGCGAGGGAATGGGATAAACTGTATTATGGGCTGGGTAACAGCATCCCTCTGTTTACCTGGTGAGTATGTAAAGACTAAAGGCAATCTGATGTTATATGTGATTTGATCAGTAGACCTAGCACCCTCTTGGAGGACAGCATGGGAACAGTTTTGGAAGGGACAAAGGTTGGGATACCAAAGGGATGAAGTTGACCATGTCAACCTGTGAATTAGGAACTACCAATGTGCTCTCTAACAGGACCCTGGCTAAAGCAAAGGGAATCCAGGTTGAGAGATGACAGGACCCTCATAAATGTGTTTGGCACACCAGTGGTTGTGATGGTTCCCTGACTTGACATAATTCACTACATTCTGTTGCCAAGAGCAGGGCTCTACACCCATGAGCGTTAAGTGAGCATTGAAGCTGGAGAGGTACGTGGCTTCCCGAGACCCTGGGATGCACTGCTTTCTGGTCTCATGACACTGGCTTTTGCTGTGAAGACACCTGGGGTGGTGCCAGTTCTCAAAGGGCATCTGCAGAGAGTGCGGTCCTTTTGGCAGGTGGGGACCCTTTGGCATGGGGGGTCCCTCAGCCTGGCCTGTGGGGATGGGGCCAAAACTGAAGGGTCCCGGAGTGTGAGAGGGTACTCTGCAAAGTTGCTGTCGTACAGGGTGTGGAACGCAAATGCAAGTGAGCAGTAAATCAGATTCTGGGCTGACAGTGCCCCAGCAACAACATAACCCACAGCCGAAGGTGGAATTGGGCAGCCCCGCGAAGAATTGGGCTCCCTCCTCTCTGATTTTGGGATGTGTCACCTGAGAACCACCACTGCCAAGTCACTGCAGCTCAACAGCTCCTGCGTTGAGTGTCTGCCCCCTGGTGGTCAATGTGTGTCATAGCTACTGGCTGGATGGACACTTAGCATATTAGCCTTTTATTAGAGGCCCAGTACACAAAATTCATGCATAGGTAGGGTCCCTAGGCCTGGCTGGTGATCAGGGATGATCTGTGAGGTGACTGGTGGGGCAATCAGGGGGTCCCCCATTGGCACCCACCTTGGCTGGCCTGGAGCCAGGGGCAGCTCCTGCATTAAGCATCTTCCCCATGGTGGTCAGTGTGCATCATGATGACCAGTCGTTCCGCAGTTCTGTCGATTTGCATATTAGGCTATTATTAAATAGGATATATAGAGATTTTAGAGACAGAGGAAGGGAGAGAAACATCAGTTTGTTGTTCCACCTTTCTATGCATTCATAGGTTGATTCTTGTATGTGCCCTGACCAGGGATCGAACCTGCAACCTTGGTGTATTGGAATGATGCTCTAACCAACTAAGCCACCTGTCCAGGGCTCCCAACTGTGTGTTTTAATCTCTAAATTCAAGTATTTATGTGAAAATGAAGTTTGATTAAAGCCCTGGCTGTTTCCCTGTGGTCCCCGGTGCTGACCTCTTGACCTCCACACAATACCTCTCATTCCTCCCACACAGCCAGTGCTGGCCCTGCAGGGGCTCACCTTCCAGCTCACCCAGCAAAGGGACCGTAACCTTTCCAAGGGCATGGCACATGCTGTTGTCTCTGTTTTAGTTGGGTTATTCTGCCATTTTCTGGTTGTTTTATCTCTGTAAGCATTTCATTTTGCTCTGGCATCCATTTTCCTGAGCTCTGCCATCTTTCTATTATCTTAACCATCTATTGTATTCCTTTCTTGAATTATTTTCCCAAAACACCAATTATCTCCAATTTCCCCAAACTCTTTATTTGTTTCTAGGACTAATTCCTCATATATGTGCATATATCCTATATAATAAAAGCCTAACATGCTAATGTCCAGTCGGCCTGGCCGTTCAACCAAACGCTAATGATATGCTAAGGCTGCTCAACCGCTCACTATGATGGGCACTGACTACCAGGGAGCAGATGCTCTGACAGGTAGGTTAGCTTGCTGGTGGGGGTCTGGCCGATTGGGACCAAGTGAGACAGGCTGGACACACCCTGAAGCCCTCCTGTGGTTGCTCCCTGGCTGGCCAACCTCCTGTGTCCCTCCCCAGCCCCAATTGTGCACTGGTGGGGTCCCTCGGCCTGGCCTACACCCTCTTGGAATCCGGAACCTCTTGGGGGATGTCAGAGAGGCAGTTTTGGCCTGATGGCTGAACTACCAGTCACTATGATGCACACTGACCACTAGGGGGCAGAAGCTCAATGCAAAAACTGCCCCCTGGTGGTCAGTGCACTTTCACAGGGGGAGTGCAGCTCAGCCAGAAGCCAGGCTCACAGCTGGCGAGTGCAGTGCAGGTAGCAGGAGCCTCTCCTACCTCTGTGGCAGTCGGACATCCCCCAAGGGCTCTTGGACTGCAAGAGGGTGAATACTGGGCTGAGGGACCCCATGAGTGCAGAATTTCATGCACCAAGCCTCCAGTCTATACTAATAAAAGGGTAATATGCTAATTAGACTGGGTCAACTGGACATCTGACTTCCTTCCAGACAAAGCCATGGTGGCGGGGTCTGAGGCAGAGACAGTTAGGGGTGATCAGGCTGCATGGGGGAGCAAGCAGTTAGGGGACAATCAGGCCACCAGGGGGTGATCAGGCTGGTGGGGGAGGACAATTGGGGCCGATCAGGCCAGCAGGGGAGGGCAGTTGGGGGTGATCAAGCTGGCAGGGGAGCAGTTAGGTGTCAATCAGGCCAGCAGGGGAGTGGTTAGGGGGTTCTCAGGCTGGCAGGCAGAAGCAGTTAGGGGCAATCAGGCAGGCAGGCAGGCAGGCGAGCAGTTAGGAGCCAGCGGTCCCTGATTGTGAGAGGGATGCCACAGGGATCGGGCCTTAACCTGCAGTTTGACATCCCCCAAGGGGTTCCAGATTGGAGAGGGTGCAGGCTGGGCTGAGGGACTCCCGCCCCCCCCCATGCATGAATTTCATGCACCGAGCCTCTAGTATATATATAAAAGCCTAAGCGACTGAAAGACCAAACAACTAAACAACCAAACAACTGGTCTACTGGTCATTATGATGTGCACTGACCACCAGAGGACAAATGCTCAATGCACAGGATCAGGCTCTCTCCTCTCTGGATCAGGCCTGTGGGGTTCAGGCTCCCTCCTGTCTGGATCAGGCCTGTGGGTATCAAGCCTGACTATCCAACATTCCCCAAGGGGTTCTGGATTGCGAGAGAGCACAGGCCAGGCTGAGGGACCCCACAGGTGCACGAATCTGTGCACCTGGCCTCTAGTATATAGATGTAATATGTACAATACATCTATATATGTACTTTAACCTGATTTGTCCTCATTTCTGTCCCTCTTGTCCTTTCTTTCATCATAATTTTTTAAAGCCCTGCTATTTACTTCCTGGTATTTACTCATCTTTGGATAGAAGTAGCACTGCTTTCTGGGCGAGTATTTTGTTGAAAGCATCAGTTTCTGGCATTCAGGTGCCCCCTGAGCATCCCACGAAGAAACCCTGGACTACAGCTGCTTGCACTATGATATGTTGACTGTGGCTTTCTCTCCCTTCAGCACTTTACCTGATTCTCGCCCCTGTTCCTTGGCCAGGACACAACCGCAGAAAATTGAGAAGGCATGCCAGTACTTCTCTTTCAGCTCCGCCTACCTTGCCATCTCAAGACACAAGACTCAGTGGAGAGAAGCATCCCTGTCCTGTTATTTCTCCCCTCTCTGTGTCTAATTCTCAGCTCTCGCTGCAAGCGTCCTTGGAGGGCACGCTCAGGACTGCGGGAGCAACTGCTCCAGGGCTTTTGGAGAAAACTTCCTTGTGCCCAAGGTCTGAGGAGGTCTGTCCTTCCAAACCAGGGTTCAAGTTGCATTGTATTTGGCAGAAAGTCTTCATAGTTTGTGGTTTGGGGTTGTGGCCATTTCCTTGTTGCTTTGAAAATGCTGTTCTCCTTTTTACTCTAATTTGTGTGTGTGTGTGTGTGTGTGTGTGTGTGTGTGTCAGAAGAAAGGCATTTTAGCTGGAATTAAATCCTCTGATCACGTTTACTTAACGGTTACAGAATGTATACATGATTTTTTTTATTTTTTGGAGACGCAGGAGAGAAAACAAACATTACAATAGTGATGTTGAGTTACCTGACACCCGCTCTGTGTTCTGTAGAGACGTGCAAGCAGAGAAACTTCGAAGGGGGCAGAGATGCTATAGTGATAGCTCGGTGCCCAGTATTTAATGCAGTGCCCAATCTTGAGAGCTGTTTTTATTATATATATTTTAATTTTTTATTATTTCTTGTTTTTGTTTTTGTTTTGTTTTTTAAAAACTTTCTTGGGCTGTTGGATTCCCAGGTTGCTCAGCCAGAACAGTCTGCTTCTTGTCCTTGACCCTGACAGCTCCCAGGGGTAGGGCTCGGAGCAGAAGGAAGGCACCGGCTTCCTAAACCTGGCTGTCCTCTCAGCTCTAGGGTTTGCGGGTCGTCTTGTAATGTTTTTCCGGCTCCGTTGGTGTGAAATGGGAGTTTATGCCTACCGAATGTGACTGCACGTGAGAAGGAGGTTTTTGAACTGCAAGGCCAGTTGCCAGGGGAAGTGGCCAGAGATCAGGTGGGAGTCCAGGAGACACGACCTCTACTAAGACCGTCTCTCCTTAGCTGTGATCTGCTGTCCTTGCTGAGCCCCAATGTCTCCGGCACTCACTCCGTGCACTCATTCCAAGCTTCAGTGAGATGATCACACAAGTAGAGTGCTTGGGGCAGTGATGGGAAAATTACTGAAGCTCAGTTAACAACTGGTCTCTTTTTACTTCCCTGATAATGTCTTTCCTCATGAAGGAATTAAGAGACCCCTGATGTCCACATTCAGAGGGACCCTGATGTGTCCTCTCCCCTGCCCCTGCCAGTCAGGGGCACTCACCTTCTTGTTTGCTAAGTGCTTTCTATTTAATACCTGTCCATGGAGCCACCAGCACTAAGAAACTACACACGGAGGTGGGTGGAAGGAGCCTCTGCCTGGACTCCTGCCCTCGGGAGTCCCGCTCTCCTTCTCTCACCTGGGGGGTCTTTGCTGTCTCTGGAAGTGCATTAGTCCCATGCACTGAAGGGTTCCCCTCGACTGCCCTACCCCTGGGCTGCTCTGGCCCCAGAACCTAGCTCCGATCTTGCCCTAGCTACCCTTGCCATCACCGTGCCCATGCACCGCTCCGTGGGCTTCCACAGAACATGGCCTAAGCTAAGCAAAGCATTGCCAGCTCTGTAGCTCCGCTTCCATCCCTGTGACATGCGAGGACTGGGCTAGATCATCTAGGATGATGCTAGGACCCGAGAGGACACATGAATGAGAAAGATTTTCCCTTGTTTCCTGGGCCGAGGAGGGATGACCCTAATGGGAGCAGCAAGATCTCCCATGCGGCCTGGGAGGGTCCAGCCTGCCAGCAGGGACTGCAGGTGCCTTCGTTCCTTCATGTCCCTTCACATCCCTTTGCTGTCAATCAATGACACTGGATGGAAGAGGTGTTTCCCTGCGTTTTGGAAAACTCAGTGCCAAACACTATTCCTCATGCACAGGTGGGTGTGGGACGGGTGCGGACCGGAGGGGTCATAGCCCTGGCCCCTGCTTGTGTGACATGAGCGGGAAATGGAGCATCAGTGTGGGAAGGGGCGTGGGGCATCCCTGTACTTCTCCAAGAGAGCTTCTGTGGATGATGTAAGTGAAGCTGAGGACGGGCCTTCTCCGAGGGAGGGAAGAGGCATCCTTAAGAGCAGTAAGAGCGCCTGCCCAGCTGGCTCCCTCTCAGAGCCTCAAAGAGCAGTTCCTGTAAGGAAGCGCTGTCTGGGCCAGCGGCGTTATCAGCGAATAATTTCCTGAAAGGAAGCGAGTCTTTGGAGACCGTCCACTGTATTTGATCTCCGTGCCTGCACAGGGCGCGCGGGACTGTCTTTGATTCAAAGGAAGGGAGATAATTGTTTCCCAAACAGACTCTCGCTGGAGAGCGGCTCCTTCCCTCTGCTGCGACCCTGCGCCAGCAGCCTGGGGTCAGCCCCAGACAATTTTCTTGTTTTGCTAGGGAACAAATTGCTCTTTTGGGTAATTCCCAGCAAGTTTGCCAGGTTCACAGCCATCCCCGGGGAGCCACGGGGGGGAATGCTCTCTCCAAATCCCCTCTCCAGCCCTTTGAAAAGGAAAGCAAGTGGGTCATTTTTTTTTTTAAGAATTTCAAAAAAGCAGCTAATTCTGAGTGATCCATTCCACCTTGCAAGAGGCCTGGTTCCTAGTGCTAGTTTGATGCTGGGGAACCACTGTCCCAGGCAAGTCGGCAGGCATGTGATTAGGTCATTGAAGATGGGAAGCAAACGGGGACAAGGCCACAGAGAAGTGGCGAGCCTTTAACTTTCAGAAGATAGCCCGGTGGACGTGGGGGTGCACCCAGCTGGGATCTGCTCTCAGGAATGACCGGATGAAGTCGGGAGCTTGGGAAGAGTAGACGTCCATCTGTGTCACGTGAAAGCTGGGGACGTGGGCCCCGGGCCACACTGCCTGTGCACAGTCCCGTCTGTCCCTTCTCAGCTGTGTGACTTCCAGAAAGTTCCTTGTGCTTTCTGTGCCCTGTCCCTGTAAAACCAGATTAATAGTAATGCCCACCTTATGTTGTTGTCAAATTTTAAATAAATGTTTAAATACAAATGTTGAAAAAGATAAGAAAATATGTGCTTTACATAGGTAGGTGCACTTGTTATAGGTAATCTATCTGCGTGGCCTTGAGCAGTACCAGGTTCATTATAATTGTCAGCTATTAGCTGATGATGCTTTCAGTAAGTTCATGAGCGCTCATTTTATAGGGACGCCAAGATATTTAGCATGTGTTGGTGGTTCTTTCCTTCTGACCTTCCCCCGTAAGATGTTTTAGAAAAATCCAACCTTACAGAACAGGGCAAAGAGAGACGGAGTGCTATGTTTAGAAGCTGGCAAAAAAAGAAGTGATTCCCACAGCGAAGGGGTCGGAGCCACGGCACCGTGCTCCCCGGAGAAGCGGTGTTGTTTACGGTGTGTGTTTAAAATAATATTCCTGCTCAGCGGGCCGCCCCTCAGGACCAGGCAATTTCAACAGTAACAGAGGATTAATTAACGCCGGTCCCCTGGTGGGACTGGCGATTCCCGGTGGAGCAGGGAACCCCCACGTCATGCCACTCCAGGAAGGGGACAGCCTGCTGGGAGGGCAGGTGGACACTTCTGCCCCTTCTGTGTGATTTTGATCACTGTCTTAATTCCCCTCCTCTGAAGCCGAGAGAGGGGACAAATGAATATGGAGGGTGGAGCCTCCCAAGCTGGAGCCAGGAAGGGTGGCCACCGTGGCCTCCATGGGCAGGGCCCCTGTCTCACACCTGGTAGGTATGTCCGGGCTGTGAGGGCTGAGCGGGCAGCTGCTTTCCTTTGCAAGGACAGACACAAAGACACAGGCTGGCACAGGCGGTGAGCTGGCTGGGGCCGCTGTGACTGCAGAAGGGAGAGAGGCAGAGGCGGGGTCCTCGCGCCCCAGGGACTGGCGAGGCGGCTTGGTGGCTCTGCGCCCTCAAGCTGCCGGGCCTCGGGCTACCAGAACTGCACCATTCGGCCCACCTTCCACCTGCTCAAGGTGTGGCCTCTAACCCAGATACGTGACCAAAAATGGACTCCAGGGGGCCTGTCATCAGACTAGAAATTGCATACAAAAGTGTGGGAAAAGAAAAAGTCCACAGCCCCCCCGGCCCCGGGAGGTGAAGCCACTGCTCTAGGGGGTCCCCAGTCCTTTCAGGAAAATCCCAAGCTCCTTGTAGGATATGCAAGATGTCCGATGACCACCCCCCTCTTGGCATTTCTCTCCCCTCCCTCCCCGAAGCCCGCCCTATGCATATGGGGTGCAACACAGTCGGCTCCTCGACGCTGTGCCACAGCCGGGTCTCTGCTCCTCTCCCTAGAAACTCCCCACTCAGACCCAGATCCAACTTTCCCTAAGAACCCGAGCCTCCTGAACCTCCCTGCCAGGGTGCCTGCTCCCAGCAGATGGGGAAGTGCTGGGCAGAGAGGGGCAGTGACCTGCCAAAGGTCGCCTGGCAGGGGATTGGCACGCTGGCCCCGAGATGAGGGCCAGCTGCCTGAAGGCAGGCGCCTGATGTGCCCACATCTGAATGTCTTGTTGGGAAGAGGTTCTGGCAGTTGAACTGAATGGAAGAATCAGCAGCAGGACCCTGGGTGAGACAAGCAGGTCACGGCTGTGGGCTTTGAAGACAGGACGGGCAACAATCAAATAAAATACGTTAGAGGGCGGTGTCTCGCTGGGACGGTGTGTGTGATTCAGCACCACAGCCACTAGCACACGTGGCCATTCAAACGGAAATGAATTAAAATGCCATAAGCCCCAAAACACTCAAAGTCGTTTATACGCAAAGATAGGTGCACCCCTCTGCTCATTGCAGCATTTCTCACCGCGGCCAAAACATGGCAATCGCCGAAGTGCTCTGCGCCGGAGGACAGCCTAACGGAGACGTGGTGCATGTGCGCCATGGAATATGACGCAGCCATGAGCAAGGACGCGACCGCGCCATTTGCAGCCACATGGATGGACCATGAGAACATTATGCTAAGTGAGAGAAGCCAGAAAAAGCTAAGAACCGTATGCGTTCACTCCTATGTGGGATATAAAACCGAAACTCGTAGACACAAACAGCAGAGTGGTGGTTGCCAGAGGGAAGGTGTGGGGGAGAAAGGGGTCCTAATATATGGTGATGGGAGAAGATGTGACTTTGGGTGGTGGGCACACGGTGCGATATACAGACCTTGTAGCATAGAAACCCACACCTGACACCTGTATGTTCATGTCGACCAGTGGCACCCCAATAAAATGTAATTTAAAAAATAAAATGAAATACATTAAAAGTAGGCATTCGCTTCCTTGGCCCCAGTGGCACCCCTGGAGTGCTCCATGGCACACGTGGCTGTGGCTGCCGCGTTGCCCTGTGTCTTCCACGCCGTGGTGTAGCATGGATATAGTGGCAGGACGAGGCGTAGAGCATTCCCACGACAGCCCTTGCTAGAAGCTTGGAGAGGCCCCGTTGCTGATGCCAGGAGCCCCAGAATCCATTCCGGTCCTGTTGGCTTTCCCTCCTGCTGGTCTCTTCTCCATCAGATTCCCTGGGATTCTAGGGAAACCAGCCCTCCGTTCACCTGGAGGGTGGCCATGAATTATTGGATGACTTTTGGCCAGGAGGGGAGAGAGCAGGAGAGGGAGGAGCCTGCACCCCTGTCCCTGGGAAGACCCACCCCCTCCATCTGCTGCGCTGTTGGATGGACAGGTGCAGGCCCCAGGGTCTGAGGGGGCAGGCACATGTCAGGGTGGGGCTAGAGGTGGGTGGTGAGACCTTGAAGTAAACCTGCCTTCTGGGGCTATGGAGGCAGGCCCAGGGGCAGGAGATTATAGGAGAGAAAAAAACATCTCCTGAAAGAAAAATGGGTGAATTTTAAAACAAGTTCGAAGAGTGTTTTCCAAGCTGGTAGTATGGGGTGCTCTGGTTGAGGGGCTTTGTCTCAGCGCCAGCCGCCACCCACCTGCGGGCCCTCGGCAAGTGGCTGCCTTCTCTCTGGGCCAGGACTTGCCCCGCCTACTTGTTGCAGGTACAGACAAGATCCCCTGGGAGCCGGGCTCTGGAGGAGGCACCCAAGGCGGCCATCTGCCCCTCTGGAAGCTCTGAGGATGCGCAGTTGGGAAATCCACCAAAGGCAAAGGCCGTGGTTTAGGGGTGCAGTGCGCTCATGTGAGGGCTCCTCGCGGATCCCAGCTAACACCAGCCACAGCCACCTCCAGCCCTTCCAGTGACATGCGGGGGGCGTGGGTCTCTCAGCCTAAAGCCGCTGGAAGAAAGGAGTCACCAGGGAGTTAGGTGTTATCTCAACCTCATGCTGTTGTTTATTCAGATTTTCCCACATGGCCACAGCGTGTGGGTGACGGAAGGCCAGTCAGTTAGAAGCAGAGTAATAGCCCATGGTATAGAGGCTTGCACAGGCCTCCTGCAGACATGTGCCTTCCCAGACATTCCCTGCTCTGATGCTCTCACTCCCCCGGGAGGGGAGTGCCAGGTGGAGACTGTTGGTGTGAACAGTTCAGGTGCAGAGGTGAGACCCTCGCTCTGCTCCGTCCTCAGCACACGTGGCTGGGCTGCGTCTCAGAACAGGGCTCTGGGGCAGGTGTGCGTGCGGCCTCGCTGGCCGGCTCTGCCCTGCTCTGGCGAGGCCACCGTCGGGGCAGGGAGAGCAGGCGCGGACAGGACTCTCTGTGAAGCTGCCTGGCATCTCCGCAGCTGGCTGGCCTGGCAGGTCATCTGCCACTGTCAACATCCGCTCTTGGACCATGCGGAGGTGTTGAGAGCACAGGAGAGGAACCTGGGTCTTTCCTTTTCCAGGTGAGAACTCACTTCACCTCCGCAGGCAAACCCTGCCCCTCTGCACCAGGAGACCAGGGCTCCGCCCTCAGGCTTGTTCTAGAATGCAAGCACTGCGCACACAGTAGGTGCTCAAACTCTGCCACGCTTCCTCCTCTGCAATTTTCCCTTTGCTACGCAGGCTACAAGGGTGGCTAGAAAGAGGCAGGGGTGGACAAGCTGCTTGTTCCTGGCCCTGCAGGGAGGCTCCAGGCTGGTACTGGATGCTCCCCAGAAGCGTGACACCGTGTTTGTCTGGTGAAGGTGCCCGAGTGGAGGATGGAGGATGGGGCAGGCTGGCCGGTGCTGTGACCAGCTGCTCCGAGGCCCCAGGGCTTGAGCCCTGAGCTTTCTCACTTGTCCCATTTCTGTTTTGGGAAAACCACCCCATCCACCTGCCTTTTCCAACCCTCCGTCCACCCACGGGGTCCTGCTTGCCACTCAGCGGGTGGAGCGGGGGCACTCCTGGTCGCTGAGGGCAGCGTGGGATGGGCTCACCTGTATTTGGAGAGGGTGACTCAGGCCTTTTGCATAATTTAGCAAGAACAACATGAACTCACTGTTCCCCAGCTGGCATCCTGCTCTCCACTCTGCGTGGGTTCCCAAGGGGTGGGGAACAAAGCCACCCAAGCGCCTCGGGGCAGGGCAAGGCGGCAAGGCCCACAGCGAGCTGGGCCCAGCAGTGGCCGCCTGGAGGGGGGTGGGGGGGGTCACGAGAGCAGCTGCCAGGGGCTGTGCCCTCTGTGGGTGACTGACCTGTCACCGGACTCCTGTACCTACTAGAAAGGAGACCACGAGCCCCAGGGAGCCGTGGGTGCTGTGACCTGAGATTGGGGAGCACACCTGGAAATTAGGGGTGATCTATTTCTTAACCTTTCACAAGGCTTCGTGTAAAGCATCGGCGACCATGCAATCGAAAGCAACCTTGGCACCTGCAGTGTTCAAGAAATCAGCCAAGCTCTCACTTCTGTGGGAGCAAACGCCCCCAGCGCGCGGGCACTAAGTCTGGGCCCCTCCCCTGAAGTGGAATGTGCTCCTTAGGGTGTGTGCATCCCTTCGTCTCCTTGTGCAGGCACATGGCCCTCCTGCCAATAGTGACAATCACAGTGATTGCTTTCATTGGGCTCCGCCCCTGAGGCAGGCACTTACTTGTCCAAGTGCCTGCCTGCTCTTGTGCTTACCCCTCAGCGGGGACAAGAGGCCACTGCGATGCTTGTGACCACTTACAAGGTGGTGACCATGATTCAGAGGAGGAGACACCTGCCCAGGCCGACCTTCCCAGTGAAGGTAGAGCCCAGTTCTGGGGGACCTGAAAGCCATGGGCAGCTGCTGTGTCCTCTGGCCCCTCTCCCCCTGAAGTATCCGAGTTTAGAGCCAGACTGAGATGTGCCCTTCCTCTGGTCAGCTGGGCCCACAATGCAGACCCTTCCAATGTCATGGGCATGCTGTGCCAGGCCTCCTCTGTGCTGCCTCTACATCCCGCTGCACTCAGATTCCCGCACAGTGAGCACCAGGGCCAACCCCCACCCTGAGGCCATGAGCATGCCCAGCCAGGCTGCTCCCAGGAGCTGCTTCCTGTGGGGCCCTGGACATCTCCCCCAGGGGCCTGGAAGGCAGGGTTGGCCCTGAGGAAGTGAATGGGAGGAGGGTCAGAGAGGGAGGAAGGGAAGGTAATGTACAGGGTCTCCACATGCAGCCATGAGCACCTGCATTTTAAGGTGAGTCGAAAGCATTAGGGATTGAGAAACGCAAAGTCACCAGGGAAGCAAAAATGAGAGTAGACGCTATTTTGGATGTCCATTTGGTCAACATGCTCATTGGGAAAAAGCAGACCTTGGTACCTGAGTTTATTACTGAACAGATAAGCTCCATCATCACCAGTGAGATTGGCCTTGCACACACACTCTTCTTCCTTTGTCCCTTCAGCCAAGGCTGATTTCTCAGCCACACAGTCAGGTGCGCACATGGGGGGAGGGATGCTGTGAGGAGCCAGATGTCTCCATGATGAAATGTGTATAAGGCAATAGCTCCAAGTGCACAGGGTCCGTCCCCTCCCATTCATTTACGTGGTGATACAAGCTGCTGCGGTCTCCTCCTATTGGTCTCATGGTTGTCACCTTTCCCCCACGCCTTACCGACTTCCCTCACAGTGATGTTTCCCTACAGTGCCCCACCCCAGGCATGCTGCTTTCAGGCTTCTGCGCCATTACTCATCTTTTTGTTCCCTGGGCAACTCATGTTTGAGACAAGGACCTCAGCCCCCAGGAATGCCACCTACACCCCCTCTCCCTGCAAAACTCACCCTTTCCCCAAAAGAGCTCCCTGGTTCCCCTCTCCACCACTGCGCCTGGACTTCCATCTGAGCTGTCTCTGCCTCTATCACAATGGTGTCCTGGAATCTCCGTCTCCTCCACGTGCTCACAAGTGCCTGGCACTGATGGATGGTGCCCTAGTCATCCCTGCAGCCCTGACACAGAGCATGGAACCTGACATGGAGAGGCTTCTACAGAGGGTGGTTGAATGAGTGGATGGATGGATGGATGGATTGATAGATGAATGGATGGATGGATGCAGGGATGGAAGGATGGAAGGATGGATGGATGGATGGATGGATAGATGGATGGATGCAGGGATGGATGCAGGGATGGATGCAGGGATGGATGGATGGAAGGATGGATGGATGGATGGATGGATGGATGGATGGATGGATGGATGCAGGGATGGATGGATGGATGAATGGATGGATGGGTGGATGGATGGATGCAGGAATGGATGTATGGATGGATGGATGCAATGATGGATGAATGGATGGATGGGTGGATGGATGGATGGATGGATGGATGGATGGATGGATGGATGCAGGAATGGATGTATGGATGGATGGATGCAATGATGGATGAATGGATGGATGAATCAGTGAGAAGGTCAAAGAATAACAACCAGCTAGATGCCCTGAGACCTGCTCCATCACACCACGGCTGAGGAGCTTTGAGGAGGGCTCCATCGAGAGGGATGGGCAGATCTTCTTCTCTGCATCCCAAGCTCTAGCCCTCAGGTACCTGACACAAAGAGACTGCCCACCAGTGTGGTGCACACACCTGCTATTTAATTTTTTTTTATATGACAAGTGTTGCTCTCTCACAGAAACAAAATTTAAACTGTCTGCCAACGTTATATCTCTTCATCCAATGAGCCTTTTCCCTCACAGTGTGGTGTCTCCCCATCCTATATTTTTTAAAATACATCTTTATTGATTTCAGAGAGAAAGGGAGAGGGAGAGAGATAGAAACATCAATGATGAGAGAGAATAATTGATTGACTGCCTCCTGCATACCCCACACTGGAGATTGAACCAGCAACCCAGGCATGTGCCCTGACCTGAACCACGACCTCCTGGTTCATAGGTCGATGCTCAGCCATGGAGCCACGCCTGTGGGGCATCTCCTTCATCCTTTAATGGAGGCAGAGAGAAGTAGGATGGTTCATTTCATTAATAAGCGTGACAGGTGCAGATGACCTCTGCACAGTTGTCTAGGGCTCGTCAGCACTTTCACAGGCACTTTCCACCATCACAGGAGGTGAGGGTCGATGCCCCACCTCTGTTGATGGAATTGTGGCTCAGAGAGGCTGTGTGATTTGCTCAAAAACACAGAGTTGAAGAGTGATTGAATGAGTCCTAAGCCCTCATTGTCTCAGTCACAGCCCAGGCCCTCTGGTACTGTTTGAATTATGTGTAGGGCTACATATACCAGTACATTTAGACGTGAAAAAAAATCCCATCCATGTTCCATGCGATTGAAATGAACCTTGGTGTGGCTGCGGGGGCTGTGTGTAGGTGGGGATCTGAGGGTGAGGCCAGGGCTCGCCATTCCTGATGTGAGTCTCGGCCGCGGCTTAGGCACTCGAAAGTTCTCTACTGGAAAGAGAAGGAGATGCCAGGAGCTCAGCAGATGGGCTGTTTGCCTGCCCCGGAAAAGCACAGCGTTGTACGGGAGTCCGCTGGGGTTTTCCCCGAGTAGCTGCACAGCCCATAGGAGGAAATTAAGTAGCTAAAACCTTTCCAAGAGTCGGCTTCTGCGCAAAGATTGCCACTTTGTTGTTTGTTGGCACCTCTCCTCTTGCCCCGGAAGCCGCCCAAGCCTGCCCCGCCCCTGGTCCCTGCCTGGCCCTGGTCAGGTCTCCAAAGGACACTCCGCAGGCATCACTGTGCTAGGCTGGCCCTGAGCATTGCTGCCTGTTCTGAGTCGTGCTTTCCAGGAGGCGTTTAGGTGGTGTTGTCTGTGATTGTGCTGTCGCTGTGTGTTTCTCACTGAAGAGAGAAAATTAACATTTGCTCCTCCAAACTATCTCTTCTCCATCTGGAATCAATGGGGGGCCCTCAGCGGATCCCCCCCTGAGGACAGGCTGATGTTTATAAGATCTTAGTCCTGGGGGGACAGGCTGGCTGCGGAGGCTGGTAATGGGAGAAGAAGCCTCTGCTCTCCAGGGCACCCGCTGGAGCCCAGCCCGGGCCCTAATGACGGGAAGTCTCCAGCAGCAGAAGGCTCATTCTGTGGAATGAGTGAGGGTTGAGTGCACGGTAGACTCCTACACCACCTTCCAAGAGTCGGCTGTTTCAGGTTCAATGTCAGGATTTCCATGTCAATGTCAGGAGGCACTGGGCCTCCAGGAGATGCTGGCCTTTGTGAGCGTGGCATGGGTGAGATTCAGAAGAAATGGGAACATGTTTCCTCCCTGGTAGAAAGGACCTACTATGTGTCACACGCTGTGCTAGGACAGAGAACACGTTGCTCATTTGGACCCTCAGAGAGGTTCACTGAAGCAGGTGGTGGTACCCTCGTTGCTACAAATGAAGAAACTAAAAACATCAGAGAAGTTGAGCAGTTTGCCCAAGGTTGCACAGGAAACACCCCTTTCTGATGACAGAAGCTGTCGTCTTTTCAGTGCTTCCCAGCAAGGCGGAGTCTCCTGTGCTGAATGGAATCATCTTGCCCATGGTGGGATAGTATACACACCAACACACACACAAACACACATGCACGCGTGCGCGCGCACACACACACACACACACACACTGCCAAGGTCAATAGCGGCATTCAGCATTCAAACCATGTCATAGAAATTACTCACAACATGATCACGGGTTCATGGCTCATAGCAGGGGTTAGCAATTGCTTTTTCCTGGAAAGGGCCAGAAACGGGTCCGTAGCTTTCGCTCTGCTGGCCACACAGTCTCTGTCCCAGCATCTTAACTTGGCTGTCATCGCATGAGAGCAGCTGCAGACGATACAGAAAAGAATGGCCTTCCTGGGCTCTAATACCTTCCAGTTCCCGAAACAGGTGACGGGTGGGCTTCGTCGATGGGCCATAGTTTAACAATGCCTGACTTAGAAAAATCCTTCTCCCATTAGGATAACCCCTGAAAGGCTCCCTAGAGGAGGTGCCATTTATGGTAAGCCTCAAGGAACAGGTGGAATTTGGAATATGTAATTACAAAAGGGGGCGGGCATTACAAAAAAGGGGACTGGAGTGAATGAAGGCATGGGGTGGGGGGAGTCCAGGGTGAATGCAGAGATAGACAAGGTCTTGTGCGCCGGGGGGGGGTGAGAGGGACCATGTGGGGCCAGCGACGGGAGTGGAAGTATGACCCAAGGATGGGAGAGCTGCTTCTGAGTCATCACAAAGCGGCTCTGTAGGAGGGGCAAGGGTGCTCCCCATTCGTGCGTGCATGCCATCCGCTGAGCAAGAAGGAGCAGGCAGGGAGGTGCTGCCCAGGGAGCAGCCGCTGTGTGGAAATAGCCGCTGAGTCTCCATGATGACCCGCAACAATGGGAAGAGTCGTGGTTCCCTAATGATGCCCCCGTCCTAGTGGGACTGGTGACAAGGTCCCCTTTGGTGGAAAGGAGGACTTGGCAGGTGTAAAGTTGAAGACCTTGAGATGGGAAGATTATCTTGGATTATCTGGTTGGGTACTAAGTGTGCCAGGAGAGTCTTTAAACTGGGGTAACCTTGCCCAGTGGAGTGTGGGCAGAGGGAGGGAAGCCAGGTCAGTGAGATGCCATGGTTCTGGCCTTGAAGGAGAGGGAGTGACATATGGCCAGGATGGTGAGAGCCTTCAGAAATGGGAAGGGCCAGGAGGCATCCTTTCCCCTGGAGCCTCCAGAAAGGAACACAGTCCCACCAGCACCTGGATCTGGCTCAGTGAGACCCACATCGCACTTGTCCCACAGGACTGTGGGAACATACCTTGTGCTGCTTCCAGCCACCCAGTTGATGGTAATTGGTTACAATAATGACAGATAACAAATACAAATAAGTGGACACTCTTTTTAAAAAATATTTTTTTATTGATTTCAGAGAGGCAGGGAGAGGGAGAGAGAGAGAGAAACATCAATGATGAGAAAGAATCATTGATTGGCTGCTTCCTGCATGCCCCATACTGTGGACCAAGCCTGCAACCTGGGTATATGCCCTGACCAGGAATTGAACCATGACCTCCTGGCTCATAGATTGATGCTCAACCATTAAGCCACACCAGCTGGGCCAAATGCCCACTCTTTCCCTAGCCCCACACACAAACCAACAACCCCATGAAAGAGCAGGAAGCTCCCCAGCCATGGTCTTGGGGAGCTGTGCTGCATACAGCCTCATCACCTATGACATGGATGAAGTTTCCAGAAGGAAGCAACAAAGAAAGGCCTTCAGGGGATGGAGATATGAGCTTACCCACTTCACTTGGTTTAGCGCAAGGAACATTGACTTCCTTTAGGACATGCTGTTTACATGACCTGCCCTGGATCCTGAAAGGCAGCAGGGGATAAGGGCACATGCGTGGGACTTCCAGTCTCACAGACCTCGGTTCAGAGCCCGCATGACCCACCCATGACTTGTATCTCCCAACCTCTTTTCTCTGCATTGCAAACCTGTCAAATTCCTTGCAGATCCAGGAACCCAGCCTACTGTTTCTTTTTTTAGATTTTTCTTAGGTTGGAGTGCTTAGAGCGTCCAGCTCATCTACACTGCTTGAGCACCTGGGTACCATCGACTGATCTTTCCAGACTTAGTAAGAAGCTCAGCTCTGCCAGAAAGCCCTCAGTGGTCCTTCCTTGCTCCCACTGAGGGCTCCAAGATGAACTGGAGGACCTCACTGGGCCCCTGAGAGACCCGGCATGTTCTTCTTCCCATATTCCTGTATCCTTTCTTAATTCTTATATCCTACTAGAGGCCCCGTGCATGAAATTTGTGCATGGAGTTGGGGGTCCCTCAGCCCGGCCTGCAACAATGCAAGCATTCTGCACCTGGCCTGGCCAGAGGCCCTCCTCAGCCAGGCATGGAATGCTTGCCTCCTCACCAGGGCGATGACACAAGTGTCCCTCCCCCACCCCAGCCGCTCCATGCCCACTGCCCAGAGGCCCCCCATGCCGGGGTGGAAAGCTTGCCTTGTCGCCCCAGTGGTGAAGCAAGCACTCTGCCAGGCCACTCACACTGCCTGCTCTCAACAGTTGCGCGCCGCCCCCCCCCCCCCCCCCCCCGCCGCCAGTACCTGGGGACTCCAGCAGGGCTGAGAGGACTGGGCGCTTCCATCTTTGTGATGGAGTAATGGTCAATTTGCATATTCTCTCTTTATTAGATAGGATGACTACCTATCACCCCATGTTATAAGGTCAAGAACTATATGGTCACCCCCTACTTTCACAGATTTTGACACTTAGAAAGTGCTTTGAGATATTTGGAAAAGAGAGAGAGAGGAGGGAAAGGTGGGATGGAGGGGGAAAGAGAAGGCATGAAGATAAAAAGAAAACAGAAATCAGAGCTGTAGTTGCCTAGCTAATCCACATTGTTTTTATACTCGTGTTAACACGTATATAAATGCTGGGGATTCCTGTCACTAAATTCAAGTTTGCAAAGCTCTGGTCTTTCCTATGATGACGTCATTTAAGAGGAAATCGCTACATTTTTTAAAGAGGAGCCAGACTGAATACTGAGAAGTGTATAATGGGAGAGAGAATAATAAAATCCAGAAAGCAATTGCCGCAAGTGTAATGTTCACCTCCCCCAGCACACACACATCAAAAAGGCTCTGTTTTTGCTGATTCTGCAGTAGCTAAAGTCATTAATTAAAACCATTTCCAAATCCACTTTCACCAGAATATTTAACCATGCTAATTGGTCTATTATAAGAATTCCATAATAATAATAATAATAATAATAATAATAATAAATCAAGTGGAAAAAGAAAACATAGGTGGACCTATCCTTCTAACCACTAAGAAAATTTTAGACTGATTAACAAAAAAAAAGAAAGAAAGACAGGAAACTTCCAAAGTCGTCGAACCAGTTGGTTGTGGTCTGTCAGGGAAAATACTTTTCTTTTGTGCGAGTGGGAAGGCCTCTCCTGGTGTGGTCCAGCATGCTCTCCAGCATTTGCCATGCCAACGGTTTCAGGCTTCACGTCCCCTGTCTTCCTTCCCAAGTTCACTGTTTGCTGCAGGAAAGAAGCCATCTGTTCTGAGATAGGTCCTCCCATGAAAGCCAGGATGGAAGAGTCAAGTTGACAACAGCCCAAGACACAGTGGGATGAGCAGGGAAATGAGCCACGGATGACAACTCCACTCCCACTGTCGCTCTTGTCCCAGCTCCAGCGAGGTCCGTGACATGTCTGTGACTATCCCGAAGTGCTTGGAATCTTCACTTGGGCGCACCGCCTGTGTCTGACTTGCTCATACACCAGGATGGCCTGTGAGGCTTCTCCTGGCCTCTTTGCCAAGTCTATCCTTAAGGGACAAAGGGAGACCCAGGAGTGGCTTCAGGTCTGCAGGGAGTCCTGCTGAGAAACCCTTACATGCCACCCTCCTAGTCCCAGGACAGCGTGTTTGAAGTAGAATAAAATAGAAAAAGCCTGATACTCTTTGTGTAAGGGAGGGAGGGTCGCAGGAGGCGCCTTTGTGTTCACAGGTCCAATGGTATGAGAAACTTTAAAGTTTTGATAGACTTAATTCCTACCGCAGGAGCATATAAAACAGCAGAGCTGAACTGCCAACAAAAACCAGGACCACACCAGGGAAGCTGTTGGCTCTCCAGTGGCGACTGGCCAGGTCCTGCCTGGCCAAGACCCAGAGGATGATGAAAGCGTGGTATCCCGATCACTAGAGCTGGACATGGCATGGCCCTGGTCTGGGAAAGGTCTGAGGTCTCCACGGCTGACCAGCACACTGGCCTCCCTGGCCAAGACCGTCTGTGTCCCTCAGAGGTGTGCATCTGGAGAGGAGCTTTGGCAGAAACCCGTGTGTGCCTTTGCAAATGACCTTGCAAACACCCTTGCAAACGCCCTTGCACGCTCCATGGGCTCTCCGTGCATGTGTGCATGAGTATGGTATGGGTGTCTGTCAGTATTTTTTCCCGACCAACATTTCTTTACCAATTACGACAACTCACAGATCTTTCTTTGTCTTTGCCTAGTTGCTGCCGTTCAGACCAATTTTCATCTTGCATATGATTTTAATACAAGCACTTGTAATATGATTACATTAACTGGGGAGCCATACCACCCCAGCCGAACCCAACCACAGAGTTCTTTTTTTAACTGCACTGGGAACGCCTGAGCTCAGTCTACAGGGTTAATTCCCTATTAGAGGGCACTGGGCAGAGAGGCCGGTTTGAGCTGTGTGTGAAATACGCAATTGCATGACTGGGGCAGGAGAAGGACGTGGTAGGGATGTGAGCCGTGCACATGTTTCTTGGAGTCAGAGGAAGTTCTCCTTCCTCGCTTCAAAGCCTCTAGTGACTTCCTGGAAACAATCCCGCTTTTAAGTTTGGACTTTGGTAGGCTGAGCAGAAGTGTCTTCTCTCTTTTTACTCATTCTCCAGAGGAAAGTTCCAAGTTATCTGTGAATAGTGGCTGGTGAACAGAGGAGAGAAGGGTCTTCTGTGGTTTATACAGAAAAGAAACTCAACAAGATTCTGAAGGTACAGCTACCATGATGATGATGATGATGATGGTGATGATGATGATGGAAAGAGGAGGAGGAAGAGGAGGAGAGGAAGGTGCTGGGCTCGGTTCCTTTCTATTTATAAATGTAAGTGTGAGAACTGAATGCAGTCAGTATAGGAACCATATGTCCCAATTGTTTTGTTTGAATATTTGTTTCCGGAAGAGTTTGATGTCAAGATTTCCATCCCGTTGTCTTAATAAAACAGAAAAGGTGCCCTGACCGGTTTGGCTTAGTGGATAGAGCGTCAGCCTGTGGACTAAAAGGTCCCAGGTTCGATTCCAGTCAAAGGCATGTACCTTGCTTGCGGGCACATCCCTAGTTCGAGGTGTGCAAGAGGTAGCTGATCGATATTTCTCTTTCATTGATGTTTCTAACTCTCTTTCCCTCTCCCTTCCTCTCTGTAAAAAAAAAAAATCAATAAAATATATTTTTAAAAATGGAGTCTGCAAGTCCACTAATTATAGAATAAAAACAGTGTCCTCTATTTTTAAATATTTTTTTTTATTGATTTGAGAAAGAGAAAGAGAGAGAGAGGGAAAGAGAGCAACATCGATGTGAGAATGAAACATTGATCAGCTGCCTCCTGCACACACCCTACTGGGGATTGAGCCTGCAACCCCGCCATGTGTCCTTGACCAGGAATCGAACCTGCAACCTCTTGCTGCATGGGTCGATGCTCAACCAACTGAGCCCCTCTGGTCCAGGGCAAGATTGTCTCTTGACATGGGAACATTTCTAAGAATTGTTTTTGTCAGAAGATGCACCTAGAATTTTTCTTTTAATTCAGGTAATGTAGTGATCCTGTCATTTAGAGAAATGTGCCTGTGTGTGTAGAGGGGGTTCAGTAGTGGAGGAGTCAGACAAAACCTCATTTACTTTCTCGTACCTGCTTGTGATTCTTGTTAGAAGAAATGACACAGCCGCCCAAAGTTTCTGGTCCACTCCCTAACCCACAAATACAAATGGCTGGGACTTTCTGGTGTGTGTTTGTTTGTTTCTTTCTTAACATAGTATGTGTATGCAGTGTAGGAGCACAGTGCTTGTGTGGGGTTAGGTTCCCATTTGATGCTCTTTGCTTTGCTTAGGGATCACAGATCTGGTAATGGTGACAAAAGGTGACCCCATTCCTGAAACCCCCGAGCAGCTGCAAATGATTTTGATGATTAAAAAAATAATGTAGTTCATGGAACTGCCATTAGCAGTGGTTTCATTTTTTCCCATCCCCCACCACCGTGTCCTTTGATATCAGGGCAGAGGGCTCTTCGGCTCTGAACTGATGTGTCTGCAAAAAATGTCATCTGGAAATAGTCGCTTTCCCTCCCTGCCCTGGAGGAGGTGGCCTGATTCCAGTGAGGAACTCACTTCTGTGCATTCTCACTGAGAACTGCTCTTGGCAGGGACCCTGGTCAGCCAGCCACAGGGGTCTCTGCTTCTGACATTTTAAAGGAAACCTGTACTGATGACAGACCAGGTGACGCTGTTCAGGGGCCCACAGTCAGAACTGGCTGAAGAGGCCCCATGCTCTGAAGTGTCCTTGGGAAGTGATGCATCTTAAAATCTACTTGAACCTACCTACTGGGTAACACCTGCTCAGACTTCTCCAGAAGGGTTGGAAGTGCCTCCCTTTAAAGAACCAAACTATAACAAGGACACTAGGCCATTATTATTTGATGACACATAAAGCCTAGGCACAGGGAGCCACTGGGGGAAGAAGCTAGAGTTTGGCAACCCCAGTATGGGACCTTTACTCATTGCTTCTCTAAAGAGTGAAATGTAAGTAGATCAATAGTAATATGGCTCCTAAGCTCCCTGAGGTCAATGAGCCCCATTCGACAATGGCTGTCTCAGGAGAAATAGCCTTGCACTGCAGCAGTTGCCTCTTCCCTTGGTGTAAGTACTCCTGCCATGGCCAATTTCAAGCTGCCAGCATAAGCGCACTGAATGTGGACTTGGGGAGAAGTGTAATTGGCTCTCACAAGCCAGACCAAAGACTGGCTCGGATTCCTATATGCTCTTCCTTGGTTTAGAAAAGTTACTGTGGGATCCTGGTAGTACCTCTGAAAAACAGGAGAATCAGAGCCTTTCTAGGTGGATATGATGCCAGCAAGAAGCCACAGGGGATGTTTCCTCTGTCATGAACAACCTTGTCATCGATGCCAAGTCACTTGACAGGCACACGGCCTGCCCCGTGGGCTCCCAGGCATTGTCTCCTCTCATCCTCCTGCACCTTCTAATGCGGGCAGTGCTATTATTTTTACAGGATAAAGACTAGGTCTTGGAGAGGTGAGAAGCCCCCTCTTAAAAGATACCAGCCCATGTCAGCATATCCACACAGCCCATTCATTTCACCAACCATGACATGCGTCATCATTTTAGTTTTTAAATTAGAAAAATATTTGTGCTAGATAGAGGGATATCCCCTGGGATCCTGAAGTTAGAACAGATCTCCTCGAGAGAGGGAGGTGACTGTGACCCCTCCTCATGTGACACCAACTCAAATGCCATCCTTTTCCTGCCTCCTGTTGGTTAAAGAGTGTCAGGAGCATGCAAAAGCCATGACCTGCATTCTCTAAACACTGCCTCCAGAGCTCTCTAAACGGGAGCTCTGGAGGCAGCTCATTGATCTATGTACCTTTCACTCTTTAGGGAAGCAATGGGTAAAGGTCCCATATTGGGGTTACCAAACGCTAGCTTCTTCCCCCATGTGTTCCTTCACTAGTTGAGTGACTTTAGTTGAGTCACTTCCTTTCTTCAAGGTTTCAGAACACCCTCATCTATAAACCAAGGAGATTTATCCATTTGTCATTCTCCCTCTCTCACTCTCTGTCTCTCTCCTTCTGTGTATATGTTTGTGAGTGTGTGAAAGAGAGAGAGAGAGACATAGACAGGCAGACAAAGACAGAGAAAGAAAGAAGGTTCATAAAACTACAGTAAACTCCTTGAGGGCAGAGCACTCCTCTCTTAGGCCAGTGCCTTCAGCACTATCTATTCAGCAGCAATTCTGTCCGTTGAATGAGCCAATCAACCTTCTGGAACACACATCAGCACCAGAAAGACACTTAATAGGTGTCAGTGATGTGTACTCCAGTCCCAGAGACCCAGTAAAACCCTTTCAGACTTTGGGAAAATGGCAGCTCTGTGGTTTTACCATTTCCAAACCAAGACACGACACCTATTCATTTAATGCGAGCTTACTTTCCATGTAAAACAGCCTCTCCAACGCCACAACAGCAAACAGCTAATGAATTGGGAATAAATAATGCACAACACTGTAAACTGCATCCCCAATAATCTATCATACACATATCTGCTATGGATAATGCAAGATAACAATAACGCTTTGGTTTAATTGGGCTCCGGAGCGGTAGCATATGCATTATAATGGCCCCATTGACATTGTTTTGCACCCAAGGAATCAAATTAATGCCTACTTGCATATTAAGCACTATGTGGCCCTTAGTCCCCTAGAATGCATATGTGTTGCGATTGGCATCTGCAGGAGTCAGGTCTGGGTGTGGAGTGTGGAAGGAGACCTCGGGGTGCAGGGGCGGGTCTAGGCATTGACTTCATGAAGAGCCCAGCAACCATGCCTGTCTTCCCAGGAATGGCGACAATGTTGGGAGAAGTGTCTGGTAATAACAGCTTAATTGTACGTGTGAGCGTGCAATACCGACACACACGGTCTATCTCCAGCATCTTCGCTCCGGAGCACAGCAATGCACTCTCCCAGCGACAATACAATTGTGGCCGAGCAGATGACCTGGCCCACACATCAGCCATGCTCCTAAATACTAATCTGGCACATTTCTTCGCTTGGCACCAGAAAGGGGCAGTTTCATTCTAGCTGCTTCCATCCTGGTTCCCCAGGTGCAGAGTTATGAAAGTCGTGCTGGTTCCACTATCAGGTCTCATCCATTTTGTGCCACACATCCTTCCCCAGGAGAGGTGAGAGCGCTGGTCTCCTCTGATGGAGGGCGGGGGACCATCCCATGGCAAGGGGTCCTGGGAAGAGGAGGGCAGTCGTCTGTGTCCATGAGCCCAGCTCCCGGGGAGCCCCAGCGTCCTGCCTCCTCTCCACCTACATCGTGCAGGCCCACGTTGCCAACAAGCTTTTATTCATTGTCAGGCTAGAAACCCACCCTTCCCAGCCCCGGAGCCTGGAAAGGGAGCAGCACGAGGCAATTATCTGTTTTGAAGGAACACACTGATTTGACATTCTTAAGAAGTCACAGACGTCTGATTTCATAATATAATTTGTAGAAGTAAAAAAGGCAAGTTAAACATTTGCTTACACATATCATGTTTACATGTGTTCAAAGAACTTTCCAAAACTTTGCAGGCTCATCCAACTGCATCTTTTTTAAGCTCGCTGCGCTCTCGTAGGTTTGCAAACAAATTCCACAGCACAGTCAACCGCAAATTGATTTACTTTTGGGGAAACTCCTTGAGTTTCACGACTTTCTTCTTGCTGTTTAACGTACACACAGATGCAAAACAGAAAAAACAATCTCCTCACACAGGAACACAAATCTGGCACCCGGAGGAGTCGGGTTTTCTCATTTATTCTCACAGGGAAGGGAAGCCATCCAGATCACCGAGGAGTGTGCAAATGACTTCTGGGGCTTGCTAGTAGTGTGACTGACAGCCGCGGCTCCGGGCAGCGTGGGGGAGGGAAGGAGGGGTCTCCCGTGTGAGGGAAGACCAATGACTGTAATCATTGGGCACATAACCTGGGCATCTGGCCTCCATCACTCAGCGAAGGGCACCTCCCCTGAAGACTGGGGACATCTTCTACTACCCACTTGCTTTCCCGCACCTCCCATTGGCTGCCACTTTGCCATGTTTCTCCAGTGGCCTCCTCTGGCTCATCCACACCCACGCTGCTCTGTCTCTTAGCCCTGGGGCCCAGGACGTAGCCTCCTCCATGGCATTGTTGCTTTCACCCTCCCTCTGTCCACCCAGGCTCCTCCTGGCTTGCAGAGAGAGAGGGATAAACACAGTGGATCACCCAGACATCCATGTTAGACTTATGAGGATTCTCCTTCCTTCGGGAAGAAGGGCCACCACCTTAGCATGATGGCACAGATCTCTCTGGACTCATGAGTCCCTGCTTCCCTTAACAGCCTCATCTCCGTGCACATTCAGGCTTCTAAGAAGTTCTGCCTCTAAGCCATTCACCGGCCCCTCAGGGCTTTGCACACGTTACTCCTTTCACGAGGAATATCCTCTTGTCGTTTTGCACCTGGAAAATGCCTCCTCATCCTTCGAAATCAGTCCAGACACACTGCGAGAAGCATCCCTGACCCCAAGCCAGGGTGGGGACTGCCTTCCCTGGGTCCCTAGCACCCTGCACATCCCGACCCCAAGGCCCGCCACGCTGTGGGAGTACCTGATTCTTTCTTAGTGTTTGCCTCACTGACATGTAATTTTCAGGAGAGCTGGGCCGTTTCAATCATCTGTTGGCAAAGTTGAATCTTGTTTAGGACCATGTTTTGGTCGCCTCTGTACACATAACACTGATACCCCGTTTCCGGCATGGAGTCGACATTGCAAAAAGGTTGCTACATAATTGAATGGATAAATGAGTGAATGGATCAGGTGATGAAAATAACTCAAAAGACTGTGGCGCAGTCCCTCCTCCCTGCCAAAGGCCACTCACAAAGTGACACAAACTTAATGCAAAACAGTCCGACCACTGAATGCTATGGACTCCGTGGCTGGTGGGTGGGGGTTCCGTTAACTCAGGGGCCTGGACCAATCATTGCATTGGCCCCTCATCTTCCAACTTCACCCCTCTTCCCCCTGGCTGCTGTGCCTTGTGGCCTGACCCCCTGCAGGTGCTGGAGGGAGTCTCAGGGAGACCCTAGAGAGGGACGGCAGGACACCTCTTCTACCTGAGCTGGCCCAGGGCTTACCTGGCCAAGCGCCTAAAGTACAGCCAGCAAACTCCTCCTTGACTGAGATTTCAGGACTGGCCATGACCTATATCTGCTCCATGAGAGGCCCCAGCGACCTCTCTAGCCCACCCCTCCAGGTGTGCATGTCCTGGGCTTGGTGATGACACCAAAGGCCGGACCATCAACCACGGGGCTCCACCGAAAACAGCGTCAGTGGCACACAATGAAGGAAGTCCATGTTTACCAACAGATCCAACTTTCAATCTGCCCCACGTCTGTCCCCGAATGACGGAGCAGATGTCCAGCCTCCTGCCTTCCAAGGTTTTCAGTTTTGCTTCGGTTTGTTTGCTTTTGAGAAGTCGGTGAACTACCAGGTCCAGGCCATAAAGGGTGACTCCGGAAGATCTCGTTCGTTTGCAACCTGGCTGGCAGCTGGCTGCCCCGGGCAGCCCTCCCTGCAGCCGGAGCTCCACAATTAAGGCTTGGAAACCAGCAGCGCTAATCAGAACCAGGCAGGGAAAGTGAACTTGAAACCAGGAATGTGTCGCGGAGGCTCCCAGCTCTGCTCAGCTGTGTGAGGCCTGGCGCAGTCACGCATGGCCGCAGCTCAGCCTGCAGCGCTCCCGCGGGAAGGCGCTGGCCACGGGGGCTTGGGTCCAGGAGCCAGAGCTTTCTGGGTCCAAGCTGAAGACTGCCAGGGAGCCCCCCCTGGGTTCTGGGAGCTGACCTGACCTTGAAACCCTGGCCCCCTGTGTGACTCAGCCAGAATGTGAGCAATGGGTCAGAGGGTCCCAATCTCCCATCGCTGGGAGAGCTGGCGAAGGGAGAACCCTGGATGAGGGACAGTGGTGATTTGGCAAAGGGCTCCCTCTTTAAGGCATGCCGACCAGGATGCCTGACTCATGGACCAGGAGGAGGCAGGGTGGACCCTGACCTCTAGGGTGACAGAAAATTCATTGGATGCTATCGATCTGCTGTGTTAACCTTGAAATCTGACCAGGCAACTGCACGTGGGTGCAAAAAGGAACAGAGAGGAAGGCTCAGCAGGACTGGGGGATGGTGCTTCCTCATCTGCTCCAACATGTGCTGAGAGGCATGGCCACCCTCCTGCCTGCACTGTGCCACCCACGTGCACACCCCCTTGAACTTGCATGTCCCCAGGATCTCAGCATCATGCCGTTTGCAAACACAACCTGCAGCCTCCCTGCAGACAAGGCAGCCTCACTGAAGATGGGAGGGGGAGCTCTGTACCTCCAAGGTCAAGGAAGCTGTTCAGGTCACGGAGTGTCAAGGGGGGTGGGTGGGATATTGGGGCTGGAGGGAAACCCCGCTACTCTCCCAGGCAATGCTAGCCCTGGGGATATGAGGGGCTGGAGGGTCCCCTGAGGATGGGAAGGTCTTCAGGGCCTGTCAACATGGGTGATCTTCAGTACATGTTAAGTGAATGGGTAACCAGCAGCTCGATTTTCCACTTTCTCCTTGTGTCTTTGACTTTAGGTTTGTTTTTCCATGGAAAACTCAGACCCATTCAGAAAGCAGAGTTGTCACATGATCTTATTTAAACCTGCCCAGGAAGTGCCAATCATCCCATTAGGTGTAAAAAATATGCATATATATGTATCTGTATCTGCATCTCTCTCTATCTCTGTCTCTATCTATACCATCTATATCAAATATCTATCTACCTATATATACATCAATCTATCTATATATACATATATATTTTCCTTATAATCTTAAAGAATAATTCATTCTTATTATAGAAAAATTGGGAAGACACTGAATAGAAAAGAAGATGCAAATCACTCATAATTGCCTCACCAAGAGTTTAGAATCTATTCACATCTTGCTGCACTTTATTCTTCCAGCAAACGTTATTTTACATATTTGAGATCACACTGAATAAACAATTTTATATCTGGCATTTTCCCTGTTCATGTTATATTGCAGTTAGGTTTATTTTATTTCTTCCTAAGTGACATGCATCTGTCTTAGGTTAGTTTTAATTTTGCTTAATAAAGATATTCTTATATGATTTGAGAGCAAGGGAGACAGAACAGAATTCCAAAGTCCCTTTGAGACACCTGATTGGTCGATACCTGCCCCTTCTCTGGATTTCTACACCCTATTGGTTGTTTGAACCAAAGAATAAAATTACCTGCTCTCAATGCCCAAAATATAGGTCACTTCTTTAAAAGGAAAGTAGCCCCAGGAACTAAAAGATAGTCTGATCCCCCTTACAGAAGAGCTAGGTGAGGCCTCGAGGGGCAAAAGGACGGGTCTGATGCCACAAAGCCACCAGGAGACTGAAGCAGGTGGTCACCTGCTCTGTCTGAAGCCCTGCTCCTGACAGCTCAGGTGGTGTCTAACTTCGCAGGAACTATTTTGTTGTCATGTTGATTCATTGAGTGTAGCAGTGTGAAGCCCACAGGTGAGAGCCAACCTTGCCTTCCACTGTAAGTAATCACGGTGCTTCTTAACCAAACAGAAAGCATTCAGACCAGCCTAGGTAGACGTTTGGTGAGATATTTTCCCTTGGTTTTGCCATAATGAGGTAGACGGTTTTTGTGTTTGTTTTTTCTTCTAGTTGCATGTATGTGAATTCTGGGAGAAGGTCATATAGGGGGTTGGATTAGTAATGTAAGAGAAAAACAATTCTATTATGACATCAGAACTTACTTTATTTTGTCAGAATAACTTAAATGACAAGAACCCGCTTCTTGGTTGAGCATCCGATTTACCAGTTGGTAGATCTGCTCTTCGGTGTGTAGATACATAATGGTTCATTTTATCCAGGAACCCTTGGGAACATTTCAAAGGACTATTACTCATGCCAAACACCGTGAGAGACAAGGCAGATTCAGAGACAAGCTATGTCCCCGACCTGCACCCAGGAACCTCATCACGTCAGTGAGAGAATGGATTGAGAGCCGTGATATTAATCCATGTAAGCATCTGAAAATACCTTAAATTATAAGCAGCTAAGCCCTCTTCTCTCAATGCCTCCTTTTCATGATCTCTAAAACAAGAGCAGTGGGATGTCACTGTGCCATGGGCATCCTACCTGCACACATCAGGCACCCAGTAAAGAGCAAACATGGAGAAAGCTGGTGCATCATCATAATCCATGAAGGATTCCATGTGACAATGGCACATCAGATTCTCACTCACAACTGTACTTGTGGCTTTCCCCACAGGTGGCTGCCCCAGCCCAGGCAGCACTCCGGAAAATGGGAAAGTTACTTTAGCACCTGCTTGTTGAGTATCTACTACATGTCACTGTAAATATAATTTTTTTCTAAGCAGACAATCCATTGTCCTCTTCAGCAAACATGGTGTCTGAGATTAGAGAGGAGGACATGCCCCTACACACTCAGTGGGGAAGTGAGTCAGAATGAAAGCCAAGGCTAGCCGCCATCCAGCCCCCATGCTCTGGGCACCACGCCATGCTGACCCTCATCCTGTGTCTCCCCGTCCGGGTGAGAAGATTCAGTGAGATAATGCACACGAGGCTGCCAGCAGAGGACCAACTGCTACTTATAGTAACGTGGTCATTCTTCCATTCACCGTTCCTGGGCACCTGCCATGGGCCAGAACCATTAGTGGGTCCTGGAGATGACAATGACCCAAATTCCTATCATATCTATAGGATTCTGGAATCCAGCGGAACCAGGGGTGTATCCAGCGGATACACACAGCGGAACCAGAAAAGGAAGCACAGCTTTATTAGCACAGGGGGAGGGGCTGCAAACACACCCCACCCCTGCTTTCTCTTGCTGTAGATTGTGGTCCATCTCTCACATCTGCTGTGATATCTGGGTTTGGACAAAACCTTGAACTTTCATGTCCCATGTGGTCCCTTTCCTGCGGCATTCTCTGCTTACTTACAGCCACAGGCCTTGCTTCAGTCCTTCTGCCAGAGTCTTTCTTCTTCCTGAAATTCTAATGAGGAACTACGGATGCACTCAATACACACAGGCCACTGACCGCACAGCTCTTAGTTTTGGCTTGTATTTTCGGTTCTATGTGGGATTTAAGATTCTAAAACTCCAGATAGTTTTCCTGTCTCCTAGAATAATCACCAGCGCGCAGCAGGCGGTCAGCAGGTGTGTTTGATTTACGGACTTTGAAACCTTCTCCAAGGGACTCAGGTAGGTACAAGCAGCTCCGGAGAGCCCACAGCCACCATCACAGAGCCCAGCCCAGCAGAATGCCTGAATCTCAATGCGATTGTGTGCCTAAAGGGGACACTGAGATGGGGCTGATCAATGAGTCAGAGCTGAGAGGACCTTCAGGACTACCAATGGGCCTTGTCCTGGAGTGAGATGAGGGAGGCAAGGGGGCAAATATGTGTGTTGGAGACAGAACGTGTTCATAAACCCAACCTCTCGGATGAGCTGCCTAGCCCCACTGTTGGAATGGAGCGCTGAGTTGTCAGTCGCCTCTGTCCAGGTGGCCAAATGCTTAGGTGGTACTGGCTGATGTGGGTCAGATGGGAAGCAGACCTCCTGTTGCCCTTCATTGATAGATGTGTGTGTTTTGCTAACTCGTTCACTACAGGAGGCTCCTTAGGCCATCAGGTTGCTTCTGGGTGAAAATTTGAGAGCCCATCTCAAGCAAGAGAGAAAACAGCATTCCCGGGCCAGGAAAACTGCCCCTTGGCCAATAGGGAAGCAGTTGCTTCCGTCAGCCCAGAACTCTGTGTTCTCTTTAAATTCACTCAGTGTTTGCACTCTCTGGGCACTGACTTATCTGGAAGGAGGAGGTTTGCAAACTTATCCATCAGCACAGAGTCTGATTTATGTTCCATGTATGTTTCAGACAATAGAAGGCCTGGATTCGTGCTGGTGCCCAGAGACCATGGTGGCCCCTTCGGAGTGAGAGCCTTGGATATACGCACCGATCTGGCTGGATGGCTATTTCCCATTGAGAGGATCCTCTGGGTAGAAATAAAGCCAGAGGAAGGAGTGACCATGGACCCATTCACTTAGCACCTCTGCTTCGTCTACCACATGTCAGGGACCAATTGGAGGGCTAATGAGGGGGACGTCTACAGGACAAAGCCACGCCCCTCAAGATACTCAGGGCTGCACATCGAGCTTGAGATGGCGCATGCAGTAAAGGGAGTGTTCCTTGGGGTTCTGTGAGGTATGGAGTGGTCTGGGCTTTGAGGTCAGACAGAGACTGGATCCTAAGCTCCATTCTGCCCTATTTTAGATATTTCTCCTTGGGCTTGGTGTTGCTCTCCAAATCTTTCTGAGGTTGACCTTTTGATGTTTTTCTGCTATAAATATTAGATAAAGTGGACCAAACACTTAGCACCCAACCCTGCACTTAGTACCTGCTAAACACACATGAGCTTTATCATCATCATTATGATTGTTGTCATCATTATCGTCATCATCTATCCCCATGGGTGAGAGAAGACTTCAAAGTCAAAGAGACAATCAAGCATGGTTTTAAAAGACGTACAAGGATTGCCATGGTGTTTGAAAGTAGAAACACATCCTGACACACAAGTTTGTGCGAGGACTTGGAAGTTTCGGGGGTGTTGTTCAGAGATCAGCAACAGTGGAAAAGATGGACTTCTGGATGAACTGAGGTAAGATGTGTTGGTGAATGGTCTTTGAAGAGCTGGGGCGCAACCTGAGAGATGGTGAGCAAACCATCTGGAGTGGTAAGCTAAGGAGCCTCAATTCTGCCCTGGCCATGAGGAAAGGTACTGACAGCACTGGGTCAAGGCTTAATTGGCAGATGGAGTGGAATCTGAGTTGGAGGGACTTGGAGATATGCATATCTAAAGAAACCAGGAAGAAGAAGGTACCAGAAGCATGGAGTTGGTACTAAAAGTAGCCAGTCCAAACAAACCCTAGACAGGGGGCTGAGGCTAACTTCAGGACCAAGATGGATTCCTTCCGCCTTGTACCTCCCCAAAGTCTGTCCCTTCATTAGTTCACAAAACCCTACCCTTGAGATGCTGGAGTTTAGAAATATATGTGCAAAGGATGCTATGGCTGCAGAACTAGCTGGCAGCATACCTGGCAGATTTAAAATGTGGCTTTTCTCTCCTTGTGTCTCAGATCCATTACCATGGGTAGACGGAGTCCCTTCTAGCTCAGAAAGTCTGCTTCCAGGGCCCGCTCCTTTCCAGCAATTGACATCTGCAGGTCCAGATCTTTCAGAAGATCTGAGAGAACTGGGGGTGGGAGGAGGGACAGAAAAGAAAAAGAAAAAGTATGTGATTTCTTCTTTGTGTATCAAGTTCTCTGGTTCTATTTAAAATATTCTAATTTAAAAAAACAATATGCCCCCAATTTTTCAGGAAGATTTTTATTGTGCAATGTAACAGACCCCTGAGAAATGTCCTTTCATATGTGCAGAAGTTGTGCTGGGAGTATAGAGATGAAACAAATGTTGCCCCTGGCAGGATGCAGGCATGGGAAGGCTAGAAGGGAGGCCCCACAGCGACCAGAGGGGAGCGCAGAGGAAGGCAGGGCTTTTGTGGGAGGGTGAAGATAAGCCATCTGTACCACAGGGTGAAGATGCATTTGCCATGTGGTGACCATCTTTCTTGAATCAAAAATCGGGATAGATGATTTGACACCAGGCCTGTCGATGGGACCGAATATTTAAAATCAAGGCTGTCCGGGGAAACCCAGGACATATGGCCACCATAACCGATCATTATCATGCATAGATCAGGCCTGGTTTGATCCACAGAAAAACCAAAGCCAGGATCCGGGCAGATAATTTACATAAATGCTTAGCTACAGCTGTGTAAGACCTGTACTTCCTGACCTTATCCATCAGATGAGGCAAAGGCTAGGGTCCTAAGTAGCTCATAGTAATCCTGTTCAAAGCAAGGCACACCAGGGTGATTCGATGTCCGGGTTGGAAAGACTCTTAGTGACCACCTGGCCTAAATGTCACCTTGCCACTCTGAGTGGAGGAACTGAGGCTCAGCCCTCCAAAGCACGTCGGGGTTGCGATGGGATGGAATTGGGGCTGGGTGTTGTCTGAAGCTCAACTGGTGTTTCTCCTCTGGCTGCCTTTGGAGATACGCCAGAAAAGCCATGAATTATGAGAAGCCCGAATACACTGGCCTTACCCCCATGACGGTGACATTCAGTAGACCCTTCCTTACCTTACAACTAGGGTGCCATACCTGATGGCCTTAAGTTGAGACATTGCCAGGGTATTGAAGAGGCTCCCAAGATGAAAAGGAGACTGCCAGGCCATTTAAGATGCAGATGAGGAGGTGAGGACAACGTTGGCAGAGCCAAAGCGTGCCAAGGACCCTAGTCGTCTTATATTTTGCTGGAAATTCTCCACTGATGATAAGACTGTGCCCAAAAGGGAAAGACCATAGCAAAGACGCAGAGGGTTTACACATGAGCATTCAGGAGTCAGAGCTCGGCCACAGCTGGACAAGTGGAAAGTCAAAAGTCCACGTGTTGTGACTTTCTCCAAGTTGGCACCAAGGACAGGTAGGAACACATCTGATGACTAAGTCCATTGATCTCTAATCCCCAGCCTTTCCAACTCGGGGGACACTGAGTTCTAGCCGTGTATGTGGCAAGTCACGCTGAGTACCTCCCCAACCCCCCAAAAGTGCAGGACACCTGCTCAGCCATGAGGAAGGCAGACGAAACGTGGCTTTCCCTCTGGGTTGCCATCTGTAAGCCCAGAGCTCTGAGATTATAACGGGGATGACAGTCTCCTCTTGGGTGTGTCTGGGCTTGGTCTGCATGCCCCTGTGGAATCCCGCAGCAAGCCCCCCTTGAGGGTCAGAGCTGTTTGTGTGCTTGCAGTCCAGGCTGGAGACCACCAATGCATTTTCTCTTCCCTCTCTGCTTCCCTTCAGTTCACTTTCCTCTTCACCTCCCCTCTCTGGGATGACATAAATAGTGCCTTGAATTACATATAAATTGTTCTTTGCCTAGATGCTGTTGGGATCTGAGACACTCTCTAGATATATTGATCATTCGTAGGCATCCATCCATATGTCCACCCATCCACCCATTTGCCCATCCATCTCTCTTACCATCCACCCAGCCAGGCATTTATCCATTCTTCCCTTCAGTTCATATCAGCAGGCATTTCCCGAATCACATATAAGTGCCAAGGATCTATGCAATAGACTCTGGCAATGAAGACAAATATGACCTAGACCTTGAATTAGGGATATCACTCATCATCTAGAAGGCAGACTTATAGTTATGTCTTGATAAGTGCCATGGGGTTTGCTAAGTGCTTGAGAAGGGCAGCACCCAAGGTGCCTACTGTGCAGTCTTTCCATGAGCAGAAGCTGGCCGTTTGCAGGGGGCAGGTAGGCAGGAAACATGAAAATGGGAGCTGATAAGGCAAAAAACATAGAGATAGGAAGACCTGCCAATGGTTGGAGTTTCTAGAAGGGGAAGTGTGAGGTGGTCAGTGGTGGAGCCAAGCCTGGGGATCTCAGATGGGTCCATGTCAGAGAGGAAAAGAAGAGCTACAAGCAAGTGTGTTTTTAACCCGATCCTCTCACATGCCTGGGGTCACCAGCCTTCTTGGTCTGCCTGGGACTGAAGGGGTTCCCAGGGTGTGAGACTTACTCTCAGAAAAACCAGGATGGACCAGTCACACTATACATGCGCCAACCTGTGTGGTCGGAACAAAGATGTCAAAGATGTCCACATCCCAATCCCCTGAAACTGGCCATCTGTAACCTTCTGTGGAAAAGGGGACTTTGCAGATGGGTGGATGGGTGGACTTGGTCCTGGACTTCCCAGGGGGTTCCCTGTAATCACCAGGGGAAAAGAAGGAGGGTCAGAGTCGGAGAAGACATCCTGACGGAAGCACAGGTGAGGGTGACGCGGTTGCTAGAAGGGGCCACATGCCAAGGGGGCCACGTGGTCCTGCAAGTGCAGGAGAGGTGCGGGGAGCTCCAGGAGCACTGAGCACGGTCAGGTCCTCAGCCTGAGCTGATCAGATGATGTTTTCTGCAGCTTCCCTTCAGGCATGTGAACTGGAGTTTAAAAGACAGGAAGTTGAAAAGTTATGTCCACATAAAAACCTGCACACAAATGTTTATAGCAGCTTTATTGACAACTACTCATTGAGAAGCAACCAAGATGCCCTTTAATAGGCAAATGAATAAACTGTGGTGCATCCATACAAAGGAATATTATTCAGCAATAAAAAGAAATGAGCTGCCAAATGAGGAAAAGACATGGAGGAACCTTAAACACATATTACTACGTGGAAGTAGCCAAGCCGAAAAGGCTACAGCCTGGGTGTTTCCAACTGCATGACAATTTAGAAATGGCAAAGCATGACAGTCGGAGGATCAGTGGTTGCCAAGGTTTGATGGCAGAAAATGAAGAATAACAAATGAACAAACAAATTATCCCGACATCCAATGCTCTTTTTGCATCAATTTGAACTTGTTCCAAACTTGGTATTTCACCTCTCCCCATTAGATCTGAACTCTGCCAGCCTCCACCAATGGGGTCACATCTTGGCACACTTGGTATCCTTAGAGAGAGAAACAATTAGCAGCCACTACACTGAGCATGAGGTCACTACACTTGTATAGACTTCTGCCTCCGTATTTTCACGACAGTGTAGATCATTGTTAACCATTTGCTCTTGTTTCCTAGGGATCCTTAGAAAAATGCCACCGACGGGAGAGCTTAAAACAAGAGAAACTTATTCTCTCTCAGTCCAGAGGACCAGAGGTCTGGACGGTATGATGCTGGCACCCCGGTGTTCATTGCAGCATTATTCACAGTGACCAAGACGGGGAATAATTGCAGAAACCTTCTACAGATGACTGGATCAAGGGGACTTGGTACATATATACCATGCAATGCTTCTCAACCACAAGAAAAGACGAAATCCTGCCATTTATGACAACGTGGATGGATCTGGAGAATATCATGCGAAGTGAAATGTCAGCCAGAAAAAAGCTAAGAACCGTATCATGTCACTCAGATGTGGGCTATAGAACTGAACATCATGGACACAGGAAGCAGTGCGTGATGGCTGCAGAGGGAAGGGTGGGCTGGAGGGGCCTGCTATATGGTGACAGAAGACAGTTTGGCTTTGGGTGATGGGCACACAGTGCAATCAATATACAGATCTTGTATCTGAAATCAAGCAGTTTATTAGGCTACGGACTGTCTATGCTTGAGCACAGAGACAACCCCCCCGCCCCTCGCCCCAGATCCCAGGGACTATTTCTTGTGCTGTGTTCACAGGTGGGGTTTTAACGAGATGAGTAATGAGATCTTTCCTCCAAATCCCTTTTCCCTGGTGAATCCACGGGACGGGGTGGGGGTGCTGGTCTGAGGAAAGCGCCTATGGCCTGTGTTTGTCTCCTGATGCTGAAACCATGCTGTCTCCCTGCTCTACCCTGCCACCCGCAACCCCCATTCCCCCAAAGCCCCCTACATGGAGAGAGCCACCAGGAACCTGCCTTTCCCTGTCTCACTAAAGACCTTGTGACTAATGGCTTGGCTCCCATCCTCCCTGGTTCTCGGACACCCTGAGCTTAGACTGCCACGTGGCCAGGCCTCTGTGCTTTGGTGTCCTGCACATGTAGAGAACTATAGCTACTCTTTAACTTCCACGTAAATTCCTGTTTCTTTCCTCTCACCCAGTAAACAGTGTTTGGTCTCCAGGACTCAGTTTTCTGATGAAAATTACAAGTGAGGGAACCGCACCTTCTGCTTTGGGGACACAACCCTCTCCTGGGTGGACACCTGGCTCCCCCACACCTGCTCCACCTGGCTCCTTCGGGGAGGAAATGGCGAGTCCCCAGGCATGGAGCATCTGGCTCCGGAGGCAGAAGAAAACCCTGAGGGGTGGGCATGATAGGAAAGGTGTGGGTTTCTTTTTCTTCTTCAATTTTATTTGTAGAATTTTAATAACTGGATAGTAGGGTTCCCTTCTATTTATCTACTTTTTATCCTCTTCGCTGAGGATACACATGGGCCATGAGCTGGGTCATTCCTCCTGTTGTTTATCATCCATGGAAATGGTGTACCGCCCTTAGACTGGCCTTGTAAACGGGCTCCCTCATCATTTGCAGCGGGTTCCTCTTCTCTGCACAGAGTATGTTAACATGAAAAAGGGGTTCTCTGAGCCCACTCCAGCCTTTAAACTCTGGAAAGTTCTCAGAATATAAATACGGGGGCATACCACTCAACAATTGTGAAAAATAGGACGCTCCCCCCATGGTGTGGGTTCCTAATGCAATTGGGCATCAGGATTTCTACAGTGGCTTGCACTGGCTGGATTGTATGGCTCCGTGGTTGAGAGTCAATATATGCACCAGGAGATCATGGTTCAATTTCCAGACAGGCCATATGCCCGGGTTTCAGGCTCAATCCCCAGGAGGCAGCTGATCAATGATTCTCATCATTGATGTTTCTCTCTCTCTCTCCCTCTCCCTTCCTCTCTGAAATCAATAAAACTATATAAAGTGGCTTGCACTATTTAGCATCATACCGACAACTGTTGCTTTAGGCACCATTCTTAGGTGTTTTTTGAGGGACTTCAACCCCTCCCTTGTGAGAAAACTCCAGTGCTGACAGATCCTATCATGTCTACAGTCACATGGTCTGTAGGCTTTCTTACACTTTCTTCCCCACTCTTGTCTGCTACACAGATTCATGGTTTATTCCTTTCTTTGCTTGAGTCCTCACACCAAACCTTCCTCATGTTCTGTGCGAGGTGAGGCTCTGTGGATCAGACGGGCAATGGCTTGATCTCCCCACCTTCTGCTGGAGCTGAGAGAGAAGCAGGCATGGGCCTCTGGAGACCAGGTGGCCCAGGCCCAGGTGATCATGGTCCAGGCGAGACCAGAAAGGGCAGAAGGTGATGGGCTAATGGGCTCCCACCATCCGCCCACGGAGAGCCCAGGGGGCTGGAGGCTCAGCATTGTTAGCCTGGCTGAGAGAGCATTTTAACTCTCCCAGGGGGATGATGGTTAGCCTGGACAATTAGGCCACTTAAACTGACCATATTTTGTGTTAGAAACAAGGGAATTCCTGGCGCAGCCAACCTCAGCTTTCTTAGGCTCGCTGGGCAAAGAGGCTGATGATAGCACAGGAGTCTGCACTTGGCCTTGGTGAGCAGAAAAGGTGCCTGTGAGGAGCTCCCTTGAGAGTCCTATGTAAGCCCTACACTCCCCGGAGGGGCGGTGTGTGTGGAGGGGTGCACGGGGCAGGTGACAGCCGTTGATTCCAAAATGTTGAGGCTATAATGAAGCTCAAGAAGGAAAGAGGCAGGTTCCAGTGAGGTGGGGGGGCGAGACTGTCAACCTCAGGACAGGGCAAAGTTCAGGCCACTCTGGGGTACCCACCTTGGCTGGGGAGGAGAGGAGTTGGGGTGAGGGTGGTGAGAAGATGACCCTTCACTGAGGCTGGAGGGTGCCAAGGAGCAGAGCTGGACAGAGTTTTTAGGAAGAGGGGCCATAAGGCTTGGTACAGTGATCTCTTAAATCATAATTTGCATAATTTACAATTAAAATTACATTTAAATGTAAGGAAGAATGCCTTTGTGCATTTTCAGGTAAACTTTTTATACCCTTCATGACTCAGGTTAAATCACACTTCCTCCAAGAAGTCTTCTGTGATGTTCCCACATCCATCTATCTTTTCCACCTCTTAGCATTCCCTGGATACTGACAAAGCTGTATGCTAATTTTTATCTGGGCGCTCTCTGATGTGGGGATGACAGCCATGGTTTCACTGTGAGCGTTGGGGGACAGTATTCTTGCTGTGGAATTCCTCTGAATACCCACCAGTCCCTGCTCCTAACACTCCCAGCTAAATGTAGAGTCCCCTTTAAGAATAGCAGGTTTCCTGCTCTAAGAAAATGAAAACAACACAAATAAAACTTTGCCATGATATATCTGAAATCTCATTTTTTCTTGACGCAATGTTCTCTCCATTTCATTTTACCAATTGCAGGTCTTTAGAAGTTGCCTCCATATCAATGTGTAACAACCCTAAACCTCAGGTACAAAGCCTTCTTTCTTGGATTTCTGATTTATTTATACAGCACTTTTAAGTATACAGAAAAGCTCTGGAGACATTTTCACCTTCTTAGTCACAAAAAATAGGTGTATTTTCTCCCCATTCGACAGATGAAGAAGCTGAGGCATACGAGAAAAGCCAAGGGTGATCCCAATAAACCGCAGGAGAGGAGGTGGAACCAAGCTATCAACCATCAAATTTTATGCTCATTTTTCTATGGTACACTGGCTTTTTTCTTGCCAATTTTACTTTAAAAACACATATAGATGCATTTGCCTAAGAACACTAACTGAGAACCCAGTGCGGTGGGGAAGGACAGACACCCACTGGGGCTGAGTGACAGATGGCAAAGGTGTGTTGTCTCCGTGGAATAAGGCGTAGATGCATTCTCACCCTTTCTCCTCGTTTAAGAAATACAATTGGATAGCAAAGTGTTATGCTTCTTTTAAGGCCAGTTCAATCTGTTGCAAAGAGCTGTTCAGGAAGGAGCAGGGATGGCGGTGCCCCTGTAATTTTAAATCAAAAGGTGTTCACTATTGCCCTACCTGGTTTGGCTCAGTGGATAGAGCATTGGCCTACGGACTGAAGGGTCCTGGGTTCAATTCCAGTCAAGGGCACATGCCAGGGTTGCAGACTCGATCCCCAGCAGGGGGCATGCAGGAGACAGCTAATCAATGATTCTCTCTCATCATTGATGTTTCTAATGTTTCTATCTCTCTCTCTTTCTCTCACTTCCTCTCTGAAATCAATAAAAATATATTTAAAAAAAAAGATGTGCATTATCAAATGTTCCAATGGGAAACCAAAATAACCGTTGAGAACAAGATGCTTTCAAGTAAAGCAGGAAGATGGGAAGAAAACTCAAGAGGCACTTCATCAATAGCTGGTGCTGTTTCAGTGTCATTGACCAGCTCAGAAGGACAATGGGATTTGAGGCAAATGCATGCGGAGCTAGAGGTGAAGGCCCTGTCCAGGGATGGGGTGCCTTCTGGGGGCAGAAGGAGCACTGGGAACTCCTGAACCAGAAGGGCATCCCCTGTGGCTGTGCAGTTTTGTGGCGACTGCACCTGGGCTGTGATGTGCAGATCTGGGCTGCATGGTAGGAGAAGGATGCATGCAGACTCGAAGGCATTCAGCCAAGGAATCCAAAAATAATCACAAGAAGAGTGAGGTTACCTTTCATGGGCACATACAAAGACCAACTGTATGTACTTACCCTAAATGACAACAGAAGGAGACCAGAAAGGTAATTGAAGGATCGTGACGATCAAAGGGCCGGGGGATTTGCTCTCTCTGGCACAAGGGTCTAAAATTGCAGAAGTCAGAACAAATGTAGGATGCTCAAATGCATGTTCCTTGACAAAACACCATTTTTTCAAAACAGAAAATTATTTTCCCTAGGAAGAGCTCAGAGTGGGGACCCTTCAAAATCTACTCTTAGAAACTATAAAAAAAATGCATTTGAAAGGGAGGAACCATGTGTGCTTAGTAAAAGAATAGCTTAGAGGATCTGCCAGGACAGTTCATCTTACCTCCTGTGGCAACGTGACCTAAAATCATCAGCTCTGTGTGTATTGATCGATCTTTTATGCATCTCCAAGCAGACACTGGGTCCTTGAGAGTCTTACATCTGTGAGAGAACAGAGAGCATCTCATTGGGAGAAGTTCTGGCATAAACTTCAACGAGAACATGGGTACATTTCTGAAAGTATGAACTCAGAGACATCCAGAGAGTGAAAACAAGGAGTCAGATCAGAGAGGCCAAGTCCTGCCTTCTGGAGGTGATCTCAAGAAAAAGGGAGACCATTCAGAATTGGTTCGAAGATACATATTTCCATTATTTCATGAGTTCATTCATGAAACTTGCGATTTAGCAGTAGGCAAGACAGGAGAAACTCTTGAAGAAGTAAACTGCATGGTGATGTGTGAAGGTTGAGGAGGAACTGAATAAGGTTGGGAAGAGTAGCACATGAGATGGCTGAGACCCAGAGGGAACAGAGCCCAGTACAGAATCAAGGCGGATGCACAGGGGCTGCAAGGCCCAGGGGTGCAAGACAAGCAAACTCAGACTTATTTCGAATTCAGGCCGAGATCTATGTGAACAGTGAGAGGCTTCTGGACATAGTCCTCAAACCAATGAGGAGACCATTGAAAAATCTCCAATATAAAAATGGCATGAAAAAGCGTGTATCTGAGAGCAATCATTCTGGCTATTGAGTGGAGAATAGAAGTCAGAGCACATCTCAGAAGAGTCACTTACACGTGTGTTCCTCCATGATACCATGAGCAGCTGACAGGAGGAAGCTAAGTCTTCTACCTCTAGATCCCGATGGTGGGGGTGGCTCACATTCTTACACGTGGACATGAGTGGCGACTGTTTGCCGGGCATTCATTTTATTGGACCCTGGGCCTCCAGTAGTGATGGGAATCACTGTTGTATATTCTCCCTGATTTTGTGTTGCACCCGTTGTTTAATTTTAATCACCTTTTCCTGGCGCAGGGAGTAGTATCCTCTTCCCTGTTTCTGTGAATGTAGAGACAAGCAATCTAAGACCTGCTTCAGTTCACAGGGCTTGCTAAGTGGTAGACAGGGAATTGACCCAACGATGTCTAACCCTTCATCCTAAGCGATGTACAAACATATTGTGCAGCTCCCAAGAGGAATAGGGTCCTAATTCACACCCTTAGGAAAGTGCTGGTCTCAGAGAGGTGGCCTCCAAAAATAAACAGGTATGTGCCCCCTTTCTCTCTTGCTTTGGGTATATCTGTGAGTTCCAGTCAAGGAGCCCCACTTTTGAAAGGACCTAGCTACCTGCTCAGGAAGGAAAAGCAAATAAGGCCGAGAAGCGGTGAAGTCATCAAGCAGGTGACTACTTCTTTGATGGTGAATGGTTTCCAGAGTGTTTACTTGTCTTTCACCACAGCTGTGAAGACAGAGGCTCCCCCTCCCAGCAGGGATGGTCTGGGAGATCCTCGCGCCATGTGACATCCTGGCCACAAGGCTGCCAGGGAGAGGGTAGGAATTAAGCAGTGAAAACTGCCAGTGAGGATCATCACCATAATTGCTTTCTGGAAAACAACACATTTGATTCCCAGGAAAATGTCCTTAGAATTTGCCAGGTCCTCTGATGGGAAAAATAAAATGCCCTTCCTAGAAATTCCTGGTGCTCTGTGGTTTCTAGAAGATTCCGAAGACTCGGCAGAGAAACCTAACTTGGTGAAACGATTTTGGAATCTATGTTAAATTCCCTGCTTCATCAAATGTCTGTGGACTCATCTAAGACAGACAGTAAAATGCAAAGTCTGCACTGATTTCTTAAAATCCTATATAATAAAAGGCTGATATGCAAATTGTCCCCTTGACCGGGAGTTCCACCAGGGAGCCGGCCCAGCTGGCCAACCTCCCATGTCCCCTCCCCCTGGTGGGCCCAGCCCAATTGGCCCTGATTGAGGCGGGCCAGCCAGACCCCAGCCGTGAATGAATTCGGGTACTGGGCCTCTAGTATTTCTATAAAATCAATGGCTCTAGGGTCACTTGGCCTGGGTTTAGTCTTGCCACTTATTTAAGGTCAAAAAGCCCAGATTTTGTTGTATCTAAAATGGGCCTAATCCTACTACTTCCTCCTAGGTTTGTCAGGTGCTTTATATGTGAGTCCAGGGTTGCCACTTGGCCTTGAGCTTGGCACCATGCTTGTCAGTAATGATCCTGATTATAGCACGTGTGTCAATTCTCTGTAAAGCATGTTACCACTGAGCTGTTTACGTAGGTGTCTCTCTTCTCTCTGTGCCGGCGCTTCCTTCCTGAATTGATTGACTTGCTGTGCATTCAGGAGAATTCCCTCCAAAGGCTATTTTGTGCCCACAGACCCCACCAATGGCTCAGGGGTCACCTCCAGTGCCGGGGAAATGGCCGAGGCCCTGGACTTTTTGGGAAGAGGACTGGCGTGCTGAACTGTTGGGTATTGGTGTGAATGGAAAGATGGCAAGACAACTCAACTCCTGTCTTTTTAAAAAATATATTTTATTGATTTTTTTACAGAGAGGAAGGGAGAAGGGTAGAGAGTTAGAAACATCGATGAGAGAGAAACATCAATTAGCTGCCTCCTGCACACTCCCTACTGGGGATGTGCCTGCAACCAAGGTACATGCCCTTGACCGGAATCGAACCTGGGACCCTTGAGTCCGCAGGCAGACGCTCTATCCAACTGAGCCAAACCGGTTAGGGCTCAACTCCTTTCTTGCGATAATTGAGATCATTGCAATCCATTGCCTTCGTGGTTGGGCAGAAACATGTTTTTAATAGTGAGCAAATCTTGAGGAAACCCATTGACCTGAGCAGTCATATAATGCGTGAAATTAATGGACAAAAATGATACTCATCTTCCGTTTATAATAGCATTTTCTTCTGCGGCACCTAAACTTCGGGGTGCCCGGGACGCTATTGCAGCGACAACGGGACCACTGGCAGACATGTGACCTTTGTTGTATTTAACAATCATTGGATCTGTGGTGAAATAAAATAAAAACCAACACAGGTTTTGACACTAAGATAATAAATTATAAATTATGAAGTCTCCGCCACCAAGGAGCTTATAAACAACAGGCTGGTCTCTTAGCAACAGAGCAAGGCAAGCAGGTTGTGGAGAGGAATGGGGGCGACCAGGGTGTTCTGCAGAGACTGCCGGGGAGGACCAGGAACAGAGTGGAGCCCCTGCCGAGGCCCCTTCTCCGCCTATTCCTCATTTCCCCAGCGGCCAGCCTGGGCCCTGGGCCAAAGGTGGCCTAGGATTCAAGAGCCTCTTCACTACCAACCCAGGAACCCATGCCAAGGAGATATAAAAAGAGATACGGACATGAGAGTCAGAGGTGGGAAGGGGTGAGGAGGGGAGGGGGGAGGGCCCCGGAGGGCCCCCCAACATGCACGTGAGAGAATGAGACTCTGAATAAATGCACTGTGACTTGACATTGTCTGAAACTGAAACTCCCAACAGGGCTCTCTTTCTCCCTGCCCCCACCTCCTTGGCTTTCACAGTCTCTCTTAGGGTGGTTGTCATGAAGGCATTTACACAAGACTTTGACAATGTGCCAACAGGGTTTATTTTTAAATGTTGTTCCCCAAAGCACCGGAATTTTAAGTTGGAGCAAATGTTGCTTGGATGCATAGAGGGGTTGTGGTCACGCAGACAGTGAAGGAAGGGTGGAGGTCCAAGGTTGGTAGACTATATTTTTAAGTATGTTTTTATTGATTTCTTAGAGAGAAATGGAGAGAGAGATAGAAGCATTAGTGATGAGAGACAATCATTGGTCAGTTAAAAAAAAATCATTGAGCCGCTGCCTCCTCCACGCCCCCAACTGGCGATCAAGCCCCAAACCCGGGCATGTGCCCTGACCAGGAATCAAACAGAGACCTCCTTGTTCATTGGTTGACACTCAACCAATGAGCCACACTGGCTGGGTCAAGATTGGTAGATTTTAATTAACCAAGGCAGTTGGGCTAGAGGACACAGAGGCCTGGAAGCACATGTGTGTGTGTGTGCCTGTGTGCCTGTGTGTGTGCCTGTGTGTGTCTGTGTGTGCCTGTGCCTGTGTGTGTGCCTGTGTGTGTCCGTGTGTGTCTGTGTGTGTGTGCCTGTGCCTGTGCCTGTGTGTGTGTCCGTGTGTGTCTGTGTGTGTGTGTCTGTGCCTGTGCCTGTGTGTGTGTCTATGTGTGTGGGTGTGTCTGTGTGTGTGTCTGTGTTTGAGTGTGTCTGTGTGTATGTGTCTCTGTGTGTGTGTCTGTGTGTGTGTGCCTGTGTGTGTGCCTGTGTGTGTGTATATGTGTGTGTGTATCTCTGTGTGTGTGTCTGTGCCTGTGTGTGTGTCTATGTTTGAGTGTGTCTGTGTGTATGTCTGTGTGTATGTGTCTGTGTGTGTATGTGTCTGTGTGTGTCTGTGCCTGTGTGTGTGTGTGTGTGTGTGTGTGTGTGAATGGTGGCATTTTCAGAGTTTGGGAGGAGAAAGAGGTTTGCCTTAATCAATTGGATGTTTACCTCAAGCATCTTCCCTCTGTGGTTTAGATAATCACCTGTCCACATGTCAGGAATGAGAGTCAATAATGTCTCTTAGAGGAGAATTTTTCTTAAAAACAAACAAACAAACAAACAAACAACGCCCTGGCCTCTTAGCAGCAAAAGGCCTCTGTTTCTGTGAGAGAGCTAGCCAGCCCCGCATTATCCAAGCCACAAGGCGAGCGCGAGCGGGGCCCACTTGGAAGGTTAAGAGAATACCAGCCCGGAGGTGCAAGGTCACTCGCCTGTGTCTCCCTCCACAACCCGGTGCCATGTGCTTTATTGTTTTGGAATAAAGGCAGCTGGATAGAGTGTGAGGACTCTGGATTCATTTGGCAGGTCATCTTAAACTTCCCGTGTATAAATTGACTATTCACAAAGAAAGCGGGCGTTCCCTGCTCTCTCAGGGCCTCGTCTCCCTGCGGGCCCCTCTGATGCCATGCAAGGTGGCTCAGTGACTTCCGACATGATTAGCTCCCGGCCAGAGGTTTCGGGGATAAATGTGTGCTTAGACACCGTCTGCAGGGATGAAATTCTACCTGGGGTAGGGCCCCGGCCCCGGTGGGCTCTGGATCTGTGAGACGTCACAGGGCCCCCTGGGCATGAGCCCCTCACATGGGCATGTCTAGTGCCCAGAGCATCTCCTGCAATAAAGACTCCAGGCCTGCTCTGTAGGGGCGCAGAAGATGCCACCAACTTCAGCTAAGGTTCCCAGCTCAGTGCCAGAGCCCAGCATTCCTGAGCCCATGAGAAACGTCCAGGTCCCTGCTGTCTGCACTGCGGTGGCCTGTCTGGGGGACAGGTCATAGGTCATTGCCAGGTTCCCTTCACCCTGCTGGCTTGCTTTTTCTTATTTATTTATTAATTGTTTATCTTTAAGTATGTTTTTTATTGATTTCAGAGAGGAAGGGAGAATGGGAGAGAGAGAGAGAAACCTCAATGTTGACAGAGAGAGAGAGAGAGAGAGAGAGAGAGAGAGAGAGACATTGATCAGCTGCCTCCTGCACGTCCCACACTGGGAATGGAGCCCACAACCCAGGCCTGTGCCCTGACTGTGAATCGAATGGTGACCTCCTGGTTCATGGATTGAGGTTCAACCACTGAGCCACACCAGTCAGGCTCTTTTATTTTAGCTACAAAAGAAATACGTCATCCTATAATATCATGAAAAGTCAACGATATAGAGCATCTAAAGTCGTAAGGAAAATCTCTCCTCGTCACCTATGCTAGCCCCCCAAAAAACATTGCTCCTCCCCCCAAAATATCAGAGCAGGTCATGTTAGAGCTGACTTTCCACTCTCTACAGGGGAGTGTTTCTGTGGTGGAAGAGCAAGCTCACTCTTCCCCTTTAATTTGCTTATAAAAAGCAAATTATAAAAGCAAATTATAAAAAGCAAATTATAAAAAGGTGCATTTCAGAGAAATAAAAAGTAGCCCCTGCCTTTGAGGTGCTTCCCAGGCCTCGAAACATCTCGTGGAGAACACTGAACCCTCTGAACCGCGCCCCCCATGCTCTCTCTGACCCCGAGTCACCCAGGTGCATCTGTCCAGCGTCCCTGACCTTGAATCCTTGGACACTGGGGTCCGGATTCTTCACTGAGCACCTAGCAGTCCTAGTGAGTCTGATCTTGGCCAAAGGTAACTCCCCCTTTCCCCGTGGGAGCAGAGTCTGAATATTCACTCCCTTCCCGAGGGGTGTGTTTGCGCCCCAGGGTTTGAGAAACGCAGCTTGGGACTCCCTTCTGCAGACAGAGGACCCAGGGCAATGGACAGGCATGGCGAGCAGCTCCCACTCGCAGTTGAGACTCCTGGAATATACTAGAAAGGCAGCCTTGGGCGGCTGTCAGCCCGGCCCCAGTAGCTAAAGGAAAGTTGAGAATTCTGAAGAGGCCCGATTTTCACTAAATTCCAGCAAAACTGTGGGGACAACTTCCCACCTGGCGCCTTGGAGCCCCCACGCACCTCCAAGGGGCCCAGATGGATGGGCCTTGCACCAGGTGAGGGGTGAGAGCCGGCTGGGCCCAGGTCAGGGCAAGACGGAGCTGGCTCCCTGGTTTCCTCGGGGCGCGGGGTCCAGTTCTGCGCCCCACCTGGCCCTGCACTAGCACCTTTGCAGGCAGCACCTCCGGGTTCCCGGCCCCACAATGCAGCGCTCGGCTGGCAGGGGTTCAGCTGAACACTAAACGCTTGGCTCCGTTTCAACACGGCTGCCAGGACTTGGCAACCAGAGAGTTGCAGGCAAGCAGCAGGCTGCTAAACCCTTTCCCATTTGTAATTAGATCCACACACCCATGTCTTTGAGCTATCATAAATACACAGATGACACGGAGAGCAGGATCCGGGGCTCGGCAAATACAGGGAGCCCACCCTCCGCCGTGGTGGCCGCCTCACTGAAAGAGTGTACCTGGCGTGCCGGCGGGGCCAGCGAGGACTGGTGAGGGCCCTGCCATGGGCTAAGGGAAACCGGCGTCTGCGGAAGCCTCCGCCCAGGTTCTGGGAACAGGCAGGTCTCCGGACACCTTGCTGTCCTGCTGGGCTGAGAGAGCATGGCCAGAAGAGGGCATTCTTGGCCGTGGCTGGGCTCCTGCAGCCCGGTCGTCGCAGGGCGTGTCTGAGGAGTTGTCCCCAAAGCCACCTCCCCGCTATGCTCACGGATCGCCTGACCAGCCCCCAGCGTGGAAGGTGGGCGCTCTGTCCTGCAAGCAGCTGCTGCTTCGGTCCAAGTTGCTTTGAAACATCTGTCTCTTTAGCTCTCTCTGCCTTGTCTTAGGGTGTCCTTCCTGCGACATACATGACTGCTGCTTCTTATTTCTTCTAAACCTCTTTCCACAAACAACTCTCAGCTTCTCCCTCTCAGACCCAGTCCCTTCTCTCCCCCCCGCTACACCCCTCCCCCTGCTGTCCCCTGTTCCTCTCCTCAGCTAGTGAGTGGTTCCTAAGGAGCAGGGGCAGAAATTCAAGCCTGTCCCTTGGGTTCCTGCATTGGAGAGGTCCGGAAATAGTTGTGACCTCACGGATTGGCTCTGGGGCTACATGATGTCATAGGTGCCAGGCTCCACCCAGCCAGCCCCCCACACCCAGGGCTTCCAGTTACTGGGAGATGCAGAGGCCCAGCTGACAGACAGCAGCGGCCATGGCTGCTTCTCCTAGGAATGCTGTCCCCGCCCTGTCCTGACTCGCTTTTGCCACGAAGATGCCTGTGCCTCTCAGACAGCTCCTCTGGGGAGCCGAGCCCGCTGCGGCCCAGGCCCGTGCGCTGCTGTGCAGGGCCTCAGTCTGAGAGGTATGATCGGAAGGAAATGAAACACTTGAAATGCCAGGAAAGAAGACTCTCAGCTTGTCCCATCTGAGAACACCGAGTTTATAAATAGAAGCATCGCCAGCACCAAACGCGTCGCTGCACACAACCCTCAAATGCGCAGGCGTGGCTGCGTGGCCTGTTTGTGACAAACCCCTGCACACCGCTGTTCCCCCAGGAAACCACAGGACCGGGGGGATTCGCAGCATCAGGCCTCTCCCTGTGCTTCTCTGATTCAGTCTCTCCGAGGTGGCTCGAGAACAGACCATGTTTTACCATGACAACATGTCTTTTACATTTTACCTGCAAACAGGACAGTGGGCTGAACTGGGAGGCCTGGGTCCAGTTCCAAGGGCAGGGACCATTCTAAGCTGCATCAGGCAGGGGCTGGCAGCCCAGGCATCCCCAGTGTCCCCTGCAGTCCCTTCTACTCCCCAACCCCTCACCCCCTTGTCTCCCCACACCTCCAGCGAGGGTGAATTCTCTTTAGTTAGGAGGAGAGCAAGGACGCGAGCTACACACACACACACACACACACACACACACACATATGCACACAGACACACACACATGCACATAGACATACACACATGCACACACACACACACACACACACACACACACGTGCGCGCGCGCACCTGGAAAGAAGAGGACCATGGTGATCACATGGCCTGGAAGCCAGGCTGAGCCCTAGGTACCTCCAAGGTCCTAGCCAGGCTCCTACGGGGAGAATCCGGCTCCTTATTCCTGGGTATTTATACAAGAAGAGGCAGCTCACTTCCATGAGAATGAAACAGTGTAGAATCCAGAGAAGGCCCTTCCTGGGGCAAAAGACATCAGGCTGAGGGCTTCCTGCTTTCTGAGATGTCGCTGGCTGCCACCTGCATGCCCTCCCCCCCATGCACTGAGGGGCCTGCAACCCTGGCCCTTCTTGCGCCTCCGTGGGGCAGGGCCTGGGGCGCGGGAGGGAATGCATGCGTTTCAGGTACCGAAGGCTGTCTTGTCTGCTCGGCTGCTGCAGCAAAGTACTGGGGACTGTGCTTAAACACAGACATTTCCTTCTAACAGTTCTGGAGGCCAGAAGGCCAAGGGCAAGGTTCCGGCTTACATGCTTTCTGTTGGGCGGTCTCTTCCTGGTTTGTAGAGAACCCCTATCTCCCTATCTACTTACAAGGCCTTTTCTCAGCTGTATGCATGAGTGAGGTGAGGCAGTGGGAGAGAGACATTGAGATTGAGATAGAAAGAGAGAGAGGGTCTCAGGGAGAGAGAGAGAGGGAGAGAGAGAAAGAGAGAGAGAGTGCTCTGGAGTTTTGTCTTAAAAGGACACTACTTCTGTGGGATCAGGGATCCACCCTCATGAGCTCATTAACCTTCATTGCTTCCTTACAGTTATCTCACATCCCAGCCACACTGGGTCTCGGGCTTCCACAGTTCAATGTCAGGAGGGTTGCTAACATTTAGGCAGGGGTCCTCAAACTTTTTAAACAGGGGGCCAGTTCACTGTCCCTCAGACCGTTGGAGGGCCAAACTATAGTTTAAAAAAAACTATGAACCAATTCCTATGCACACTGCGGGCCTGGGATGAGTCGGCTGCTAAGCAGGACAGGCAGCGGCACCCGGCGGACCGGATAAATGTCCTCGGCGGGCCACATGTGGCCCGCGGGCCGTAGTTTGAGGACCCCTGGCTTAGTGCATCACAAGGCAGCCCCAGCACTATTGGAAGGAGGTGGAATCAGACTGGGGCTCTGCGTTCCCTCTGCTGCCTACCGGCTGTGGGGCCTTGTGCGAACTAACCACCCTCTCTAAGGCTTGTCGTCCACATTTGAACACTGGGACTAAAACTGTGCTTCCCCGAGAATGAAAGTGTGAAACACACATGAGCTCATGCCTGCAGAATGACGGCCCAGGGAGGTGCTTAAAAACGGAGGCGCTGTGATGGCCACTGATATTATTTCTTATTTGAGATTATTATTCATTAACAACACCCAGAGAGCCTTGTCCAAAGGCTACCTTCACACTCTGCACCACCAACGTTCCCCGCTGCACCTCCTACCCTTTGTCCCCAGTGCTCACGGGCATCACTGAGGAAGTGGGAAGTGTAAGAGCACGTGGCAGTGTCTCCGAAGGGCCCATGGGACTTGAGCGTGCCCCGTTCCAGGAGAGTGACTCCACACCTACAGTCACTTCCCACGGGAGAATCTACGGTCGCTGCTGACACCCTTGTGAATGAACATGCTCACGGCCACCTCATCAGGAAGCTTTCATAGAAGCCAGCATCCTGTGGGGAAAAGACACACATGCACACTCTGCGTGGAAAGCCTGAGGTTAAGATCACGCTGCCGAGAAGTGGCAGAACCCAGGCTCAACAGCCACTCGGTCTCAGGGGGTGCGCTCTGATCGCAGTGGCGATGATGATGCTGCAACACGAAGGCCCAGCTCAGGGCCGGAGCAGGAGCCTGTCTCCTCCTCGCTGGGCTGGGCCCAGGTTCACATGGGTTCTGCGGACCTGGACTCGGGCCACCCGATCGCGCCTCGTGCTGTGAGCGGCTGGGCGTGCTTTGGGGCTGCAGATCGGCCTCTTGGCCACTCGCCATGTGTGGGTTCTGGGTCCGGGCTGAAGCGGCAGGGTGGGGGGGCACCTGAGACCCAGGAGGACACACATCTAGAGCACAGCAGGTGTGCCTGATGGTATCCCATCCGCTGGCGTGGCAGTGGCTCAGCCAAGTCAGGGCCAGGCCCGGGAATGAGGAGGAGGTTCTGAGCACAGCAGGGGAGAGAGTGAAGTTCAGCTGAACCATGAGCAAACTCCCCGGATGCCCTGCAAACAAGGACGGCCAGCAAACCAGAAGAGCAGCAAGCGCTCCGCCTCTGGTGTCAGCAGGTCTTTCTAGTGGTTTCCAGCCACCATCCCTTCTGATTGGTCCATCCCAGTTCTGATTGACTGATTCTCACTCTGGTGATCAGTGTCCAAAAGGACCGGAAAGCACCGGCTCCTTAGGCCTGCGGCCACCAGCACCCATGAGCCTCCACCCAGACCCTCACCATCTAAAGGCAGAGCCCAGCCCCACGTCAGCTGTGACATGGATGTAGTTTCGGAGTCAGGGACCCTGGCGTGAGAATCACATCTCTGAGCCTTCCTGCATATGTGACCTTGGGTAAGCAATGTGACCTCTCTGAACCTCAGGTCTTCAGGGGGATGGCTCCTGGGCTGTTTGGAAGTGCTGGCTATGGGATGAGTCCAAATCAGCCAAGCCAGGGCCTCATTACAGTCAGTCCTCACTGACTCGTCACTCTCTGCCTCTTGTATTACCATCAGAACGAGCTTCTCATCTGTCAACACAGGCTGGGCTCCTGGGAATACTGCAGACCTTACTGAGACTAGATAGCAACAGGCAACACAGAGGCCACGCCCCGGGCAGGGGGTGGGGGAGCTCAGCCTCCTTGGCGACCCATCAGGTGACCCATCACCCTCCTATTTTTGCTCCAGGCCAATCCTGAGGTTAGGACAAGAGGAGGGAATACTAGACGAATGAGGAGCAGAATTCCCGGCTGTCTAGACCCTCCTAGGGCAGACTTTAAAACCGAACCAGAGGGGTTTTCCAGGAAGCTCCCCGCATTCCTGGAACAAGCAGTCTCAATTTCCCACACTGGAGCTATGGCAGCCAGAAAGTCAGCTGTCATCCACCCCTGGGCACCACACACATAAGATGTGAGCATGGGCAGTGTCTGGGGAGATTCGGGGAGAAAGTCAGAGAGACAGCGCTGACTGTTATTATACATAGAAGTGAGTGTGTGTTACTCCTTTTCATAAAAGAAGGAAACGTCCCAAACAAGCATCAGGGTCAAAAATAGAGCCCCTCCAACACAGGAGTAAGGACACAGGATCAGCATGATCCCCTCCCTTAGACAGAACAAAGCATCCATCAAATATTTCCTGAGCACCTACTCTGCACCAAGCAATAAATCAGACACAAGGGCCAACCAGGTGACACAGGCCAGGTTTCTCTCTCCCAAGAGCCTCATTCACTGTCTGCACCTGAGCAGAGAACAAGGCAAGAGTGATTCTATCCATCACCCTAACTGGCCCCGTGGATCCTGTCTTTATTTTTAAAAGACTGTTTTGTTCATCATGGATTTCTCCTTCCCCCCAATAATTTTGAGTTCCAAAAGTACTGAGTTATTCAGGAAACATTGTACAGCATCGATAGCTGCCAGAGGGAACTTGGACAGTCTCCCATCTTTTAAGAGGACCCAGGGTTCACTCATTTGACTCAACACTATAGGATCCAGTTGTGGGCCATGAGCATTGGCATCTGCTTTGCTGTCATTCCATTAGAGACGCTCAGCATCGTGTAGGGAAAAGGCACTACCGGTATCTAAGTTACCACCAGGTTAGTTATTTCTGTCAGTTTTAAGGTGTTTGATTGCTAATATTTCTTTCATGAAGAGTTGTCACTTATACCTGTCTACCGCCTGGAAATGACATCCCGAGGCAAAGCCTCTCCTGTACTAAGTGTCATGAGTACAGACCCAGTCACAGCTCCAACGCTATGTCTGTTGAGAGGCTGAGCACTCGAAACACCAACTGAGGCTAGAATGCAGGAGGCGATGTATTTCACTACCGAGATGCTTCTGACCTATTCAGAAAATACAGAGCTTTTAAAAGCATCACAACCCTAGTTTTTTTTTCCCTTAGAATCTGCAAATACACACTCAAACACGACACTGATCCCTCCTCCACTTGCTGCCAATAGAAAGCTCATTTACTTATCAGTGTCCCACACAAGTGGCTGGAAATTGAGAAATTCCTAAAGAATCTTAATTCTGATCTTACTTCAGAAGAGTATTCCGTTATGAACCCTTGGGGCTACATACATCTTCGTCCCTTCTGAGTCTCCTCCTTCGCTTGCCATTGGCCAAATACCCTACCATTACTGACCCCTTAACCTGAAGCCAAAAAGGCGTTTGAAATACCAGCCAGTCCTCCTCCCAGATTAATTGTTGACAGCCACAAACCGTCCTTTGATGTTCCTAGAAGAAGATGGAAGAAGGCGTAATGAGTTGGTATTTTAATGTGTGTGGTATTTCCCACTTTCTCTAATTCTTTTTTTGCTAAGGTTTGAATTGTTGAGTCAAAGGAGCCTTTGGCAGGAGGAGTGATTATATGTTTCAGAGGTCAGAAGCGTGACCTTATGCTGTGAAAGTGCCTGAAGGTGAAATTGAGCCAAGTTCAAAGGGAAGTCTAATGGACTGCTCTTGATCTAACTTCCTTGAGAATTAGTGCCCTTGGACTATCAAGCTGCTGCCTTGGGGTGTCCAGAATGGCCCTCAAGAGAGGGTCTTTATTTTATTTTTTTAAATTAGTTTATTGGGGCGACATTGGTTAATAGGTTCACATAGGTTTCAAAAGTGACAAAACGGCACCATTCTTCTTGGGCAAGATGGCTTCCTTCCTGAACCCAGCTCCATTATTTATTCAACAACATATGTTTATCGGGCACCTACTCACTGTGTGCTAAGCAGCATTCTTCCATGGGAGCTGTGTTTAGATTGTTTAGTCATGGGACTAATGCTGCCTAACATTAGAAGAAGCCGTTTATTCTTTCCACTGTGTTAATGCCAATCACAGAAGGTGTCTTTGCAAAAACAATGCCAGCTCATTTATGTAAATCATTATTAGGGCCCCATCAAACACCAGGGTCTTTCTTTATTTCACTCTCATTGAGTTGTGCCGAATACCCTTACCCCTAATAATGCTAAAATTTCCCTCTGTTCTTTCCTCCTCTCCACTTGCTTATGCTTCTGTGTTGAACATTCTGTCCTATTTGCTCTATTTTGAGGGCCCAGGAGAGGGTATCAAACATTCATTGCTTCTTCCCTTGGAAAAGTCCCAAAAGTGGACCCAAGAAAGACATCATGTGCTAAGACCCATGTTTCTCATTTCAATTTCAACATCTCCCCCCCATCCATTATGTAGATGATCAGAAATATGGACAAAACAAATTTGATTACGTTTTGCCTACTTGACTAATAAAGATAGGGGGTTATCATGACTGAAAGATAGGAAGGCTCTAGCGAGTCCATAGGATGCCACCGCTGTCTCAGGTAGACCTACATGCAAACTCTCTTCATAGGAAGGAGGTGGCTAGTGCCACAGGTTGTCAGTGTGGCCATTCATACAAACAACTCTAATAAATGAATCCCTTGGGATATCAGGACACATGTCACTCCTGCTTTCATTTCATTGGCCGAAGTATGTCATGTGGCCAAACTGGTCTCAATGGGAATAGGGCCCATATGTTCTCATGAGATAAGGGACTGAACAATCTACAGTGACAGACAGGGATAGGGAAGGGCAGCAAGTATTTGAGCGCATCATTACAGTTTAGCACATTGGCGCATCACAGGTGCTCAGGAAATGCTATTTCACTGGAGAAAACTTATATCGGAAACCCATACTCAAATATGGGCGGCGGTATTACTAAAGACATTGCTCCCTTAATTGCAAAATGTGTCTTTAATGAAGAACTGCTAATGTGAGTTTTCTTAGCTCTAAGTACCCTATCCCTTATTTCATTGGCTACTAGGAAGCTCAGGCCTAAATGAAGACTCCCCTTGGACAATTACTCAGAAATGTATGGAAACCTTTCCCAGCATTGACCTCATGTGTGGCATCATCATATTTTACTCCATTCTTATTTGCTCAGCTGTACTTTTAGTGTGCTGTCTTTTCCATAAACGACTTTAAAAAATGTGGATTATAAACAAATGAGCTTATCTTCCATACACCCTTTGAGGCTGTTTGAAGCTCGTCTGCCCACTGGACTTCACTGTGCTTGTATGTAATGTTTTAGCTGTGCCTTTAAGAAGTAAACGAAAACACATGTGCCAGACAAATCACTCCTTGTCCTCCCAAATGCGCCATGAACTGCCTGATCAAAGGGAAATGAGAGAAGCCACTTTTCAAACAGGGCCCCAGGGTCCCTGAGCCAAACCAGTCTCTCTGGGGCCATGGAGGACAGATCTCCCAGGTCTGCTCTGGCTCGCCAAGGCGCCTGCCGGACCCAGCACCTTTGCCCTCGTCGTCAAGGGGAGGAACCTAGATACAGTCCTTTCTGCTGCTGGCACCGTGGGAAATAATGTCACAGACAAGCCCTGCATCCCCAGGAGACACCTCCTCAGACAGCAGGGAAACAGATAAATTGCTAGTACCCAGGGGGCATGTCTCTAATACAGCCTGTCTGATTTTGTGGATACAGGGCCTGTCTGCTCTCTAAACATAATTTTAGAGCAATCTCATCCTCATGTGTGGGTCCCAAAGAGATCAGTCCAGAAGGCCAGGGTGACCATTTCACGTACCCTTTTCCATGAGTGTCTCTTTCCTGTGTCTTGGATAAAGGCAGAATCACTGACCTTGGTTTAGGTGTTTCCGTATACTGGCTCAGGCCTGCTCCTCATTCTCCACGTCTTGCTCTTCTCTCCTCCTGCCCATTATCAACCAATATCATCAACGTGTTTTTTGGCTCCTTAAACTTCGCATGCTATTGTGGAAGCCCACACCTTTTCAGTTGCTGTTTCCTTGGCCAAGGATGCCTTTTAAATTGATGATGATAGAATGATGATGATAGTGATGATGATGATGATGACGACGGTGATGGTGATGGTGATGGTGATGATGAATATTATAAGCTCTAGCTAAGTCCTATTTATTCTCTATACCCAATACATCACTGGGATCTTTACTGTTTACCCTGGGGATGGAGTGAGTGCCCCTCTGTGTGAACTCAACTGATGCCTCCATCTGTTATAACATTGTGCTTATGAGTCTGGTTACTTGACTAGTCCAAGCCTAACTTTCATATTGAGCTCAGCATTCCTCCCCTGGCCACTAGCTGAATAGCTGGTATGCATGAGGTGCAGAATAAGTGCTTGTCAAATGAATAAGCGGGTAAGTTAATCAGCCCCCGGACAGTTAAAATGGTTCAGTGAGTCACAAACAACAAACCAGCATGGAGACGGCCACAGGGAACAGAACAGGAAGAGGAAACCACTGTGTGAACTGACAGTGTTTACACCAACTCAGGCCCAGGTGAGGGATACATATTTTACTTTGCAAAATGTCCTCCATTTCAGCCATGATGTTGCAAAAGGTAGAATTTCCTCTTTTTTTTATGACTGCATAGGATTCTGTTGTACAGATAGACCACATCTTCTCATGCATTCATCTGTCTTGGACATTCAGCTGCTTCTGTGTCTTGGCTATTGTAAATAAGGCTGCAATGAACACAGGGGAGGGGGCATCTCCTTGAGATCCTGATTTCAACTCCTTTGGATACAAACCCAGATGTGGGATTGTTGGATCATATGGAAGCTCTATTTATAATTTTTTTGACAGACCCTCCATACTGTTTTCCATAAGGATAGCTACTATGTGTTATTAATTATATACAAAACCTAAAATAGTCAAACTCCATACAAGCAGAGAGTGAAATGATGGTTGCTAGGCACTCTGGAGGAGGGATAAAAAGGAAGGTATTAGTCAAAGGGTACAAAGATTCAGTAAGTTATACACGATTAGTCATCCTAGAGACCTACTGGACTGCACAGCATGCCCTAGAGTTACCAATACTGTGTTGCATGCTTCAGATGTTTCTAAGGGCTGCATCTTATGTTAAGTGTACTCATCACAAATAATAGTAATAATAATAAATAAATAAATCCTATATAATAAAAGCCTAGGTGGCACAACGCCCTCGCGCAATGTCATCACAAGATGACCACCACAAGATGGCCACCCTCACATTGTTATAAAATGGCCACCACAAAATGGCCACCACAAGATGGCTAGCAGGGGAGGGCAGTTGGGAGGGACCAGGTCTGTAGGGAAGGGAAATTAGGGGTGACCAGACTGGCAGGGGAGGGCAGTTGGGGGTGACCAGGCCAGCAGGGGAGGATAGTTAGGGGCAATCAGGGAAGTGGTTAGGATATGATCACTGGCAGGCAAAAGTGGTTAGAAGCAATCAGGCAGGCAGGCAGGTGAGTGGTTAAGAGCCAGCAGTCCTGGATTATGAGAGGGATGTCTGACTGCCAGTTTAGGCCCAAACCCACAGGGGTCCCATCTCCAATATCGGACATCTCCTAAGGGGTCCCATATTGGAGATGGTGCAGGCCAGGCTGAGGGACACCTCCTCCCTGCCTCCTGTGCATGAATTTTGTGCACCAGGCCTCTAGTAAATAAATAAGAGGGCAGAAGGAATGTATGGAGGCAATAGATAAATTTATAGATTGGAATTATGGTTTCATGGGTGTACACTTATATCTAAACTCATCAACTTAATTATGTACAGATTTTTGTATGTTAAAAAAAAAAGTCAAGTAGAGAGGCAGGCACTCCCTTCTTCACAGAGTTGGAGGGAAAAGAATGAAGCTGGCTCCAGAGTGTGACCTTTAAGCCCACGACTTCAGACTGTGACCTTTAGCCCATGACCTTTGGCCTTGGGATGCCTCAGGAGAATCTCCGGCCTGGCCCCCAATTGGGCAGGGTGAGGACACACCTGAGATGACAAGGAAGGCTATGTAGGAGCAACACCCTGCATGGGCATGCTTTATCACAGAGAGAACCAATCAGAATACAGTGTCCCCAACAGTCTTAACTGCTAAGCAAACTCTTATTACTGTGGGTGGGAAAGTGTGTGTGGGGAGTGAACCTGAGACAGTGCAGCCAGCTGCCCAGGAAAAAACAGACTGGACTATGTTTCCTCATCATAGAGCAAAGAGAGAGAAGAAGAGATGCTGTCCACTATAAATATCATGAGATAAGCAGTTTAAACTTTTCTATTTACCACATTTTAAAAGAACAAATATAACATGTGACATTGTCTAATAATGTATTTTATTTAACCCAATTTTTCCAAAATATCATTTCAAACCATAAAACATCTAACATTATCAATGAGACATCTTTCTTTCTGGTCTGCATGCTGTGTTCCGACTCCGGGGTGCATTTCACACTCCCACACACACCTTCCTGCAGACCAGCCTTATTTTGAATGATGCACAGTCCCATGGGCTCGTGGCCACAGTGAGCACAGTCCTGGGGAGCATTGGGTTCAGCAGTGCGGTTTTGTGTTGGGCCATGTCTGTGTGTAACTGACTTGGAGGAAATGGGACATCCCCTTCACGGCAAGAAAGAGACCTTGGGGAGAACCAGAGGTTAGAGGGGTGAGACTTCTGTTCTGGGGGCTCAGGGGCCATAATGAGGGTGCCATGGGATCTCAGGTGAGCCCCGCCCCTCTCTGTGTGTGGTCTAAGTCAGCAACTGCCAAGTGCACAGTGTGGACCAGGTCCTGATGGTCTCTTCTTAAAGATGCCTCCATGTGTCTCATAACCCTCATAACCATTGGGGAGTTGGATGGATGGAGACTCTGAGGCTCAGGTATGTCCGACACAGTATCAAGGACTATGTTCCAGCAAGCCCCAGAGTCCAGGGGTTAGGCCCGGTCTGTGTCCAAACCCACTGGCTTGTGAGCCATGCTTAAAGGCCACCCTTTGCTTGTTACTCAATGAAAAGATGCTGGAGCTTTGAAATGTGTCAACATAACAGATCTTACTGGCAGAACCGCTGCAAGTGGCCACCTTACCAGCTAGATGCCTCTGTCCCACGCCACTTCCTGCCTTCTCAATTAACAACTGCGCGGGCGCCTTTCATCCTATTTAGGGCAGAATAGAAACACACTTCAAACAGTCTTCTTCCCTCTGCCTCTCTCTGCGCAGGCTGACGTGGGCTCTCGGGCATTCACAGAGAAGCTCCTTGTCATTTTCTAAGAAGAGGAAAAGGGGAAAAATATCAAAACACCAGGCAGGTTGTTATTGCAGCCTCAGAAATAGCAACGGGAGCTGACTTAAATCGCTGGCTCCCCAGAAGCAGGAGCACTCCTCTAATGCATTCTCAAGCTACCCTGCTCCCTGCAGGTCCCTCTCCAATCTGCTCCACCCTGTGGGTCCCCAATCACTTCTTCTGCTGTCCTCAGACTACTGAGGTGGAGAAGGCCCATGCACCAGGGTCCTGGTCCCAGGTGGGATCTAGAGGAACTGTTTAAAGTATGGATATTGTTCTCACAGGCACCTAGTTTCAAATCCAGGTTCCCCACATAGCATGGGACTTTGAGATTGTCTTTTATTATGTCTTCGTCTCAGTTTTCTCTCCCTAAGTGGCATATTAACAATCATACTTCTCCCCAGGGATGCTGTGAGTATTAAATGAACTGTGCAAGGAGTGAACCTAGCAGAACCTGGTGCAAGAGGCATGCTCACTGAAGTCGAGTTATCCTGGACATTGTGGTGGGAAAAATACAGATATGGGGGGTGTCCCAAGAGACACCTTAAAGCCATGTGAACATGCTTATCACATCTTCCTCAAAAGGGCCAACTTACCACAGATTAAAAAGAAATGGTAAGCCCGGCTGGTGTGGCTCAGTGGTTGAGCGGTGACCTATGAATCAGGAAGTCATGCTTTGATTCCCAGTCGGGACATATTGTCAGGGTTGTGGGCTCGATCCCCAGTAGGAGGCATGCAGGAGGCAACTGATAAATGATTCTCTCTCATCATTGATGTTTCTCTCTCACTCCCATCACAAAGCCCTCCTTTGAGCCTTCTATTCTCCAGAGATTTCCTTGCCTCCTGTCCACTTGTCTTTGCCATCCTCTCCTTTTCTATGGTCTCCCTGAGCTCCACTCTGCCCTGGCTCTCAACTCAGTCCCATTTGGAATATCAGCAAGCCAGCTGGTGTCTCTTGACCATAGAGAGCTTCTGGACACCGAATAGGACCCACCGACGTGCTCATCATGATTATGGATACATGGTTCCTGACCCCAAGGAACTGGAAGTCTAGAGGGGAAGACAGACATGCAAAGTATGAGTGACTAGGAATAAGGAGAGATCTTTGTTAAGCAAAGCGTACAGCCACAGTCCAAATAAGGCATAGCTTTTGCAGCCTGAAGATGGCAAACTGAGCTTGATAGAGAAGGGACATCTGAGCCTTCAAATGATGTATATGAAGGAATACCTCCAACTGAAAAAGGAGGTATTCTAAACAAACCAGGATATGCCAGGGCATAGACTTGTGGAAGGGGGAGGGATGTTCTCAAAATTCAAATTGTTCAGGACTGTTTTTGAGCACCTGGTCTTTCCTGGGAGAAGAGGATGAGAGATGGTGGGAGTGGGAGCTGAAAGTTAAGGGAAGGCTTGGTTGAGCATGTTCATGAATTTGAACTTGATCTTGAAGGTAATGAGAGGAAACTGAAGGATTTCAGACCAAGGGATGGTATCTTGATTTCTATTTTTTAAAAAATATAAATCTGACTGCAGGGTTGTTGAAGAAATGGTGAGATTTTAGGAAGAGACAAGAGTTTGTAAGCAATTTGGGGGATACAGGTGAGAGAAGGATGGAATGCCATCCATCTCAGAAACCCAGCAAATGAGATAAAAGGAGCAACCGGAAGGTAATACTAGTACATGCACTTCACTTGTGAGCAGAGAGATCCCAGTATCACAGCTGTGAGCACCATGTGGCTTAGCCTACGCTATGACAAGATGTCGCCCAACAGACACAGGCTTCTGTGATAACTGGGAAGCTATCCACACAGGCTTCCTGGGGGTATGACCAAGTGCTATTGGGTTCCTGTTAGACACCAAAGTCATTGTTCTCTCCAGGGTAACCCTAACTCCCAGTGAGGGCTCAGAATTCTCAACGGAGCCCAGTAATGTGACCAGCCATCCTTCCTCTGGGTTTTTCACTTCCTTTTCTTCTGATCTTTCTCATCTGTCTAGTAAGGAACCAAGGTAGGCAGGTGGAGGAGGGGATGCTGAACTTGACTTCTTCTGTGATTAGCAGCACCAGGTTCAAATTTATGAGTCCCAGGAGCAGAAGGCTAATGAGTTAAATGCCCTGATTTAATTAAGCCACCTAATGGTTTTGGCTTACATAAATTCTCACCTGATCAGTCCAGCATCTCTTACATACATTATCACTGGCACTGCGCAGGAAGACAGCGCATTAGACCCAAAAATGCGAAGCAGATCCTGGTCTTTAAGCACTCAGCTGAGAGCTAGAGAAGAGGACAAATCCAAGTGGTCTCAATACCTGAATCTCCGATGGTCTCGATGTGACAGTCTGCCAAAGACAATCAATGTCTCCAGGGCCTGGCTGCCTTCTGGGGGTGGGAGACTCAGACTCTGTGATCCATTACTCTGCTTTCTACAAACCCATCTTTTACTCAAAGATGAAGTCAAGTACAGTGAACTGATTCATGGTTCAGGTGTCAGAAACATGGGATTGAGTTGCTTACTAGTTATGTCAACTCAAGAAGTCACTTTACCTCTTGGCTTCCTGGGTTTTTAACAGCAAAGTATGCCCTACAGTACCAACATCACCACAGTACCAGCATCATCATATGGCTGTGAGGGTTAAAGAAGGTAACAGGCATAAAATGCGTGTCTTCATAATGCATGCTCATTATTGTAATTCTCCAAGGTACAGGAAGCAGAAGTTGAGCCTGAACTCCTAAGATGGTTGCTGCAATATATTCAGACGAGAAAGATCCTGTGTAATTTGACAGTGGAGGCACGCTGGCAGATTGTAAATCAATCCAACTAATCTCTCCAGCAATGATGCTAAAAGTGCATTTGGTGACCAGAGGGTTGAGGTTATTTGCCCAGCCTCATAACTGGGCAAATAGGTCTCCATTTAAGAATTCCAACTTTGGACTCTACACATTACTCTTCTCTTCTTCTTTTTTTCCACTCCCAAGCCCAGGGGAATTAAAAATAAAAACAAAATTTAAAAAGTATTCTACATAGACAAGTAGGCGGGACCTTGGGGGTCATAAGGTGAGGTCAGGAAGTGGAAAAGGCAGAAAATTATGCAAAGCGGATTTGAAAAGTCTGCCATTTAGTCTGCCAAAGTGGATTTGAAAAGTCTGCAGAGCCATTTAGTGAAGAGGACAAACAGAGCTCCTCACTACATTCTCTTTTGTGAGAGATGCTCCTGTGCTCCTAAGGGTTACCCTGAATCAAGCTCCGTTGGGATCATGTACAGGAGCCTTACTTCCAAAAGACGAAATATAGAATGGCTATAGCCCATTCTAGAAAGTTGCTGCTGTTAACTTCATCAAAATGATGGCATGACATATTTGGAGCTTCCAGGGACAGATCTCTGTGGCTCAGTGCGTGGCGCTGTGTTGGTTGCATTGATGAAGACTGCAAAACACAACTAGCAATGTCGGAGCTCCAGCCCAAGAATTCCAGGGAAAGGGGTCGGGGTGACTGGACACTGGAGGCTGTTGGCCACTGCCATGTGGGTCTCCTTACCCTTGCTCTGAGATCAACATACAGGATTTTATAGGTACAGGCCCGGGAGTATGCTCACTGTGCATGATGGGGCAGGAGAGGGAGCATTCTTCGATTCTGCTGAAGAGGGAGTCTCTATTCTTTGAATCCCTAAGGAAATGTTCTAGCGATGACACTGTGTTTGGAAACATTTGAAGTACCTTTCAGAGGTCCCTCTAGGAAGACACCAAGATATGTCAGTAAGGAATGAAGACCCTCAGACAAGGCTTGAACTCTTGGCAGATCAAATGTCAGTTATAGGGGTCTTTCTGGAAGTCTGTGGATGGAAATCAAAGGCAGGTTCTGTTCGAGTGGCATTCAGCAAGCATACCTCAAGCGCTCGGCATGTGCTTGGCACAGCGCCTGCGCCCCCAGGGGGAACCAGAGGGAGGACATGGAAGGCAAGATGCCCTGAGAGCTGTGGGGAGCGTGGCAAGTGAGCTGGTGATGGACCGAGTGCCTCTACGTGAGCTCTTTGTGAGTTCCATCCTCACAGTGCCCCAGTAAGTTTAGGTTAGCATCCCAGTTTTACAGAGAAGGAGACTGAGGCTGTGAGAGGTTACACAAGTTGCTTCTGTGTGACTGACAATGACAGAATAACATAATAATCATGGAAAGCATCATATATGCCACTTGATTGCTCACCGCCCTGAAATGCCAAGAGTGTTATGAGTATTTATACTTGGGTAGGACATTCTTGTCTCTGATGCTGAGTACTGTACTATACCCTCATTCTGAAAACGTGATTGTTTTATCCAAACAATCAGCCAGTAACAAGAAATATAGAAAAATAGATGGATAGATAGATAGATGATAGATGATAGATAGATAGATAGATAGATAGATAGATAAACATATGCTTGTCACATCAAACTTGAGCCCATTCCCCAAGCCAGATCATTTTGAAAGGCTGAGAAACCACATCCCTATCCCATAAGGTCAGGGCATGTTCTCCTGTCCAGGTTTCTAGACCCCTACAGGCAATTTCCCTATCAAACCCTGATGCTTCAAGTCTGGATGGATTTTGCCCCCTCCGGATACCATCTGTTCATTAAAGTCATCATTACTTCTCCTTGTTCCAAAGAGCCCCGGGCAATCTTCAAATTGTCCTGAACTAGAGAAAAAGCTGCCATAAGTTGAAAGACCAAGCAGTGTTCATCTTCTAGAAAGGGAGGGCAGGGGGAGGAGAAAAGGGAAGGAAGGGAAAAGAGGAGGAAGGAAGGAGGGGAGGGGAGGGAAGGGGAGGGAGGGGGAGGAAAGAAGGAAGGAGGAAGGAAAAGGGAAAAAAGAATAGCCAAAGCAGGAGTTCTCTATCTTCACATGGACTGTGAATTCGGATTCAGGACTGATTTTGCAGAAACTACAGCGTGCTTGCTGTCTTGTGCATTGGCATTGGGGGCAGGTTATTAATTTGCTCCCTGATAGGACTGTCTTCATCATGGAGCTGCTGTGATACTGTCTATAATGAGTCTTGTATTTTCTTCTTCTTTCTATCATTTTTTGTGTGTTTGTGTGTGAACATTCAGAAACAGAGACTGGCACCTTTCAGCATCCTGCCATGTATTTTTTAGAATAGCTTTATTTAACTGGAAGAGTGAGCGAGGCATTTTTATCCATTGCAGAGGAAAGCTAGGCTTGGGCAAGCGCTGACACACTGTGTATTTAGTTACTGCTGAAATCTGTGGGCCTCATGGGGCTTCTCTCCTCCCTCCCTCTTCACAATGAAATATACACACTCCCTCTCCCTTCTGCCCCCCCTCCCCCCGCTGCGGCAGGAAGCATAGCTGGTCCTCTCGTGCATCCAGGGACCCTGTCCTGCCAGGGACTCTGACACACCTAAGGACCATGCAGGGGAACCACAGCTGTATGAAGACAGGAAAGACGAGTACCCTTGGGGTAGGAGCCATTGTGAAGTTAAGTTGTCATCTAAGTGTCTTGGTGCTTTTATGTTCATCATGTGCTTTCCTGGAAGGAGGTGAGCACAACCCTTAAATAGCAAGCTCAGAAAACGCCAAGAGTAGACTTTTAAAAATTCTGGGAGACATTTCAATGGCAGAGTGTACAACACTCAGGATATTAAGGTCTTTTTCCCCCAGGCAAATCAGAGCAACATGACTCATTGATAGAAACCTAAGCTGAGGAGCTAATAGAGATGGCTTATCTATCTATCTATCTATCTATCTATCTATCTATCTATCTATCTATCATCTATCTACCTACCTATCTATCATTTATATATTTATCATCTATCCATAATCTATCTCTCTGTCTATCTATCTGTGTATGATGAACCTATGTATCTATCCATGGATCATCTATTTATGTATGTATCTATTTTTCCATCCATTCAGCCAGCCAGCCAGCCAGCCATCCATCCATCCATCCATCCATGTATCCATCCATCCATTCATTATCTATTGATTTATTTATCATTTATCTATCATCTATCTATGTATCATCTATGTGTCATGCACCTATGTATCTATTTGTGTACTATCTATCTATGTACTAGTATGTATCTCTCTATCCATTCATCTATCTATCCGTTTATCTGTCTATCTATCTATCTGGGCTGGGGCATATAAGCAGTTTGAGGAGAGGTACCTGGAACCCTCTGTGGTGGGGCTAGAAATCCAATGGCCTGCAGACAGGCAGGTAACACAGTGGAAGCCTTGGGTCCTGTGAGACCTGAGAAGGCTATGAATGCACTCCATGTTAAGGGGGGCAGCCACTGTGCACACAGCCCTGTCAAAGATGACATTAAGAATCCATGGGGTTCTAGGCTGCATCGCCCCTCTAATTTTAAAGACAAATTTCATGTAGGTTCATATCAAAACTAACAACAACATTTTGGTTTGCCTGGGGCCAGCCGTGTTCATGGCCATGTTCAGATAATAATAATAACAACAATGATAATAATAGCCATTATCATCAATGACTATGTGGAGTCATCTTGGGAGGAAGCGTTGAGTGGCACATGGATGTTCAAACTGGCAGGCGCCATGTGAATTATGGCCTTTACAGCTCACCGGCCATTTTCACCTGTTCTCTCTGTGCCTCTTCACTGAGCAAAAACACCCCCGGACTTCTCAGGTCATGCTAGGGACTGCAGGTGATTACACGGGAAGCACCTGGCCAAGGACATGAGACAGACGTTCTGCACGGTCCCTGGATGTCAGCTGTCAGTGTCAGTGTGGTGGTGGCCACTTCCATGAGAAGATCACCCATTGGACCTTCCAGGAGACTGAGACCCGTAATCCCCATAGGCTTATTCAGTAATGAAAGCCAATGATATGGACTAACCCCTCTGTGCATCATGATTGCTCAGCACGAGCGCACGCGCACGCGCACACACGCACAACCAGCACTGTCACACTTTTTGTTCAGTTCTTGTTCATTCAGAAGTCTATCAAGTGTGTTTTTATCACCACGTTATTATTTCTCCTGTTAAATAATTATTTTAAATAAACCAAGATCAAAATATTTTGGAGATAAGACCCCTCCCATAGTCAGCATCCTTTCATGAAGCCCTTGCTACTAAGTGGCCACAGATGTCAGCATTTTCTAAATAGAAATAATTCTATATATTGCTTTGCCCAATCTCCTATTCTTACAAATTGGGAAACTGAAATCATTTGTCTCTGCTTTGAAGAGACAAAAATTCCTGAAGCAGCCCTAGCCGGCTTGGCTCAATGGATAGAGCATCGGCCTGCGGACTGAAGGGTTGCGGGTTCGATTCCAGTCAAGGGCATATGCCTGGATTGCAGGCTCAATCCCCAGTAGGGGGCGTACAGGAGGCAGCTGATCAATGATTCTCTCTCATCATTGATGTTTCTATCACTCTTTCCCTCTCCTTTCCTCTCTGAAATCAATAAAAATATATTTAAAAATTCCTGAAACAAATAGTCAAATCAAATTCACTGCAATATGAATGAATTTATGCTGATTTTGATATTCCTAATTGTTATCTGAAGACAATTTAATCATCTATAAAGAAATTATTGAGATTGTCAGCTTCTTTTTTTTTAAGTAGAAAGAAGCAAGGTCTTTTTAAAAGTATTTTTATTGATTTCAGAGAGGAAGAGAGAGATAGAAACATCAATGATAAGAGGGAATCATTGATTGGCTGCCTCCTACAGGTTGGACCAAGCCCGAAACCCAGGCATGTGCCCTTGACTGGAATCGAACCTGGGACCCTTCAGTCCACAGGCTGATGCTCTAACCACCAAGCCAAACTGGCTTGGGTGATTGTCAGCTTCTTATCACAACAGCTTAGAGCACTTGCTGTGTGACCATCAGGAAATCTGTTCATCTCTCAGTATCTCATCCAAAAATTAAGGTTTGATGCCCTGGCTGGGTATGGCTAGAGCATCATCCCAATATGCCAAGGTTGCGTGTCAGGGCACATACAAGAAGCAACCAATAAACGCATAAATAATAGAACAACAAATGGATGATCTCTCTCTCTCTCTCTCCCTCCATCCCCCTTCCCATCTTTCTAAAATTCAAATTAAAAACAATTAAGGTTTATGATCAAAGCCTCCTCTCCCCACCCTCCACCCCCCCCCCCCCCCAGCTATAAAACACCTTGAGTTTCACCGCCACCATTTGTACTTCTGCAGTAACCTGGAGTCCAGCACTTTGACCATGTGACCCACGTGACCTCCAAAGTGGACTGCCAATCAAACCCCTGCCAGGGTCACTGCCTTAGATGAGCAGCACAGAAATATGTCCACCTTGTAAAATCTCTTTCCTTGTTGTGGCTATTTTCCCTCAATTATTTCCTGTCGCTCCGAGAAGCTGAAGGGCATCGAGTGTCGGGAAAAGCTCCAGGAAGACACTGTGTAGGTGAGAAAAGGCTTCCTCTCCACGAATGACGTTTCCTTTAGGAGTCCCATGTTAGTTTACGTTTGGCAGTGAAAGACTTGGATCTACATTTACACAACACGTAGCACACAGTTGCATCAGCTGGTGCACACACACCCACATCCACCCTGATTGCCATGTTCAAGGCCCGACTAAGACACCAATGCCACGCCCACGCTGCCTTCCCTGGGGTCCATCTAGAAGCATTTCTGTTCCCCTGCCTGGCCCCCTCAAACTCCCCGGAGCTCTACCTTGGTCTTTCTCATTGATAGATGTCTAATTCGATATGTAGTTAGAAAGTAGTGCGGTGTACTTCCAAGTCTGTGGACACTGATCATTCTGACCTGGTTTCCATCATGGTTTTGTCACGTAATGTGGCATCAGGTACTTACTGAAGGTAAATAAATGGGGTTCTCATCAGGAGAATGGGCGTCATGGCATCTGTCGTTTATAGTCTTGTGGAGATCTAAAAGGTGGAGAGAGCCTAACCCATCAGAGCCTTAAATATATATATATATATATATATATATATATATATATTCTAGACTGACCGGCATGGCTCAGTGGTTAGTATCATCCTATGAATCAAGAGCTCATGGTTCGATTCCCGTTCAGGGCACATGCCCGGGTTGTGGACTGGATCCCTGGTGTGGCGCGTGCAGGAGGCAACCAATCAATGATTCTTTCTCATCATTGATGTTTCTATCTCTCTCTCCCTCCCTCTCTGAAAACAATGAAAATATATTTAAATATATATATATATATCCCCCATCAACCCTACCCCAGTGCAGGCTCCTTGGTGGTGAAGTTAATGTCACACCCATTTCTAATCCCTGCAGCACTATGTTGTAGAGAAAAGGAGAAATACTTCATAAATGTTTGTTGAATGAATGTGTAACTCTATTGCTATTCATTTCTAATTTCATATTCACTAACTTTTGAATCAAATTGAGTTTTCAAGGTTCTACCCACCACTATCTGTGATGTGGGCAGTAAAATAAATTGAATGTAACAATATGGGGAAATTAGTCAGAAGGCCTTATGTTACTCGGAAATGAAATGAATCAGATCAAATTTTCAAGACTCTACCCATGAATTATCTGTGATGTGGGTAGTAAAATAAATTGAATGTTAAATTATGGGGGAATTAGGAAAAAGACCTGAAATGGCTCGGTAATGAAAATGGATCCTTTTGTACATGAGCATATAAACGATGGCTAGACCTGAAGGCCGTGTGCTGTTTGCTTTCTCAGTTGTGTTATTCTTCACCTTTCTCCCAACGTCTTATTGGATTCTTGAAAGTCATTCTTTGTGCGCTTACATGACTTCAAAACATCTGCTGCCTTGGGGTTCAAGCTGTGCATTAGGGCTCTGAGAATGTGCAGTGAGATTTCTGAGCAGGCCTCGCATCTGAATAACGCGGTAGGAAAAGCAGTAGAAGCCTGCTCTTTTATGAGAATGCTACAGCCATCCTGAAGGGTTGGCAACCCTATTCCTTTACAATTGCCTTGTTGTGCTGTTTCCTACCAAACTGTCCTTTTGTGATGCACATCTCGTTAAGGGACACTGGTCCATCTGAGCCAAGGGATCCAAAGTAGACACTTGCAGCCTTTAATGTTCAGTGTAGATGCCTTCTTTCCAGCTGGGGACCACGCACTGCAGTGGCTGAAATTGTCCCATAGTCTGGGAAGCCCCCATGTCTATCCTGAGTCCTATCCCATCACACTCGGAGCTCAGGGCTCAGGCTCAGAGCCCCTGCCCAGTCCAGTCCACACATCGTCTTTGTGATGCGTGCCCACTTGGCTTTGGACTCCTGCCCTCCTGATTACAATGCCCCAATGCCCCTCCACAGTGCGTTAGCACCCTCCCTCTCTGCCATGAAATCCACTATCAATTTATAGCCACCTCCGTGTGACCTGGAAAATCTCATTCTCAGCTCCCCTGGGCAGACTTCCAACTTCCCTAGAGCCTGTTGACCTTGTCCTCCCGGTTCCTCCTGAGTCCTGACAGCATGAACCAGAGAGAAATTAAGAGCTTCCTTTAAACACTATCACTAATGGTGGATATAAATAACACGGCTTGAATGAAAATGAATCTTAGGGTGAAACTGGAATATTTTATGTGACATTCACAAGTGCTAAAAATTTGGGAAACTTCCTGCCTTCCATGTAGCAGACTTACTCAAACCTAGTGGTACAATGGGGAGCAGAAGCAAACAGAGAAATACCACAGGCCAGATGAGGGGCATGAGCTTGAACTCTAACCTCAGCCTTTCCCCTGAGCAGTTCTGCTTTGGGCAATCCATGATGTTGGGGAGTTCTTGGCCACAGTTCATGGTGAAGGCATTCTAGTCTTTCTTCTGAACTCAACCCCAGTGTGATCATTCTTAACAATATTTTCCTATCGGCTGGCCAGCGTGGCTCAGTGGTTGAGCGTCGACCTATGAACCAGGTGGTCAAGGTTCAATTCCCAGTCAGGGCACAGTTTGATTCCCAGTCTGGGTTACAGGCTCAATCCCCGGTGTAGGGTGTGCAGGAGGCAGCTGATCAATGATTCTCTCATCACTGATGTTTCTATCTCCCTCTCCCTCTCCCTTCCTCTCTGAAATCAATAAAAATATATTTAAAACACAATAATAATATTTACCTGTCAAAGAAGAAAAATGAAAACCCAGGGAACCTCAGAGACAAAAATAATCACCTTGATGGTGGAAGCAGCCCCCACCACCATGGGTCTCTTTGGAGGCTGTTGGGAGAGGGAATAAAGCCTCAGATGAGATGCAGTGGGTGCCTGGGATCAGGGCTGTCGCTACTTCAGGAGCGTAAAGGTCCCCTCTGTCTTTCACTTTGGAATCCAGCTCATTATTTTAAACAATGGGAGTTGTTCATTAAAGTTAGGGAATTATTATTCACCACAACCACGTCATATTCTCTGCATGTCTGCATAAATTCAGCCAAATGTAGAATGGGAAAAGGATGAAAGGGACACAGAGGGTGTCTAGGTATATGACCAGAGTCAACCTTTGCCCCTGGGACTAGAGTGTCAGCATACATCACACAAGACCATCAGCCCCAAAGTGTTCCACGTTCTCTTCCAACCAAAATGCCTCGGTCCATGATCTTGATGCCATGTGGAATGGAATCCCCAGAGTAAACGGACCCACAGCTTGCCCTAGAATGTGTCCATTTCACCTTTGGGGTACATAAAATCAGGGTGGGTGTGTCACCCTAAATGAGAAAGCCAAGAGTGCACTGAAACATCAGCTGTGTCAGTTCTCTGGGGAGTGGGAGACATACAGAAGCTCTTTTCAAGTGACAAAGGACAAACCAACAATGCTCACCTTTGGAGTTGCCCCAGACCAACTCTGCCGGGCAAGGCCATGGCCACGAGGCTGTTCCCCTGACTGTTACTACAGATTTCTGCCCACCACCAGCAGCAGCCTGTGCTTCCCTGGGGGGTTCTGCAGCCTGGGGCGCCAGGATGTGCTGTCCTGTTCATACTGCAGCTTAGCTCCATGGGTGACTGGGCCCTGGAGACCCACCTCAGTAGCAGGGGAAGAAAAGGAGTCCAGGAGAAGTGAGATCAAAGATGGAGAGAGTCCAAGCTAAAAGATGATACATCCGGGAATTATTTTTCTCTTGTAATAAGAATTTTCCTACCTACAGAGGATTCTGGAAGTAGGCTGGTGCGGGGCTGATTCAGAAGTTCATCAAGGTCCTCTAGGACCCTGGGTGTTCCCGCCTTTCTGCTCCACCATCCAGAGCAGGTACTGGTAGACAGATGTTCCCTCCTGCTCTCAAGGTGGCTACAGTGGCTCCGAATATCACATCCTCTTGCAGCAAGGTGCAAAAGCAGTAAGAGACCATCTCTCTCGCTCTTTCTCTTTCTTTTCGAATATGTGACAGGCATTCATTTACGGGCATTACCTATAGCATTTATTTTATCAATTCTCCTGAAAACTTGCCTTTTTCCCTAAAGATAAGATGAATGAATCCATCAATTTTACCATTCATCCATCTATTCATCCATCATCCATCCATTCAAACAACCATTATCTCAATAACACATTTCTACTAGATTTTGGGTTAGACCTTATTTATTTTTTAAAATATTTTTTATTGATTTCAGAGAAGAAGGGGGGGGGCGAGAGACAGAGAGAGAGGAGAGAAAAATATCAATGATCACAGAGATCCATTGATTGGATGCCTCCTGCATGCCTCCTACTGGGCATGTACCCTGACCAGGAATTGAACCATGCCATCCTGGTTCATAGGTCGGATGCTCAACCACTGAGCCATGCTGGCTGGGAGACCGTAAGGATCTTGAGATGACTCAGGTAGATTCCCTCTTGCTCTTCTGGACCTCATGCTCCTGGGGGAGATGCACATGGAAATATCACCTAGTGCGGCATTGTGTGTGCTGTCATATGTGTATGTCCACTAAGTAGCCGGAAGCCAGAGGGACAGGGCTAGGTCTCTCAGCTCCAAGAATAATGTTACTAAGATGGTGACTCTATCCTAGAGCAGGTGGTTTACTGTCTCAGAATTGCACAGTAAGACCCTTTCTTCAAGTCCCATCGTAAAGAAGCATGGCGCCGAGCAAGCTTGGGATTCCCTTACAGGTGTCTAAAGCTAACATTCAAGTCATTCTCCCAGGCTCTCATTCTAAACTAAAGATAGGAGGCTGCCACTGTCAACCCACCTCAATTTCAGAGATACACAATTTCTCCTGGAGTCCACACTTTCTCTGCAATGGCCCACTTTAAAGGGCAAGGCGATGCTCGGGGTATGAGGGATTGTGTTTTCTTCTTACCTTTGGGGAGAAGAGGGCAGAAAACACCCATTAACACCCCGTGGATAGGGCTTATCTAGAAACAAAGAGAAGCACTTGGGACTCCCTGTTTGGAGGTGAATAAGACTCTGTTTGGGGGAGAGGCATTTAGAGAAAGTCTGCAGGGAAACCAGATTCATGGCTGTCTCATTGTGTGACTAATAGGATTTGCAGATTTCACTCTTCAGTGTGTGACTACCTCCACTCCACTGCTTCCAACAAATTAAAATTAAAGAGTAAACGCCCTAAATGCCTACTTCCAGTTGATTTGTTCTTAGCTACATATCAGTGAAAATTGTATTTTAATTTTGACTTTTCTTAAGAATAAATAGTCCAACTGCTTTATCTCTTCAGCTCCTCCATTAAAAGTCCATCTAAATGCAATCAGCTTTATTAGCTCGCACAAATATTAAATTTATTCCAAAGGTGAGTTATCATTGTGTAATTCCATGGCCTAGCACTTGCTGTAGATTCAAAATGTCTCAAAAGTTCAGCTTAGCAATACATTCTCAACAGTTCGAAGGCTAGTTCTGAGCTCTAGTCTTCTTTTTTTCTTTCTGAACAAGCATCTTGTGGCATAGTACTGTAATTCATTCCTTAATTCATTCACTAATTTATTTCTTCCATTAATTTATTCTGCAGGCATTTACTTAATCTGTATCTTATAGCCATCCCCCTCCCCTACACACACACACACACACACACACACACACACACACACACACACAAGGGCAGACATTTGAATGAAGCAGTGTGCATAAAGCTGGACCAGCCTGGCTTGATTTAGCTCATCCCTCCTCAAAAATACTAAACAAACAAAAAATCAGGACATGAAAACCATGTCACATCCTCATCCGGGATAGATCACACAGATCTGCCTTTACCCAGAAGGCCTAGCTCTACCAAGGGCTGCAAATGTATAGACGGATGGGCAGCCTTGGCCCTTGGCCACATCTTGCTGATGCTAAGTGTCCTGGAAACCCCGTGCTCCAGCTTCGAGAGAAGCATGTCTTCTCTGGATGCCCATCCACTTCCCAAGTCCAGGAGGAGACCTGGAGATGACTGTGAGCTGTGATCTCATTTTCAATCGCAGAATTGCTGTCTAGGGCTCAACATGAGGCATTTCTCCAAAGTCTTACGTACTTACAAGTCTTTCTTCCCCTCTTAAATTGCCTGGAGCCAGGCTTTCATCTCGACTTTTAGCCAAGAGGCACCTGCTGAAATATTCATCGGCAGAAATTGTGCCATGGGTGCTTTTCCCTATTTGTCCACTTGTACATCATTAGACCGAGGGTGAGGCAAATGGAAATGGAGTTTGACACCAGACAGTGTTATCCACTCAACTCCAGGTAAAAGGCAATTAACCCTTTTAAACAAAGGAAGTACTGAGAACAGACCTTTGCAGACATTATCTACTCATCCAGGCATCAGTTATTCCTGGAAACTATTCATTATTTCAGTATACTTTATTGAATGTCTACTGGGCGGGCGTCCCAATGCTGGACACTCGGCAAATCCAGATGAATCAGATTTAGTCCCTGCTCATCAATCTCACAACCTAAGGCAACACCACAATAGGGCATGTGTGGTTACGAAGTTGGGTGCAATGGCGTGTAGAGCATGACTCCCATTTAAGGACGGGCAAGGGTGATGGGTGCAGCCTTTTGGAAGCGAAGAGTATGTAAGCTGATTCTTGAAGGCTAATGCATGGTTTTCATTTGAAGAGGAAGTGGGTGGCAGGGTGGAGGTTTGGGAGATGTGCAGAGGAAGGGACAGACTCCAGGTAGAATCAACAGCAGAAGCAAAGACAGAGATGCCAGAAGAGGCGTCTCTATCCGTGTGACTAAGAGCAGCCCCGGGTTGATGATGGACAAGGTATCATTAGGTGATGAGAGACCTACCAGGAACACCAGCCGGGTTCAAGTCATGGCCTGGCCTGCACACCAAGGAGCTTGAACTCTGTCCTTTATTTCTTGGGGGCAAAGGGGTAGAAGTGATGTGCTGTAAGCAGAGGGAGATGGTAGTTATATTATGCTTTGGAAATATTATTTCCCCTTCAGTGGGAGCAAATGTTGCCAAGAGAAGATGAATCAGGAGGCTGTTAAAAGAGTCAGGGAATAACAGGGTTATGAATGATGGTAGAGATAGTGTGGATGAACTGAAGGACAGAAGTTCAATCACACTTAGAACTTTTAAAATTCATTGCAACGGCCCATCACTGAGCCCCTGATCCTATTCTAGGTAAGAGCAGGGAATAATCTATTAGGGACAGAGTCTATTTTCTTTCGCACAATTTAACTTCCTAAGTGGATTTAGTGATCCTGCCTAGTTTTTCAGAAGAATCAGATGGTGATCATGGGGTTCAGAAGAAAAGAGATGAAAGAATAGTACTGGTCATTCACCAAAGGCAAGATGGTTGAAAAGCAGAGAATGGATCCTTTAAAGTTTCATGGATGTGGGCTCCATGAATGTGGATACAGCCTCCATCCAGCCCTCATATGGCATTTCTGGTTTGTCTTACGCTGGTAAGAATCACGTGAGTTTTTCAAATCTCCTCGGATGAAGGCATGACTGAATCAACTCAGACCACAGCAGCAGCCCAGAGGGTCTAAGGCAGAGATGGCTGTCCCGTTTGATGTCCATGGCCCCATCGAAGAAGGCCAGCTCACATGCCAGGTGGCTTTTTAACAAAGCAAATCTCTGATTACTGGCTCCACGAGGCTGACACTTATGCGAGAGAAACTATTTATTTTTCACATTTTCTCTGTAATGTGGATGATATAGGCCGCATTGCCGGTGAGCCCCATAGGCAGTCTCCGTTTTTGTGCTGGTGCCCACGTGGATATAAAAGCACATCTGAATTTTGCTTGGAGTTAAATCACTGTGAATGTTCCTGGCTGGATGCGGTTGGATGGGAATCTGGTACCAGGGAAAGCTGGCACGGTAAACAAGAGTTTGGAAGTTACTTCTGCAAAGTTGAATCATATATATATATATATATATATATATATATATATATATATATGCTGTATGTATGTAAGTACATGATCCCTACACACACAGGGATACCTGAGGTGGAAGGGGAAGTTGCTGTCACTTTGGGGTTGCTGGTACAAGTTCACAGGGGCCACGTATTTCTGACACTGGTCCTCATCTGTAGAACAAGGGTGATTATGTTTATGAATAAAACACTAGGAGCTCTTGGCATGAAAGGAATACATGGTTGGGAGGAAGCAATTTTATGATGAGCCACAGACAATGTGCAATCCCTGGCCACCCAGGCGGTGCTCCTGGAGCCCGACTATTTCACTGGGAGCTGATGGATGGAAAATGCCTATGCTCACTCTAAACTATAGAAACGCACATTGAAGCTGCCGTTTGTATAAAGGATGGAATGGAAGATCCGTGGACATGGCCGGCTGCCTGTGGGATTCTCACCAGCCCAAATGCAATCAGAAATCCCAGGCTACAGCATGGTTGGTTGAAAATTATTCCTGTGCTGTGCCACTAGTGCAAAGCCCCACATCTTCTGACCGGGCATGATGAGTTGTGTCTGACTAGACTGGAGTCCTACCTACTGGTCCCCCACCCAAGGTGGAGGCTACAGATCTATACTAATAAAAGGGCAATATGCTAATTAGACCGGGAGACCTTCCAGGAGACCTTCCAGACATCCTTCTGGACAAAGCCTTGATGGTGGGGCCGAGGCAGATGTGGTTAGGGGCGATCAGGCTGGCAGGGGAGGGCAGTTGGGGGTGAGCAAGCCAGCAGGAGGAGGCAGTTGGGGGTGAACAGGCTGGCAGGGGGGAGCAGTTGGGGGTGAGCAGGCCAGCAGGGGGGTGCAGTTGTGGATGAGCAGGCTGGCAGGGGAGGCATTTGGGGGTGATCAGGCCGGCAGGCAGAGTGGTTAGGGGCAACCAGGCAGGCAGGTGAGTGGTTAGAAGCCAGTGGTCCCGGATTGTGAAAGGGATGTCTAACTGCCAGTTTAGGCCTTATTCCACAGGGATCGGCAGTCGAACATTCCCTGAGGGGTTCCAGATTGGAGATGGTGCAGGCCAGGCTGAGGAACACACACCACCCCCCCCGCCCCCCACCCCGTGCATGAATTTTGTGCACTGGGCCACTAGTTTTTCTATAAGAAGTTTTTATGAGCAGGGACCCAGGAATCTCCACAGTCTCTCTTGGTATCGTCAGTACCTATATGCTTTGTTTCATCAGTGGTCTATTGGTTCATCACAAAGCATCACAATCTTGTGGCTGCAATCAACACAGCTGTGTTATCTCCCAGTACCTATGAATGAAGAGTCTGGATCCTCTGCTCACACTCAGCAGGTGGGAGTCAAGATGACAACCAGCCATCTTACATAAGGTGACCTAATCAAGGGAGTGACTGTCCCATCAGCTTCTCCAGCTATGCCCACCCTCAAACAGAGGGGATTACAGGGTGTGCCACCTGGGGGCAGGCATCTCGGGAGCCCTACTGGAATTCTTCCCACCACCTGTGTGATTCCTGGTGTCTCCTAGTTGCACATCAAGGGAAAATAGTTCTCACCTGCCCGGTCAGGGTGTAAACACATTTTAGAATGGAGGTGATTTTTACCTGGGTTTAGAAGGAAGAATAGGAGTTAGAGTTGAAAAGGAAAAGAGGACCATCCTGGGCCCAGTGAGTGATGGGGTCTAACCAAGTGTATTCTAGGTGTAATACGGGTACCTCCTGATTTTCTGTCCTGTGCCTCTTTCTTCTGCCAAGGACACAAAGTTTGTCCTGAGAGCCTCCATTTTTCATGTGTTAGGCCTAAATCTTATGATGCAGACAGGAAGATAATTAAAGAAAATAAAGTATAATCGCCTTCCTCCACTACTCTGACACAATAAGAATAAACACATGTTTAGAAGTGCATTTCTCATGTGTTAATGCGTATGCAAATTACCCAATATTCTTGGGAAAAAAAAAAGTGGATTCTTGAGTTCTGTCTTCAGAAATACTGATTCAGCAGAACAGGTGTGACAGCCAGGGATCTGAATTTTGACAAGCCCAGGGGATGTTTCCAAGGTGCGTGGGTACAGGGCACTGCTTGGAGAAACATTAGTGTAGCGTTTTACCAAGACCTTTCACAGACACTGTCACTTTCTCCCTGGGCGCAACATGCTGCCCATTTCACGGATAAGGTAACTGGGGCTTAGAAAGTCTTCTGCCCAAGTGACTTAACCAATATATGGTAAGAGCTGGACACAGATTCAGATATTCTCTGATGAAGCTCAAGCTCTGTTTCTCACCGTCTCCTCAGATGGCATTTATAGATGTGGGTGTTGATCTGATCTACTGCCAACTGGTGTCTGGGCTTTTCCATTGTTGTTGAGACTCCGTTTCCTTAATACATATTTGAACTAGACCAAAAGGGCTGCCTTTGCCTTGATTCCTCTAAAAAGCCTTTGTGGAACTCACATTAGCACTTCCATAAAGTCCTAAAAGCTGGGCAAACCGCTCTGAGTTTAAATATGGAAGCCGAAACCCTAATCACAGTTTAATAAAACTAAATATGTACATACTTTATGGTCAATCATCCAGACCATTTACAGGGTCCCTTGGCTTTGAAATGACTAAGTCTCAAATGGGGGCGTAGATGAGCCGGGCTTGACATGACATATATTGAAATAGACTGCGGAGCGATCACTTAGGGATGAAAACCGTGCTTCAGCCCCAGTGAACCAAGGCTAAGAGGCAAATTATTCAATTACAGTAAATTTACAGTAGCTTAATATTTGATAAAAGTGGTTCTTCCATCATCAGAGCATCTTATTGAAAACCCTTGAGCAGCGAACTAGCGCCGGAAACTCTTAAGATGTTTTAACCACTTATTAAGAAAATTCATCTAGCTTGATCTTTTATGAGCAGTCTGCTTTGAATATATATATATATATATATATATATATATATATATATATATATATGCATTTTTTGTAATTGGCAGGTACTTTGTGCAAGAGCCGGTGGCCTCAAATTAACCTGCTAATTAAACTGCTCCAAATTAACCTACAAGCGGGGGTGGGGTGGACGGGGCATTTGGGGGCATCCACTGGGGGGAAGGCTGCCTGGGGCCGAGAGCTTGGTGTTGCAGAGGGGCGCCGTGTCTGTCCTTGGACTTGGAGGTGAAGATGAGTTCCCTAGGACTGGCCCCATTGAGAGGTGAGGGGTGTCCAGCGAGGGGGCAGACTGAGCTCTGAGAAGGGCAGTTGCACATCACATGACAAGTTCAAGGCAAGGTTGTTGGCTGTCCAAGGAAGCCCTAAAGGGGGCCCTCTCAAACTTTAATGCAGAGGAATCCCCGAAGGATCCGGTGAAAATGCAGCTTCTGATTCAGCCCACCATTCTGCATTTCTAACCAGCTCCTGGTGAGGAGCGCCCCACCCCCTCCCCTGCCTGAGGGCCGCGTGTAAGTCACAGAGATGCAGTGGGTGCTCCTGGCACCACCTGGATGACCTGCATGTAGACCGACCGAGGATCCCAGCTGAGACCTGCATCGCAGGACAACAGATCACAGTGGACACGCCCCTGGTGGTTTTGAACCTGGGCTTGATCAGTATGCAGGCCTGTGGTTTGGGATGTGCTGTGTAACCCATCGGAGAGAATCCCAGGCCACTGGACCTGCAGTGGGACACAGGGCTGGTCCCTTTGCTTGGCTCCTCCAATGGATGCATTTAAATACAAATGCCTGCGCTGCAGCCTGGAGTCCCCACCATGGAACTGAATATTCCCTCTGGCCCAGCCCCTCCTTGCCAAGCCCTCCCCACTCACCCCCCCTACCCCCTGCTGGTAATGTTGATGCCTCTAACTTCCAGAACCAGAGCTCCACTTCTTAATCTGGGTTTAGTTAAACCTCCCCTCCTGCTCAGGCACTGTCCTCAAATATAAAAGAGGCAAGAGAGGGGGTGGAAATGCTAATTAGGCCCTGTCACCATTCCAGGGACTGCAGGGAGAAGTCCCAGCATGCAAATCAGGTTAAAGCTGCCCTGAGCTGCTCAGGGGGGCAAGGGCGGGGGCGGGAGGGGGGGGGTTGAACTGACAATCACAGGGTGAAAAGGTAAGAACTAGTGCTCAGCCTCCTCCCTGGCCTCTCCCCGCATCTGTTCATCCAGTCTGCAGTGGCCTGGATGCGCCTGAGCGGCAGGACACCCAGGAGGCAAAGTAGAATTCCAGGAGGTGCTTGTGTGTGCCAAGTGTGTGTGTGTGTGTGTGTGTTTAAATAAAACACTTTCTGCCCCCCAATGTTGCAGCTGCATTCAGAGTAAAAGTGAGCTAAATGGCTTTACACACACACACACACATACAAACAGCCACCATTCAGCTCCCTATAAATGTCACAGCGTCAAATACCAAATACAGAGAATTATTAACGTAAGTGGCCTCCTATAATAAAGCTCATTATTAATAGGCCTATTAGCTCGGCATTCATTTCAACTGACAGCAACTTCTCTCTGAGGCAGCTGTTGGCTCCCTTTTTACATCTGAGACCCCTCCTGACATCTCCATGTAGATTAAGAGGCAGAGGCAGGGGTGGGGGAGGCGAGAAGGGGGGATGGGAGTCAGGCGGGTTATTTTAAAAGGGGAAGGGAGACTGGAGTTACTATTTATTGAGCACACAGTAGAAAATAATGGTGAACATCCCTAAGCATGTGTCACGCGAGTTACATGTGTTATTCTATCTGATTCACGGGAAACACAGGACACCAGGTGCATTTGAATTTCAGAAAAACAACACATTTTTAGTGCATGTGCTGAGTATTGCCGGGGGCATACTTAGAATAAACATCAGGTGTGATTTATCTAACATTAAAAATGAACTTGGAGTCCTGTGTCTTTATTTGGTAATTAGAGAGCAAGTTCTGTTGTGATCCACATTTTACGTGTAGAGGTACTGAAGTTTAAAGGACTGAAGTCCAAGGTCAGACCCCAAGTTAGGTTAAACTCCCTGACTTTGAACCTGATTCATTTCCAAGCTTATTCTCTGGCCACTGTTCTCCTGAGGCTGTCTACCCATCCGCCAATCATGACACATAGCTCATACATTCATCTTCTCATTCATCTTCCCAGAGTTGCCCAGAGCTGTGCTTATTGTACCCACTCTGCAGATAAAATTGAAGTTCTGAGCAGTTAGCTGACAACAGAGTCATTTCAGTTATTTGTTGAGTATTCATTGAGTGTCTCCCCACGCCTGATTCTCTGCTGGACCCTGGATACATAAAACTCAGACACAGGCTCTGTCTTCAAACCCTGTGAATAGAGTAAATGGAATAAGTGAATCGGACATGGGGGTGTATGCTTTCTACTCCCCAAAATATTGAAATCAGCATGTCAGTTTCTCTTTTGAAAAGGGTCTCACCTGGTAAAGACCATCTCGGGCAGATGCCATTGCCTGATCCTTATGTCCAATCTTAAAGGAAATCCTGGATTGCCATATAAGAAAACAATGTCACAGTTTCAGCTTAAACATATTGTAGAAGTCCTGGGGGAATGAAACATAAGTAAAAAATATGAGAAATTTAATAAATGGGAATTTGCAGAGACCAGTTTAATATCACACAGAAAATGACATGGAAAGATGGTCGCCCCTTCATTCCTCAACCTGAGCTCAGGATCAAATGATGGAGATCAGATTAGCTGACATCTGCTTACTCAGTAGTTATTGGATATTAGTAGACAGCAAGCGCTGTACATGGAAAGCATGCATTGCTGTTAGGGCACTCTCAGCAGTCACATACCCTCTCTGAGTCTCATGTTTCTCACCTGTAAAACAGGAAGTGTATAGTAGATATCAGGGCAACAGGAATGTCTTGATTAGAGTTGACTTGGAAAAAATGATCCTAGTGGAAATGACAACAATGATTTGGAAAGAGAGAGACACACACAGAGGGAATGGAGGTGGCAATTTCAAGGTAAGTCTTCTCTGTGCAGCTTTGAAGGCCAATGTTTTGCTAAATATCTAAATTTTGCTCAAGAATATCTGTGGACTTATGGTTCTCAGGGAGTCAGATTCCCCAACAATTTCTCTAACTTCTAAAAGTTCTGTAAATTCTCTCTTTTTATTTCATTGCTGAAGTTGTCTACTTTCTATGATTACATTAAATATGTAATAGCCTGTTTTCTTTTTCACCAAATACATCATCTATGGAGATGAAGAGTCCAGGAGAAATAAGTTGAAAATCCTAGGCTCACTCAGTCCTTAATCATTTATTTTATTTTTAATCCATTCTATCTGAATCCCATTCACTGATCTTTCCATCTTTCTGTCTGTCCAATCATTCACTTTTCTATCTATGTATGTTCCCATATACCCACTACTCACTCTTCCCTCCATCCATTTCATCATACCTCCCCCCTCATCCATCCACACATTCACTCAACCACCCACTCATTCATCCATTTTTCAATTCAACCATTCATCTATCTATCTATCTATCTATCTATCTATCTATCTATCTATCATCTATCATTCAACCATCCATTCTATTTCATTTACTAAATGCTTACTGAGCATCAGTTATAAGCAATCACAATATTAGTATTGACTAAGCCTGGTCCATTTCCTCCAGGGATCTCACAGCTCACTCAAGGAAATGAGCCTTTAGCAGCCAAGTTACAGTAGCATCTTAAGAAGATCCAGTCTCTTTCTTTGGATATTTTCAAAGTCCAAAGACCCAACAAAGCAAGGAGTATTCACCTCTGGGCTACAAATAAGCTCTTGAGGAAGTAACTCGGTTGCCTGACAAGTTTTTGAAATACATCAGCAAATGAAAAATGGCACAGAGTACGTTTGCTTCACTTGGGGTCCATTCCAACATCCCAAATCCCAGGTGCTTTCAGAGGGTGAGTGAGTGCCTTTGCTGCCCCAATGAGCACAGTGAGTGTGACACCAGATATAACAGTCCAACAATTTCCTATTTAGAGTCCGGTTCTTTTTTTTTTTCCTTGTCTCTTCATATTTCAACTAAGTCCAAAGTTATTCATCCTGGTGTTAGGCTCTTAATTCCTGCCTAAGCATAACAGAGCGGGAAGAGCTGTGCTGCTCAAGGATCTAAGCCATTACTTAACCTTGAGTCTCCTTGGCTCAGGCCCTTTAAAGAGTTTCAAGCCCTTTTTAAGAGAGAAGGACGTTTCTCATTCTAAGATTAATATCCGCACTCTCCATTCCCACCTGCAGGAAGTGATATGAGGCTTAGAGCATGTGTCTAGGCCAGAATCCCCAAGAGAGAAGGAACGTTCTGTCGTCCATTCATTCATCCACGGATCATGCATTCATGAAGCATCTACCATGTGCTGGACACTGTGATGCCAACAATGACTCTCTTTTCCATGAGAATTGTGCAGCCAATTAAGCACCATGTCAAATGCACACCTGTAGCTCACGCTGACTAAGGGTGACAGGCTGCCCCAAAGAGTACAGCTATGAGACATAAGAGCAAGGAAAGATACCAGCTCATCAGCACACACGTGTGTAAGAATCCAAGAGGTGTTTACTGATTCATTCATTCTGTTAAAACAATCTTGGTCATCTACCATGTGCTCACTCTAGGGAGAGAAGGGGTGGATAACAAGCAGCCAGTCTCTGCTCCCTGTGGTGTCTGCAGTTTAGTGGGATGGAAGCGTGGCGTGTTGAACTGGATTAGATGGTTGAGGTCTGGGAAGAGGAGTGTTTTTCAGGCAGAGGGAACCATGTGCACACCCGCCACTACATGGGTATGGGCAGCAGGGTGAAAAGAAGACAGTGCGCTCAGTGGAACCATGAAAAGTAGCAGCCAGATCAGGTTTTCCGTCAGACCTTGGAGGAACATGACAGCATCCCCAAGTGATAGACGCATAGGAGCCCCTGAAGTTGTTTCAGGAAACCGCACCAGATTGCAGGGCTGACCCAGCAGGGAAAGGAAAGATGGAGACTGGCGCTAGGAATGCAGAGGAAGCAGTCCCAACCACAGGAGCCAAGGACAGGGAGCCTGACCCGGGGCAGGGGCATGCGGTGAGCGCCACTGGGAGGATGTGAGAGGGAGGACAGAGAAGCCAGGCAGCCACGGCTGCCTAGATAGAGCTGCTGAAGTCAAGAGGGACAGAATGGGAACCTGGGTGCTCACAGGTGCGGCTCATGACTCCTGGTGCAAAGATTGGCACTGGCTTCCTCCCCCCTGAGGGGTCGGTGTCACATGCCTGAGGCTGAGCCAGTAGACCATGAGTGGGAATCTGGTATGTCACTTCTACCCATAACCGTGACAAAGACCCCCACCCCCACCCCTATGCTCTGCGCTCTCACCGCAGAGAGGGAGCACAGGGGCCAGGAGACTGAAGAAGGGGTTCCCTGAGGGCTACCTAGTGGGGGTCAGCAGGCATGTCCACCCCAGGTCTATGAATGGGAATGGCTCTGTTCCAATAAAACTACATATGAAAACAGGTGAGAGGCCGGCGGGAGCATCTGGATTGTCATTTGCCAGGCCCTGGCCCTGAGCAAAAAAACCCTGTCCAGTGACCTCATTGGACAGTGATAACAAGAGACAAGATGCAAAATTTTATTTGCTAAACTTCTGAGACCTGGGAGTCGTTTGTGATCCTAGTTGGCCTTGGCCTATGGAGGAGGAGAAGGGAAAAGGCTATGCAAATGCCCCATAATCCTTGGAAAATGAGAGAACTTATGGGGTATATAGTGTGAAATACCACCCCAGGTTTTAAACAATCCTTTAAGACTGAGTGACTGGGAATTTGTAGGAAAAAAGGCCCCAGATACCTAGTAAATTCTGGGGAGATGCAACCTATGAATAATCCAAGAATTCGGTATTTCATTGTAGAGACCTGGCACGCACGGCGGCTGAGGGCCCTTTGTTGTGACACGGCCTGGAAATCGGGGTTTAGACACATTCGTTCACTGATGGAAAAGTCTGCGGCCTGCATCAAGGACTCACAGGAAGACGAGAAAGGAGCCGTGGCTCTGCGCCAGAGGTGCACTGACTCAGTCTGTCAGGAAACCCTCAGGTACCTACATCATAATTTAAACTTTGTCCAACAATGGGGGTCATTAATGATAGAGCTCCCCCTCTGCCTGCTCCCACTTCTCCTAGTGAATTTCACAAAGCGAAAATGTGGGGTATGTGTGTGTGTGTGTGTGTGTGTGTGGTATGGGGGCTTGTGTATGAGTATGTGTGTGTGTGCATGCCTCTGTGTGTGCCTGTGTGTGTGTGTGTGTGTGTGTGTGTGTGTGGTGGGGCTCGTGTGTGAGTATATGTGTGCATGCCTCTGTGTGCATGCTTATGTGTCTGTGCATGACTGTGCATTCATGCCTGTGTGTGCATCTGTGTGCATGCCTGTATGTGTGTGTGCCCATGTGTGCCTGTGTGTGCATACCTGTATATGCATGCCTGTGCATGTATGCCTGTGTTTGCATGCATGTATGTGTGTGTGCATGGCTCTGTGTGTGCATGCCTGTGTGTGCAGGCCTGTGTGCTCTCTCACTCAGAGTCAGTAGAGACGGAGCAGAAGGAGCTTGTGTCCATAGCCTGGATACACTGGATTGGTTTCCTCATGCCCCTTCACACAGGGGCCACACGTTTGCCTCTGCAGCCACTTGCAGGCTCCTCAGGAGCTGTAATGGGCCTCTTAGTGAGACCAGCTGTGAGCGCTCCCAATCCATCCTCAGCGGCATCCTTCAGGGCAGATTGGAAGGTCTTCTTGATTGACTTGGAATTGAAAAGCAAGAAGACAAGAGTGTCTTTCTTGCTGGCAACCACTGCCTTCTCTTACAGAGACCCCCCCTCCTGCCTGAGTGACAAGGAGTTTCAAGTCTCCCTAAAAGCCCAGGAAGCAACATTCCAGCACTAGGTCACCTTGAGACAGCACGTTCCCTCTCCCAGGCTCTCTCAGCTTCTCTCCAAGGCACAGGAAGGTCTGCGGTTCACGCACTGTGCTGTTTATGCTGTGTATGCACAGCGATTTCAGATCGGTCCCAGAGAGGTGAGAACAAGGGACTAATTTTCAGGCTACTTGGGCCAAATCCAGATTTACTGCTGATCAGCTGTGTGACGGCTAACAAGTCACACCCTTCTCTGGGCTGTGGCTGCCTCCTGCAATGTACAAATTTAGAGTTGCATCAGATCTCTGTTTTCCAAAATGTGTTCTAAAGGATGTTAGTAATTAAATGGACAAGGGTTCCAATGATTAATTTCATCAGGGATTGCATTTCAGTCCTAATAAATGAGGTCAGAAATAACAGCAGCTTACACAGAATGGAAATGCACTTTTCTTTCAAGTGAAGAAAGTCCAGAGGTAAGCAGTGCTTGGGCTGGTATGGTTCCTCAAACTTTCTTCTCTGCCATCCTTAACCATGGCTCCTAACTTCAGAGCCGTGCTGTAGCTCAAAATGGTTGCCATAGCTCTAGCCATCACGTCTCCATCCCATGGACCAGGAGTGAGGAAGTAGGAAGCCTGGTGGACAGAACGGTGCTTCCCCTAGATCTCTCACTACCCTCTCAATTGCCTTTCCTAAAGTCCCTTATGACACTTTCATTTTTAGCTCATGGGCCAGAATGTAGTCACATCCCACTGCAAGAGATGATGGGAAATGCAGCACTTTAGTCTGGGGTATTGCCAATGTGAATGAACTCAGACTTCTGTGACCAAGGGAGTTGGAGAGAATGCATGTTCAATGGCAATTAACCATCCAGGAGGCATGCAGTACGCCGGATTGTTGCGGAGTAGAATTTTTTTCTCTGTGCATTTCAGAAGTTTTTATATGCCTACGGACACTCTCAGGTTTCCTGTGTGAGACACGTCCCATAATTATTTGATTATAGACTTCTTTCACTGAAGAACTTCACATGCAATGAAGTCTAAGACAACTCTGGGGAAAACTCTATGTGATGATCTTAAATGCCCTTGGTTAATGACAAGGTGCTGGATGATAAAGATGAGGAGTCCCCCTCTCGCACCAGATGCTTTGAGGGCAGCCATGATTCCCATTCATCTTTCCCTCATGCCGACCTCCTGGGCACCCCTGACAACCTCAGGGATGACGAGGGAGGCCTCTGTGGGCATTGGCCTCTGCACTGAGGGGGGACTCGCGAGGATCCCTTCTTCCTTGTCACATTTACGCACGTGTTGGTGGGTTTGTATTGAGATGAGATCATGGGGTGTTAGGCAGCAAAGTCTTGATTTGATTCACATCAAGTGAGGATGTAATTGGAAGCAATCAGACTGAAGTGTCCCATTTTAGGAAAAGCCCTTGATGCAGCGAAACTTAGTGACAGTGCAGTCATGATTTAAAGGGCCAGTTAATTAGAAAAGAAGAGAGAGAATAAGTAAATGATTCTGCCACGTGTTCCCTTTATGCCAGGCTCTGTATTTGTTCCATTCACAAGGTGATGATACAGGATGACGTTCATATACAATCCTAAGTTTCCAACTTTTCAGGGGCATCACTGTTCCATTTATACATGTTTGTGAGCCCCTGCTATCTTGGAAGCCCTCCGTCTTTGTCCTTCAGAAGCTCACAGTCAAGCAGAAGAGAAGAATAGAAACAAAAGTCAGAAAGCAGTTCCCAGGTCCTTGTAGACAAGCAGATGGCGGGCAGAGAGGAGCCACGTGGTGAAGCGGTGAACGCTGGAGGAAGACGTGACTTGGCTACTGTGCATTAGACTTTCTGGAAATTATTTGACTTACGTGTGCCTTAGTTTCTAATAAGTAAAATGGAATAGAGAAGAATTCCCCACTCAGCCAGTGTGGCTCAGTGGTTGAGAGTTGAACTATGAACCAGGAAATCATGGTTCAATTCCCAGTCAGGGCACATTCCCAGGTTGCTGGCTCGATCCCCAGTGGGAGGCGTGCAGGAGGCAGAAGGTCAATGATTCTTTCTCATCATTGATGTTTCCGACTCTTTCTCTCTCCCTCTCCCTTCCTCTCTGAGATCAATAAAAATATGTTTAAAAAAAGAATTTCACCCTAGCTGGCTTGGCTCAATGGATAGAGCATCAGCCTGTGGACTAAAGGGTCCCAGGTTCCATTCCTGTCAAGGGCACATGCTGGGGTCGCAGACTTGATTCTCAGTAGGGGGCGTGCAGGAGGAAGCCAATGAATTAATGATTCTCTCTCATCATTGATGTTTTTATCTCTCTCTCCCCTCTCCCTTCCTCTCTGAAATATATCCTATATAATAAAGAGGTAATATGCAAATTGACCATCACACCCTCACAAGATGGCTGCCTACAACCAGGTCAATAGGGGGGTTAGTGAGGGACAACCAAATGACTGAACAAACAGGCTGGTGCGACCAGGCCGGCAGGGGGTTAGTGAGGGATGACCAAATAACTGAACAGCAGGCTGTGTGGGGCGACCAGGCTGGCAGGGGGGCTATGAGGGGCAACCAGGCCAGCAGGTGAAGCAGTTGGGGGCAACCAGGCCAGCAGGGGGGGGGCAGTTAGGAGTGACCAGGCCGGGAGAGAGGGACAGTAAGAGGAGAACAGGCCAACGGGGGGGGGGGGGGGAAGTTAGGGGTTACCAGGCCAGCAGAGGAGGCAGTAAGGGGTGACCAGGCCACCGGAGGGGGGAAGTTGGAGGCAATCAGGCTGGCAGAAGGGGCAGTTGGGGCAACCAGGCTGGCAGGAGGGGCAGTGAGAGGTGATCAGGACAGTGTGGGGTGGGGGGGGGGCAGTTAGGGGTGACCAGGCAGGCAGGTGAGCAATAAGGAGCCAGTGGTCCAGGATTGTGAGAGGGATGTCCGACTGTCAGTATAGGCCCAATCCCAGAGATTGGGCCTAAACCAGCAGTTGGACATCCCCTGAGGGGTCCCAGATTGGAGAGGGTGCAGGCTGGGCTGAGGGGACCCTCCCCCCATACATGCATTTCTGTATTTGTTCCATTCACAAGGTGATGATACAGGATGACATTCATATACAATCCTAAGTTTCCAACTTTTCAGGGGCATCACTGTTCCATTTATACATGTTTGTGAGCCCCTGCTATCTTGGAAGCCCTCCGTCTTTGTCCTTCAGAAGCTCACAGTCAAGCAGAAGAGTGTATATATATAAAAGAATTTCCCTCTGACAGGATAGTTTTCACTATAAATCACTCCCCTAGCGTTGGACCTGGCATGGGAGCATTCAGTGGTGGCTTTACTGTTGTAGCTGCCGCTGTTGTACTTAATGTTATTTACTCTTCTTATTATTGTCATGGAGCCACACAAAGGAGAAGAGGACAGTTGGAGAGAGGGGCTGAGCGAAGAATAGCTTCATACCATGGCAACTTTGGACTGAACTGCAGAAGAAAAAATGTTCCAGGAGATGAACATATCTCAGTGGTCATCTGGACCAGCCTGCCCAACATTTCAGACCACACCTGTGGTCCATGGCTGTGCTCCTGTTGGCTACCAGTGGCCAGTTCCAGTGAATTCCCACCAGCACACATCTTTCTTTAGCTGGCTCTGTCTACATATTTAAATTTGAATGATTCTCTCCCATGTTAAGACTGTCATCCCCAGTCCCTATAGAAGTTTTGCCTAATGTCTTTCTGACCATCTTCTAGGCAAAGATATAGCTAAAAAGAGAGACAGTGGCCCAGCCCTTTGGAAGGAGTGAGGTCTGAATCAAAAGCTCACAGTGAGGCAGAAGGCAGAAGGTGGAGAAGGGGCTGGACCGCGGGCCAGGTGAGGGAACCTGGGCAGAATGTACCGAGTGAGAGTGTGCCACCTCCATGGACCCATTCAGAGCTGGTCACAACTCTCCCTAACCATGACAGGACCTTGGGCAAAGGACCCCGACCTCCTGCAGCCTCCAATGTCTTCATTTCAAAAGGAAGGTATGGGTTAATGGTGTCAAGAGGATCTGATTCCAATTACCCGGTTCTCCAGAGGCATCCTAGGAAGGCTTTGTAGGGAGGAAAAGCATCTCCATCTATAGATCCACATATGTTATCCAGAAGCTTCCGGGGCTCTTGGAATTCCTTGTATGAAGTCCCGCTATCCAGAGGATAATCCCCGACACGGCAGTTTCTTTTGATAAGCAGTTACATCATCTCTCTAGATGCTACCACCCACAGCCTCAGCACACAAGGGTTGTTTGTGAAAATGCAGGCTCTTGGGGTCACCCCAAGGAATATGGTCTATTCAGATGTAGGGGCCCCATCTCTCTGGCCCTCCCTCTGACTCAGAGCCTAGCAGCAGTTTTATTCTCATGTTTTAATATTATTTATTTTTCAATTGACATACCATATTATGTAAGGTTCCAGTGAACAGCTTGGTGACAAGACATTTATATAACTTACGAAGTGATCACCCCAATAGATTACATGCCCATGTGACATCACCCATGGTTATTACAATATTCTTGACTCTATTCCCTATGCTGTAGTATTTTTAGTACATCCATGTGACTGTTTTTATAACTGGCAATTTGTACTTCTTCATCTCTTTCACCTTTTTCATCCAGCCCTCCCATCATCCCCTTCCCTCTTGCAACCATCAATTTTGTTTTGTGTATCTACTAGTATGACTGTGTTTCTGTGTTGTTTGTTCATTTATTTTGTTATTTTTGTATTCCACATATCAGTGGAATCATTCGGTGTTTGCTTTTCTCTGTCTGAATTATTTTACTTAGCACAATATCCTCTATGTCCATTTATGTTGCTGCAAATGGCAAGATTTCATTCTTTTTATATGGCTAATATTTCATTGTGTATATGTATCACACCTGTCAGAATAGCTACCATCAATAAATCAACAAACAACAAGTGCTGGTGAGGATGTGAAGGAAAGGAAACCCTCATGCACTTTTGGTGGGATTATAAATTGCTGAAAGATGGTATGTAGATTCCTCAAAAATTAAAAATTGAACTATCATAGGACCCAATAAATTATTAAAAAAAATTACTTCAAAGATGTATATACACCTCTATGTTCCTTGCAGCATTATTTACAATAATACAATCATAGCCAATATATGGAAGCAGCCCAAGTGTCCATCGATAGACAAATGGATAAAGAAACTGCTTTCAGCGTTTAAAGGAAATAGCTCCTTAGTCCTCAGCTTCCCTCCTGTGCTCACTGAAGTTCTTAGTAATGTTTCATGACACCCCTCTTCACAAACGTATGAAACCAAAAATTAAAGCAGAGCTTTTGTGATGAAGGTTAAATGATATTTTTCTTTTCATTTTAAGGCTTCTTGAGGACATTAAATTAGTTTATCTATGTCCTGTGCCTTGGTTGTTTTTCACTGATACATTGGGAGTATTAATAGGGAACATTTTCCATAAAGCCAGGGGACCGACCATCAAAAAAGGAGGCAACCAGAATGGGCACAGGGACCACGTCTCCACTCAGCAGAAGCACAGAAGATGAAAAGTTGCACATTGAAGAGTTCTTCTCCCCTGTCCAGCTTGGCTCAGTAGTTGAGCATTGACCTATGACCCAGGAAGTCTTGGTTTGATTCCTGGTCAGGGCACATGCCTGGGTCGTGGGCTCAATCCCCAATGTGGGGCATGCAGCAGGCAGTCGATCAATGATTCTCTCTCCTCATTGATGTTTCTATCTCTCTCCCTCTCCTTTCCTCTCTGAAATCAATAAAAGCATATTTAAAAAGTAAAAGTGCCCTAGCTGGTTTTTCTCAGTGGATAGAGTGTTGACCTGTGACTGAAGTGTTCCAGGTTTGATTCTGGTCAAGGGCACATGCCCAGGGTAGCAAGCTTGATCCCTGGTAGGGGGCATGCAGGAGGCAGCCAATCAATGATTCTATCCTATCGTTGATGTTTCTCTCTCTCCCCCTCTCCCTTCCTCTCTGATATCAATAAAACAATATATATTAAAAAATAAAAGAGTTCTTCTCAGGGTAGCCAGTGCATCAGTCTTGAAGGCAAATGTCATCTGTGTGTATCTTCATGGTTGAGAGCTGCCACGGTGGCCAGGATGGGTTTCCCAGTGTGGTCTAGACTCCCAGCACCACACTCAGTAGCCATTCAACATAGCCAGTCTGGATTAAAGTCTACATATGTAATGATCATATATATTTTATGGAATGTCTGTGTGTATTAAATTAAATAGCAGTTGCCTGTCGTATAGTAAGGACCAAAAAAGTGTTGACGACTTTTTCTTGTTTTTCTCCTATTCTCAGGATGGTTTCATTCATTCAAGTCCTTTTCCAAAATGTAGTTAGCTTATGTGCTTGGGGCCTGGAAAACCTAATACCAGCATATGAACTACATTTTTTAATTAACAAGTCTATATTGAACATCTTTTCAGTTTATAAACTGTGCTATGTACCATGGGAAATGAGTTGGCCCTTTATTTTAAAGAAGCGTAGTTGGAATGGCAAAGCAGAAACACATGCATAATTGAATGACTGTAAAAGCCTACAATGGGATGAGAGGAAGGGTGCCCTATGGCCATTTGGGACTCAGGGACCAATAGTAGAATGATTGGCATGTATCTGAGCTCTTCAAGGCAGGCACCTTCACTTCTTCACCTCTGCAGGCCCCAAGCCTATAGTCAATGACACAAAGTGGGACATCAGTGAATGTGTCTTAGGTGAATGGATGAGTGGATGGATGAATTAATGAATGAACCGTGTTTTATTTTTTATTTCTATGACTGGCATTAGGCTCACAGATTCTGTGGTGGGCCATATAAACAAGGCAAAGTGGAGGTACATTTCTCTGTCCCCAGGTATCTGGAGCCTCAGCTGGAATACTTGAGTGAGGAGGGGCTCAATGGCTGGCACCATCTGAAGGCTCATTCATTCCCATGCCTGGCGCTCAATATTGGCTGCAGGCTGTCACTGATGGGGACACCTCTATGCGGCCTCCTTGTGTAGCCTGGGCTTCCTCACAATGTGTAGGTTCTACGAGTGACATCTCTCAAGACAGAGAAACAGACAAGGACTATATTTTCTTTACCTACCTAGTGTCAGAGGTCACACAGTATCACTTCTGGTCTCTTAATAGTTAAGTCCACAGTCACAAATGCTTCCCAGTTACAGGGAAGGGGACAAAGACTTCCCCTCTTGCTGGGAAGTGCTAAGGTTTTGGAAGAACATATATAACTAGAAATTGTGGCCATTTTTGGAAAATCCTCCATAAATGTAACACATCTGAATGGGTAAATGAATGAATGAATTCTTCTGATTTTAGATGCACCCAAGTTTGAGCTGAGGTGGGTTGGAACAGATTTTCAGCAGCATTGGGACAGGAAGGCCTGGGGAATAGAATTTGACAGAATGTTGAAGTCTTAGTAGAATTTTGAAAGTCGGGGGTGAATGGCCTCTTGTGGACTTAGGATGTAAAGGAATGATTCAGGGGAACACAAAGCAAACCAATTGAATTGGAGACCTGGATACATGAGGGGAATATGAAGGAAGACAGGACTGGAGGAATCTTCAAAGCTGAGGACCATGGCCACGGAATGAATTACCATGCAAAGCTCATCTTGCCATTTCCCGTATACTTCCTTGGAGACAGTGCAGGGACACATGGGCCATGTTTCAGGTCAACGTGTAGTGAATCAGCAAAACCCACTTGAGAGAGGATGAGAGAGAAAGGGCAGGCATAGAAGGTTGATTCTTGTGACTCGGGAGATGAGGAAAACAGCACAAAACAAGACAATTACTCAAATGCTTTTATTAGAATAACACTTAAATCTTTTATTTCCTGAAGAAACGGACAAGGAAAAGAATGAATGTATCTATTTTCTTTATCTTTGGCGGCCAACACAGAGGTGGAAATTGCTCTCCAAGGAAAGCGAGGTAACGTCACTACATTTACCCACCTCCATCCCCTGAGCTTGAAATGCAGGCTGGCCTGCGAGGAACTTTTATTTCTCCCTCTGATGCTAATTGAATGTGCAGATAGAGGTACCAAAGTGACTACTACATTAAAATGAAATATGTCCCCCGAGTCCCTGTTCCATCCACTCGCTCGCCCACTGTCCTCTACCCTGGCAGAATGATAACTTTTTCTGGCCAACGAAGACCATCTTCAGTTATTAGTTCTCTTTGTCTCTTTTCATATTTTCTAATGGAAGCATTCCAGTATCTGCTGGTGAGAAAATTAGCCATCTGAACTCTGCTTCTTCCTCTCTCTCATTTTCTTTCTTTCCATGTCTCTCTCTTCTCATCAGATTAGTGAGAAAATTCAGCATTGAATATCTTGCAAGCTCTTGGCTCTGCACAGCCTGGGTAACACATGGAAGAGGCTACGATTAAACCTTAATTTAACTCTGTCTCTCACCCAAACGTCACCAGACTCCTGGCCTTGTCTGACTCTTGATAATTTTCTAAGAAGCCCGCAATGCCCGCTCCTCCAATGTGACCTTCTTTGCCTGGTGGTAAAATCAAAGATGGAATTAGGAAGGAGAGGAGAGTGTGAAGAAATGAATATGTATTGAGTTCCTGGCATATGCCAGGTACTTTAAATGCATTATCTTTTTTTTGGTAGAACAGCCCTAAGAATAAATATATGGTTTTCTTGCACTGATTGCTAACGTCCTGATTGCCATTGAGCCTGGATTAGTCCTGAGTGTGCCCACTGACCAGCACAATCCAAGTGACCAGAAGTGCCAACAATGGCTCTCCAAGTAAGTGTTGCCATTCCCCCTTTTCAGACAGGAAACTCATGCTCAAAGAGGTTCAAATAGCTTCATTTTCCTTCACACATTCAGCAAGCGAATGAGTTGAGATTAGAACTTAGCTTTCCTGTAGCTCGAAACCCATGCCTGTTCAAGCTGCAGTCATGATTTTGAGTATCTGCACATAGACCCAAATCCTGTTCTCTCCACTTCACTTGAGGCTCTTGGAATATCTGATATTTTCCTCTCAAAATCAATATTAAAACAAAAGGAGGGCCAACGTGCCTTCAAACAGCATCCTGGTAGACTAGAAAGAGTCAGTCGTGGGCTTTTTGTTTGTTTCTGCTTTTGGAAATTTTAGAATACCCACTCTAATAGGATCTGGTGATGAGAAATGGGCCAGGAGCCCTGACCAGACCTGTGTCTGGGGTGAGAGATCCAGTCCTTTTAAGGAGGAACGTGGTACTCAAATTGGAGAGTAGCCAGGGAATAGGCCAGCAAGAAGCTGCCATCCAGCACTGGTGAATCTCAGAAAGTCAGAAAGGTAAAACCTAGGGATGAAGCATATGACATTGAGAACCCAGGGGCGATGCAAGAATTCTACATTAGATAAGTCCATCAGCAAGCCCAGGTTACATGCATGAAAATGCATTCATCCTAGTGTTCTTCATTATGTTAGCCAAACATATGTAAATACCTATATAAACATTTATATGTATACATATCCTATACATAAAAGGGTAATATGCAAATCCACTGAACGGTGGAATGACCAGTCACTATGATGTGCACTGACCACCAGGGGGCAGACGCTCAATGCAGGAGCTGCCTTCAGCCCGCAGGCCCAAAATTGTCCAATTGAGGCCTGCTGGCCAACTTTTCAATTCATTCCCCTGGCCAGCAGGCTCCGATCATCCGATGGTGAATGGGGAACTGGGGGTGGGTGGCAGTGGGGGGCAGGCCCAGCTGCTGGCAGCTAGGGAAGATGCCCCTGATCACAGGCCAGGCCTAGGGACCGTACCCATGCACAAATTTTATGCACTGGGCCTCTAGTAATATATAAATGAAGAATCTTCTGTATAATAATTATTGAACAGATACGTATACAACTCACACTGTCTTCCTGTGTACACAGGCCCTGGATCCAGACCAGCCTTTCTCAACATTCTTGCCCAACAATGTCCTGCATCAAAAGCTGCCTCTGCGGTCCATGCAGCCACCCCACACCCCACTGCCCTTTCTTAGCACCTCCTTGTAATTGCTTATCCCAAGGTCACCTCCCCTTGGGAATCTGTCCATCTTGAAGGGTGAATGTTCATCTTTTCCTCCCAGTAATTTATGTGCCTCAGTCCATGCCTGAGATCTCCTAGAGGCATAGACATGCTTATGTGAGAAATGAACCAATGCCACCTGAGGTCTTAAGAGCTATTCTCTTCATATCTTGAAGTGTCTCTTCAAAGAGGACCTCCTTCACCTAAAAAGAGCTTTCCACAGAAGGATAATTAATTTGGAAGTGAAAGTACACGTAGGAAGCAGTGCACGAAAAGAAGGAAGGATACATATACTCAAACTGTCACCACACTTAGGCTCTGTAGGACCATTTCATCATTTAAGAGAAAGGCAAAACCACTGTGCATATAATTGAATTTAAACGGTGAAAAGCATAGTCCTTCTCACTGTGCATTAGAGACACTATTTTAAAAGTATTTCTAATATAAACACATTCTCTCCAGCCCTCATTTTTCCCCTTTTGCTCCTGCTCTCAGGCACAAATTACTGTTAAGTTGGGCTGAATAATGAATGAAAACAGTCAGTGTCATTAATGACAAAGTGTAATATTGAGCTGATGAGACCTCTTGTTTGCAAAGCCATTTTTTTTTCAAACATTCCTCCGCCAGGATCCCTGGAAAAATGATTTATATTCAACTGAGTATCTAATTGAAAGCTTATGAACCCGTAGAAATGTAGACTAACAGGTCTGATATCATGAGCAAAAAAATATAGGAATAAAATGCCCTTCTCCTCGGATGATCACACTTACTGGTGTATGGCAGTCTCTCATTCGGAAGAAGAGCTTCCACTTTGCAGCTAATGCAAGTCGCACACAGATAAGCTCTCGGCTTATTAGTGTCCATCATGGCATTTGGAAAGGGTTTACTTGAGTAGAAGTTCATTTCGCCCTGTTACAGTTGCTGAAGTGTGGCAAGCCCTGACATCAACTTCCCAGCAGACACATGTTCGTTGAGCTGTGCGGGCCATACCGATGAGCATCATCTTGGAGAGGGACATCCACTTTCTCATGTCCAGATGACCTTGAGGCAGTAAGGAGGGTGGGGTGGGTCCAGGGTCTGAAGGGTAGGGTCTAATTGAGGGCTGGGAAGCACCAGGAGCCCTTGATTTGATTTCCAACTCTAGTACGTTCTAGCTTTATTTTACTTTTCACCTAAGTAGGTGTCACTACCTGTCCCAGCCTGTGCATTTTATAGATAAAAAACATTAAGGCTCTAATGTGGTTCCTAGCACAGTCTACTCAGAAGATATGTGGAGGAGAAATGAATGCTAGAGGTAGGAAAGCCATGGCTTTGTAAGACCAAAGGCCACAAGAACTTAGAAGTAGCTGCCATAACAATGATAATCAAAATTGTAGTTAACTAGGTGATAGATATTAAACTGTGCTAATAAGTTTAGGTGCACCAGCTTCATTAAAAACATCACAATTCCTAAATAAAGAAGAGTCTATGCATCTTCCCTATGCTTGGATGACAAAATAGAGGCTCAAAGATATTAATATTGAATCCCAGTTCAGAGTGATGTCTAGAAACTGGCAGACCTGGGACTTGAACTCAGGCCAGTGTGACTAGTACCAATTATCTTGGAGCACACCCATCACTTGTCGCCACTATGGGCCACAACACCATCAAATATTTTCAAGAAACATGTCTCTGACCTAATAAATGTGTATTTTCTACCATTGTGTGGTGGTTGTCGGAATAATAAATAAATGCATCTCAAAAACTTCCTTGTTTCGCCTTTGCTTCTTCAAAGCTCTGGACTAAATTCATTGTTCAATCACAATAATTTTATCGTACCTCAAGTTAAATGGGTTCGCCTGTCCTTCTATAGGGATTTTAAATTTCTGGTTTCATTATCACTGTCTTAAAGGCTATTTTATTATAAGCTTTTATAATTAAGAAGAACTTCTACATTAATCAACCTTCTCTTGTTGTCAGGTAAGATCCCTTTGTAGATCAGGAAACAAAGGAAGTTGAAGGACTTGCCCAAATAAGTGAACTGGGAAGTTCTGGGACCAACACACTTTCTAACTATCCCTACTCCATGTTCAGTGATTAGTCCATTCTATCACATTGCCTGTAGCATGTGCAGAAGAAACATTATTTTTTCAAAATTAAATTTTCAGCAGACAGGTCCCAGAGTGACCACAATGAACAGAGGTCATATCCACCTTGCATGAGAAATGAAATTTAGCTGTGATTGTCTCTTGAGATTTGAGACTTGTTTTTTCATTCCAGAGTAATCTGGTGTCTTCTGACAGGATCAGCCTCCCACCATGTACAGTTTCTCTGACCATTGCCATTACCATTCCTTGGAAGCAGCCTGCATTCTCCTGTCCATTCTCTACTCATCAGACTCCAATAGCTATCCCAGCTCCTCTGCAAGCCTGATGTCTCAGTCAGGCGTCGCCAGGGAAACAGAACCAATGGGGTGTGTGTAGAGAGAAAAAGAAACACTTAAAGGAACTGACTCAGGTGCTGTGGGAGGCCATCAAGTTCAACATCTTCATGGTAAACCAGAAGGCTGGAGACACAGGAAGCGTTGCATTTTGAGTCTTAGTCTGTTGGCAGAAATCCCTTTTCTCACGGGGAGGTGGGTCTATCTGCTTCCTCTTAAGTTCTTCAACTGATTGCATGAGGCCCACCCACCTTACGGAGGATAATCTGCGCTACTCAAAGTCCACTTAATTTAAACTGATTCAAGCTAAAAAGTACCTTCACAGAAATACCCAGAACAATATTTTATCAAATATCTGGGTACTATGGCCCAACCAAATTAACACATACAATTAAACATCAGACCTGGTTACACCCAACTGTTCACTTTTTCTGCATCTGCCCCCAAGGACCTGATGGTGGCTAGAGGATGTTACAAAATGAGGCTGAGTGGATGCATTTCATTAAGTGACCGTGTCTGACTTAGGCATTTAATCTCACTGGACAATCCCATATTTGTCATGTAAATTCACTTTCCCACCTTTAGAGCTGATTGTTTCACGGCTGCTTTTCTCAAATATCCACCCACCTTCACCGCGCTCTCTACGGCTGACCCCACCTGACATTTCAAAGAAGGTGAACACAATCAGATACAAACTACAAACTCTCCACCTTAATTTCTCCAGTGACACGGCGTGTGTCTGCATCTACAATGTTTGGCTTCCCCCCAATGATGGAGGGGGCGCCCCTTTCATCCCTAAGACCAACCCCTTCTCTTGTGCACACTGCCCCATGACCTCTTGCTTCCTCAAGGACTAAATGGCTCCAGTATTTGTTTATTTTAATCATCATCATCATCATCATCATCATCTTTTTTTTTTTTTTCTCTACCAGACCATTCTCATCAGCCCACAAATTCGCCATAAGATAGCCTCCCAAAATAAAAATCCCCACGCTCTCCCTTCCCCTCCGACTACCATGACTGTTGTCTAGGTGTGCACAGCAGCATCCCCACCCCCAGACTTTTCTATAAAGTGACAGCAGCTGTCCCTCCTCCTTATTCACTGATGACCTCCTCAGCAAGGTGCTCTGAGACCGTCCTGGCTCAATACCTCATTCCCACTGTGCACTGTATGTTTCCTCTTTATGTGGGGTCACCTGTTGGAATTATCACTATGTATGTTTGTGTCTATTTATTTATTCACTCCTGTGCATGCTGATGATCTACCTCAGCCCCTTAGAATAGAAGCAAATTGAAGGCAGGTCTTTGGGCCCTGTCCACAGTTCCTGCCTGCCCACCACCATCTGAATATTCCATGGCTGAATGGCCACTTTTTTGAGGCAAACTGCAACCAGCTTGAATTCTTACCTAGAAGGGAAATGGGGCTACATACAAAGCAGCAGCCAAGTCTGCAGAAATGCGTGTCTGGCTCAAAACGGCACTTACCGATTCACACAACACAGCAGGGCTCTGAGCTTCCCAGGCTAACGCACCTGTGTGCTCAGGTTTGCCTGGAATGCTGGGAGGGTGCCTGATTAATATCCACCCCCAGGAAGGTGGGGGGAGTACTTCCAGGCGGCAGAACTGCCTCCACCAGAGGCCAGCGCCCACCCCAGCTCCCAGGGAGGAGAGCTGCCTGCAGCTTTGAAAAGAGAGGACATTTCTGTGGCGTCTCTCCTGCTGTTGTGATAGCTGTTGATTTGGTTTTTACTTTTAGGTACCCCCACCCACCGAGGTTACCAGAACATAAAACCTCGCACCCGGCCGCAGGCATGGCACCCTGCAGCCGAACACTCTGCAATTTATGTCGCTTCCTTGGGATAATTTTCCAGCTGCATGTCTGCGGGGTCCGAGGGCACACGCATGTTTAAAGGTTCTGAAACGGGATGCCAAATTGCCCTGCAGAAAAGCAGGAGGGCTTGACGTTCCCAGCGCTGGGCTCAGAGGCACCCGGCCTCGCCTGCAGGATATGCGCTTCTCTCTGGCTCTGCAGTCTGCACAAGGGGGTCCTTTCCTATGTGGGGTGAGGGTGGGGGGCGGGCAGAGCGGCTGGTGCTGCCTCTCCCATCTCCGCAGGTGCTAACCCCTTTGTAACACCTTAATCACACCACCCACTCAATCTAAGCGAAAGAAACCCTTATGGCCTCTCACCCTGCTCGCCAGGGCCCTGACTGCCTTGTGGAAGCAAGCCAGTGCTGTCCTCCTGAGATGAATAGGTCCAAAGGCACGCTCCACACCTGGGGTGCTTGCCCCCACCTTCTCCATTCTAAAACCATACCGTCCCGGCAGCCCCCACAGGAACGGACACAGCTCCGGCTTTATCATGCCCAGCAGCTTATCAAAGGCAGCACGGGGCCTCCCGCAGAGCTGGAAGTGAATGCTGGCGGCTCCCTGCAAAGTTCATCAAGCAAGGCCCAGTGGCCACAGCCTCCGCCAGGCCCTGGGAAATGAAACTCCCGAGCCCTGCCGAGCTGGGTGAGGCAGACAGTGCTCTGTTCTCACTTCCTTCCCCATTGCATTATCATTTGGGGAAAAGTGATGGGATGCAGGATGCGTGGCTGCTGGAATCTACAGGCTAAGTCAGTCTGCGACTTTGCAGCTGGCTGTCCCATGGAGAGGTGACAAAGCCACGTGCATCTAATTGATGGTCAATGTCCCACCAGGTGTTTCATCTCTGCCTGGTCCAGGGAGCATGTTATTCATAAAAAGAGTCACAGCGTCCACCGATGGACCCCCAGGACGCCAGACATTCCCCTGGGGCTTGGTAAGCATTGCCTGGCCCAGCGCTCACAGCACACTAAGCCAATGAGAACCTGAGGCTCCGAGAGAGATGACCTCTGGGCCCAAGTCCTCGCTTTGGAACCGGGGCTGCAAGGTCACCATCTGAGCAGCGCGTGGGGCAGGGGTGAGAAATGCAGCCTCAGGCTCCAGCCCAGCTGAGAACCTGCATGCTGACAGGACTTACGAGCACATTTTAGTTTGCGAAACAATATTCTCCATCACACAGCGCATGGCCCAAACCCAGGTTCCTTTCTGTTAGATAGGGCTGGCTCTCCGCTGGCGGGAACATTAACGAAAGCATGGGCTGGCTTCTAGCAGGGAGCTGTTACTGCGGAACGATAGGGCCCTGATCCTGCTGGTGTGAGTGTGTGTGTGTGAGAGTGTGTGTGTGAGTGTGCGTGAGAGTGCGTGTGTGTGTGTGAGTGTGTGAGTGAGTGTGTGTGTGTGAGAGTGTGTGAGTGTGTGTGACTGTGTGTGTGTGTGTGTGTGTGTGAGTGCGTGTGAGAGTGTGTGTGAGTGTGTGTGTGAGTGTGTGTGAGTGTGCGTGAGTGTGTGCGTGTGTGTGTGAGTGTGTGTGTGTGCGTGTGAGTGTGTGTGTTTGAGTGTGAGTGTGCGTGTGAGTGTGTGAGTGTGAATGTGTGTGTGTGAGAAGATGTGTGTGAGTATGAGTGTGTGAGTGTGTGTGTGAGTGTGTGAGTGTGAGTGTGTGTGTGTGTGTGAGAAGATGTGTGTGAGTATGAGTGTGTGAGTGTGTGTGTGAGTGTGGTTTATTCCCTATCAGGGTAGGGATACAGCTCCGGGTGTAACACTGTCTCTGCTGAAAGAGGGGACAAAAGTAAAGGTGTTTCCTAAATAGAGAACGCTGCCTGTGGCAAGTTCACCTGTGACACTAGGGGATCACTTCCCTTTCCTTAGGATCCCGATGCTTTACCTGGACTGTTTGCCCGTAGCAGCAGCCACAGCACTCGCGACGATTGTGGCGTCCATCCACGGACTTGTGTTGCAACCCTATGGAAGATCACATACGCAGTGACAAATAAGCCCAAGGCATCCTATCGCGCAGCCTCTGTCCCCTCCCCTGCCCTCACGTGGCTGTGATGGAAGAGACTGAACCAGAAAGCCTGGACCACGTGCATCTTCTCCCGGGTCTGAACCCAGCACAGTCTGGATTTGGGGACACAAACTTAGAAAGCTCCTTTGGAAAACCTTTATTGTTTATAAAACATAGTCTCCTCTGTGATGTCATCCTCACACATAAGCCCTGTGAGGCATCCCAGACGCACCATCGCCCTTGCCTCTCCCCGGGCAACTGCTCACCCACCTTCCAAACAGCCCCCGCTCCCCTCTGGCTCCTGCGTGGCCACGCTCCAAGGTTGCCAGGTCTTAGAGAGAGAGTTCCAGATCCACATGACATATACATGACATACTCACATATAGGCACACACACACATGCATGGGCACATGCACAAACACACATGTAGACACATCACCCACTCATGCACACCCACCCAGATAATGTGACCGATTCCACAAATGACATCTGCTATTACGAAACTGGCTGTGCAGTTTAGACAATGGATGCTTACCTTTCTAATGAAACCGTGAACATCCTCTAACAGGTTCCGCATTAATATCAACAGTCCTGAGGACATGTCTCCACTCCTCCCCATGTGGAGAGGGAATCCTCCTTCTAGAACGCGAGCCCTGTGCGTGCCTCTCATCCTTCATTTCTTCTGGCCAGCCTCCCCGCACTGGGTGCGGGTTCTTTCATCTCTCGCTGAGACGTAACTACACCGTGCGCCCTGCCCATCCTGAATACAAATGGCTGCTCTGAGCTTTCAGAGACGCTTCTGTTGGAAAAAATAATAATAACATCGGGTGGGCATTACTTCTGGAGCATGACATTCTGAAGCTGACTTATTGTCTTTGCCTTCTTGCCAGTAAAATGTCTCATTGATTACAAAATTATGGAGTGCTGGCGGCTACTAGAGAATCCTGTGCGTGCGGGGATGACAGCAGCTTCTGGACAGACCAACCCGCCAGCAAGCAGGTGGAGACAAGTGCTCACATGATGAACTTTGGGGGTCAAAGTCCCAGGGGTCTATCCTACAGCAGGAGGGGCATCCATGGGAGGTTAACACTCAGGGGAAGGATGCGGCCACTGTGCATTGCCATCGCCTTGAGGAAGGGACATTGCTGCCCTGGCCGGTTTGGCTCAGTGGATAGAGCATCAGTCTGCAGACCAAAAGGTCCCGGGTTCGATTCTGGTCAAGGGCAGGTACCTCGGTTGAGGCTTCATCCCGGCCTGGGCCCTGGTCAGGGCTTGTGCAGGAGGCAACCAATCGATGTGTTTCTCTCACATGGATATTTCTCCCTGTCTTTCCCTCTCCCTTCCACTCTCCCTACAGATATCCTTGGGTGAGGATTAAAGAGAAAAGAAGGGACATTTCATTTGTGGACCAGAACCCCAGCTGCCGCGTATGGCACCTGGTGCTGTTCTAGAAAACGCGTGGCTCCCAGGCTCGGGGTGGGTGCTGATCTGTCACCTTGGCTGATTTCTGTGGTGCAAATACTTCCACCGTGGCTCACTTCAAGCCACCAAAGGGGTGTCACTGAACGCAGACCTGGTAAGCGGGGCACCTGAGTGGCTCCCACAGGGCGGGAAGGTGGGGAACGCATGTGGGGTGCATGAGCTCCAGCCCTCCACCGGCGTGGGGGTCTCTGTTGCATTTCCAGGGTAGCACCTTGGGTTAGGCCAAGAACCCTCCAGAAGCAGACACTAAAACGACCTCTGAGCCATACAACATTCATTGACGGACATGGCTGAGAATAATAAAGAGGAGAAGGAGCAGGAGCAGGAGGGGTCTTTAGAGATGTGGCTTGGACGCCTGTGAAAACTGAGTCAGAGAAGCAGGGTGGGGGGCGAGGACAGCCTCAGGCCACAGGCAGGTCAGCTCTGTGAAAGTCCTGCCAGGGCTGGTGGGGCCCCTGGTAGAGGGACTCTCTCAGCGGCAGGCATGGCCTGGTCCTAGTGACCCCAGGGGAACCTCTGGCCACCGGCTGGGGGCAACCCAGAGAGTGATGGCAGCAATGTGGGCACCATGCACCATCCTGGGCCTGAGTGTGGCACCTGGAGGGTGTCAGCCAACTACACACCTCGGATGAAAGTTCTAACTCAGAAGATCTGAGCAGCCCCTTCCTGGGTGGCCTCACACCCGAACCCCCCGGGAGGGCAGGGGAGGCAGCCTGCGCAGGTGCCCACGACCTCCTGCAGTGGCATCCCCAGGGCTAGGTAGGAAAATACAGCTTTCTGGGACTTTGGGAACTGTGGGATCGGACTCTGGGGAATGTACGTTTTTAACTTTGTTTGTTGTTTGTTTTTTTTTGGGGGGGGGCTGATTAATTCAAAATAGGACACTTGTTTGGGTCAGATCTGGCCATAGAAACTTGGAAGAAAAGCTTGCTTTAGCTCCCCATGTGCAATTGCTGTGTCTCCCATGTGGATGTGATCCTACAGTGATGATTTGGGTTTGCCTTTTCCTCTAATCTTTATCCTTTCGAATGTTCTGCTGACGCAGAATGCTGGCACCCTGCACACCCCACTTTCATTACCATTGCTAGGTCATTAAAACAACAACCTTTCAAATCATCCCATTGCCTGACAATAAGAGAAAAACTATTATGGTGTCTATGGTTTCTCAACCCCGGGCACATCAGGGGCTCACGAGAACTTTAAAAGTACCGGGGGCTGAATGAATTGGGGGTGGGAGGTTAGGTGCCCTGACATTGGACTTTTCCCTAAGTTCCCCCCCACCTCATTCCAGTGTCCAGCATCCCAAACATGATAGACTGTGAAAACTTTCCTCCAGGAGCGTGTACATGCCTGCTGAGGACCCCCAGGAACAGGCATGCGTGGAGTGGGTTACCTATGGCAGGTTAGCCGTCCACAGTGAACATGCCAAACTCTGGGACCCCTCCACCTGGTCAGGAGTCCTTGAGCCACACTCAGAAGCTCCTGCAGAGCAGGGACCAGGCCTTTCTCCCCGTTATGTCTCCAGCCCCTGGGACGGAGCACGGCAGATGGGGACACTTAGGAAGCATTTGTGCAGGCGTCAAGGAGTGCCAGCCTGGCACTTAGGTGGTGTTTAAATGGACACAAGATCGTTTCATAATGGAGGGACAGAGAGCACCCTGTCTACTTTCTGGCGCTGAGTGTCCGCTCTGCGAGATCCCGATGCAGCACGGCCACGTGTCCCCTCTGTGGGTTTGAGCACCGTTTTTAACATCTATAAAGAGAGGTTTTCAAGTTTCATTGCAGCGCCCTCTCCTTCACACTCGCCCTGGTCTCCGACCGCACTTGGCTCCGGTGGCTCAGCCTGGGTTTTATGGCCCTTCCACATGCAATAAAGCATCCAAACAGCTTCCCCACGTCATCTTCGATGAGTCCGAGACCCCGAGATGGCGGCAGTGCGCCCTCCTCCCTGTTGCTGAGTAGGACTCCCGTTTCCATTCCACGGGGTGGAAGCAGGTCAGGGGATGAATACCCATCCCGGGACGCCAAATGTGATAAACTGCTCCTCCCGAGGCCCACGTACCCTTCATACCTTAGGGAGCCAGAGAAAGGGCGCTCTGAGATGCTATCTGTTCTGGCCTTAATTCTACCAAATTTCTCACCGTGGAGATTCCCACCCCTCAAGCCACCTCCACTGCAGGCGACTAAACTTCCAACACGGATGCACAGGTGTTTCCAGCAGGTGTTTGCCACGATCGGTGTTGGTGTGGAGGAAGGCCAGTGAGTTCCAGAAGGTGGATCCGAATTAGAATAAATGAAGAAAAAGGCGCCTTCCCCACCACCTGGGGCTGGTTTCTGACGGCACCAGCGGGCCTTACCCAGTATGGTGGGGCGCGCACCTCAGAGTGTCCCCAAGCTCAGGTTTCTCATCTCCAGAATAAACACAGACAAGGGTGTAGAGTTTTTAGCTTTAGTTTTTAAGTCGTTCTTAGAACCATACCTGCCCCACAGTGATGAGGAATGTCCCAAACAGTTATGAGACCTGCCTGAGGGTCCCCAGAGGCCAACAGGAACCTGACACTCCCATTCAGCCAGGTCTGACCCCCGACCCTGCACTGCCCCTAAGACAGGCTCACGCCTGCTGGGTGCCAGGGATGTGCCAGAGGTATGCTGGGCGCATGGACACCAGTGGTCACTGCCCTGGCTCACCTGTTAAAATGACCACCATGGAGAGATGAGGCTTGGAGGGCCTGGCCCAGGGTCAGGGTCAGAGCCAAGATTCCAGTGGGTTCACCTGACCTCAGAGCTCACGGTGTCTTTGACCTTCCTGCTCTGCCTCACACAGCAGCAGTGGCTTTGGACACACATTTTCTTTGAAGCCCCTTATTCTACAGAAGCCAATATTTTGGGTGAGATTAGTACTCACGGATTCCGAAGCTGGAGAAACATGGGTGGGAATTTCTGCTCTAGCACAAATCCAGTGCATGGAAATCATAGCAATAACAATATAATGTAATGTAATATAATTCATATAATTAATATAATAAAGAGGTAATATGCAAATTGACCATCACTCCAACACACAAGATGGCCACCCCCATGTAGTCAAAGATGGTCGGCAGGGGAGAGCAGTGAGGGGTGACTGGGCTGGCAGTGGAGGGCAGTTAGGGGCAACCAGGCCTGCAGGGGAGGGCAGTTGGGTGAGACCAGGTCTGCAGGGGAGGGCAGTTGGGGGGATCCAGACCTGCAGGGGAGGGCAGTTAGGGGCAATCGGACTGGCAGGGGAGCAGTTAGGTGTTGATCTGGCTGGCAGGGGAGTGGTTAGTGGGTGATCAGGCTGGCAGGCAGAAGCAGTTAGGGGAAATCAGGCAGGCAGACAGGCAAGCGGTTGGGAGCCAGCAGTCCTGGTTTGTGAGAGGGATCCCAGATTGTAGAGGGTGCAGGCTAGGCTGAGGGATACACACCCCTCCCCGCCGTGCACAAATTTCATGTACTGGGCCTCTAGTATATATATAAAAGCCTAAGCGAATGTTATGACCAGATGACTGGACAACTGGCTGGTAGCTATGATGTGCACTGTCCACCAGGGGACAGATATTCAATGCAGGAGCTGCCCCCGGTTGTCAGTGCGCTCCCACAGCCAACCTCCTGCAACCGGCCAACCTCCCACTGTCCCTCCCCCCCGCCCTGATTGGCCCTGATTGCCAGCCAGGCCAAGGGATGCCACCCATGCACAAATTTGTGCACTGAGCCTCTAGTATAATATAATGATGTTACATAATATAATGATGTTATATAACATATATGTCATTATATATTACATATATTATGTATAAATTTATGATACTGTATTATAATGTATTATATATGTAATGTGTAAATATATTATATTTAAGATGCATAATATATAACTATTCATGTAATTATAATATAGCATACTATAACAAAATAATATATTTATATTATATTATAATATCTTATAATATAAGATGATGTAGTTATATTGTATAAAACTATAACATATTATTATAATGTATTTTTATATATAGTGACATATATGATTTAATAGTATGTCATTGCATTAATGTTATATTGTTTTATATTAATATATGATAACATTGATGTACTATGATGTGATATATTATAATATGACATAATATAATAACAGTTATTATATTATAGGGTCACATAGCTCACGAGGGTCAGGGTTTGGGTCAGAACCACACTGCTGGCCCTTGTTCCCTTGGCCCGAGTCCCTCCAGGTGGCCCTGGCACTGTGAGCCCTGCCATGCTACAGCCACGGGCTCCCATGTGATTACAGGAGCAGCTCTGCCAGCTCACAGGCAGCCCAGGCCCAGCACGGTGGTGGCACTTTGTCCCAGTGGCTGTCGCCCTGTGTGCTTTGGTGTGTGACACCCCTCAGGCTCATGCTCTCCAGAGGACAAGGGGCTGTACCCGCTGGGAGCCCGCCCATCTCCCTTCCAGGGCCAGGCAGGCCAGGAAGTCACCGTGAAACTGATGGGATTTCAGAAAACAAAAATAAACTAAATCACAGTGAAGTGACCTGAGGGTTTGGATCAAGTTTCTGCATAAACAGAGACAAACTAAATACCTCTACTGGAATGTGGCTTGGCAGGAGGCGACAGGCGCATGAATGGATCTGTCTGCATACCTGTGAAGTGCTTTTTGCTCTCATTTTCACTTAAAGAAATCTTGTCTAACAAACTCCACTTGCTTGTTCCCGCTCTCTCTATTCTTCTTGGTTGGCAGGAAGACGGGTGAATTGAAGGGGTCTGGGGGAAGGACCATCACTGTGTGCACTTAGGCCAGTTACTGTCACTACCTGAAGCTCAGTTTCTGATTCAGTAGGGCCGGGTGGGACATGAGAGTTTGCATGTCAAACAAATTCCAAAGCGAGGCTGACATTGTTAATCTGGGATCACACTTTGTCATTGGAGTAGAAGAGAGAAATGGTGTATTTACTCACCGTTTCACAGCAAGTGAAGATCAGGGACAGATAAAACCCAGGGTAGGAAGATAAAATTATTTTTTACAATTCTTCATGAACTTCCTATACTTGAATTCTATAGCCATGCCCTTGTCTCTGTGATTTTCCAAAACCACCCACCGAAGTGATATTTTACTTACTTGCTGTGTAAGCGATAGAGGGTTGGCCATGTGACTTGGTCAGGTCATTGGGATTTGGTGGAAGGAGAGCTGAGCCACTTCCAAGCCAAGACATCAAGAGACATTGCCTGTTTGTGTAGACTCTCGGGGATTCTTGCCATTGGCCATGAACAGAGTCCAGTTTTGCTCCAGTGTAAAGAGGGAGAGGGAACACAGGGCACAGACATTTTTCTTACTCTCTGTCTAGATGCAAGTCCAACTGACCAGCGTCCTGAATCACAGTTGCTAAGCCAAGGCCAGACTAGTTCATCCAAACACAGATGACTTGTGAACCTAAGTGAGAGAACATTTGTGGTAGTAAGCTACTGAATTGTGGGGTTGTTTGTTATACAGCATTAATGAAGTAATTGCTGACTAATACACACTGTGTGTTAGCACTATGTTGCAATCATCTTTCAGTCCAGAAAGGTAAAAGAGTATGATGTAGTAAGCATCTATTATGTGCCAGGACTCTGTTTGTAGCATTGTACATAGGACGGCCTTGCTTCCATCATTTTATTATACATCTCTCTAAACTCAGCGCCCTTAAAAAGGCGGTTCCAGTAATTGTAGCTTTTATTGTATAATAAATAAATATTTGATATCCCCCCAAGTCTCCCAACTACATCTTGACATGTCTTGAATAGCTCCCTCAAGTCTGTCTGGTGTGTGTGGCTCTGTAGTTTATGATTAATTATTCCAGCTTTAGAAGTCACCAAAGGCTCTGCTTACAGTCTTTCTAACTACTCCATATCCACTGTGGCATTGTTTCATCCCAACACATACTTGGAACAAAAGGAAAAAATAAAACATAAAATTGAAACTTTAGTATGTGGAGATAGGCAACTTTCGTTTCTTCTCATTTCAGGGGAAGGGGAGATGGCAAGGAGGGTGTCTTTTCTTCTTATGAATAGGTAGGCAGGATTGACACAGAAAAAGTACTTCAAGAGTTGAAGTCCTCCACTGAACACAAATGCGGAGATATTCTGTATATCTTTAAATGTTTTATATGCCCCAGTCATATATAATTTATTATGTTGTGAAGCTGAGTCCTTCCTTGAAAGAAAATTTTACTGTCAGAGCCTGGGGTACTTTAGTTTGATGATTTAAAACTCCCCATGCACTCGTAGCAAATAGCACATTTTTATGGCAGGCTGTTTGTCCAAGGGGTCAGTTTTCAGCAAGTAGGACATTTCCTCAATAAAATTATTGCAAAGCAAAAAAATACCTCCCAGCCTAATTTTTCCTGCAGAAAATGCAGGTGCTGGGTGTCCATTTTTCAAGAGGGCACTGGGCAACAGGGATTTCGGACCGGGACTGTAAGGATGCAGTTTGAATCTTGTCTTTGCCCTCAACTGGCCAAGCCTACTGGTTTTAAGGATAACGGGCGGTTCTGAATATCAACTCTCAGGACATAATTTGTGAGGGTTAAATGAGATGATAGTTTGTCAAAATGCCTGGTCCACAATTATTATTCTACCACATTATTCTGCAGATTCCATTGTGAAATGAAATCAGCCCAGAGAGAGGATGTGACAATGTACAAAAACAATGAGAGGGTTCAGTCAGTTCATTGGCAAAGGTGTAGGAAAATCTAGCCAATATTGAAAAGATTCAGCAGTCAGTGACATGGGCAACAAGGGCACAGTAAGGAAATGGTAGTTACAAAGGTATGATAAAAAGAACGGTGTGCATTGCGAAAGTACACTAGGAAGCTTCACCCTCATCCCTTTCTCTATCTTCACACTGTGAGGACCTGTAGACTAGAAAAGGTAATAGGATTACATCCATCCATCCATCCATCCATCCCCCATCCATTTATCCATCCATCCATCCATCCATCCATCCATCCATCCATCCATCCACCCACCCACCCATCCATCCATCCATCCACCCACCCACCCATCCATTTATCCATCCACCCATCCATCCATCCATTTATCCATCCATCCATCCATCCCCCATCCATTTATCCATCCATCCATCCATCCTTCCATCCATCCTTCCATCCATCCACCCATCCATGTGTCCATTCACTCATTTGTTTATTTCTATTTATTTCATCTTTCCATCACTCAATCTATGAGCAGGAAAATTCAAGAGCGATGATAAGGCAGGTTCTGAAAACATCAAGAGGTAACCCATGTCTGTGGCCTGTGGGTATTTAGAAATAAGTTGAGAAGCACATCAGATGCAGCCATCATCTCTTCAAGGCAGTGTGCTCAATAATGTAAGGGAAGGGTCATGAAGTGCTAAGAAAGCACTAAGCAGAGAAACTCTTGTCAATCTAGGAAAATCCAGGAGGAACTCCCAGGTACCTGAGCTGAGGACTCTTTGGTCATCAAGTGGGAGACATGAGGATGGCATTCCAGAGAGGGGGAACAGCAGACACAAGAGTTTGACTCGGCCCTTTCTCTATCTGAGGCAGGGCTCTTTCTGAGGATAATGTATTAGCCATCTTGAGCTGCTGTAACAAAGTACCACCCAGACGGTACAATTATTTTTTCACAGTTCCAGAGGCTGGAAGTCCAAGATCAGAGTGTCAACAGGGTAGTTTCTGGAGGACTCTTTTTCTGGTTTGCAGACCACCACCTTCTAGCTCAGTCCTAATTGGCCATTCCTAATGCTCATGTAGAGAGAGGACTCCCCTGTCTTTTCATCTCCTTATGAGGACACCAGTCCTATAATTTCAGGGCTCCACCCTTATGACCTCATCTAACTTAATGACCTCTTTAGGGTTTCTATCTCCAAATATGTCATAGTGGAAGCTAGACCTTAGACCTGTGAATAAGCGGAGAGAATTTAGCCCGTGACAAATGGTGACTGGGATTAACCTGACACTCAGGAGGTATATGGGTAGAAGGGAGAGAAAAGGGTGGAGAGGTGAGCACGGGTGCCCTCAACTCGGGGTGGGCCCTCTGCCCATGTGAACATGGAAAGCACACAAGCGCAAGACGGGGCCCACCTCTGGCAGGAAGAAACCACAGTGAGAAGACGTGAGCCACTTTGATATTGGCACTCGGTTCAGACACCACCAGCACCCCAGGAAGCACAACTGGGGATCACAAAACCACACTTGCTCAGGTTTCCGAGTGTTGCTTCCCACTGCTTCCTCCCCGAGCTGAGCGTTTCCTTCCAACTTCTGGAACCTGCAGGTTTGACGGGGGAGCGACCCCCTGGAAATCCAGGTGTGCGCTGATGGGTTTGGATTTCGGATCCCCTTCCCTTTGAGACAATCCTAAGTGGAAACTGTCCCCAGAGGACGTGAAGTTCCTTTCGGAGATCTGCAGAAAGAGGCAAACTCCTTGTGCCTGCTTCCTGTGACATGTGCAAGCGTCAGGGGAGGAGACGCCCAGGGAAGCGCAGGTCACTGCCTCTGGGCTCTGAGATCAGCATCCCGGCCTCCAGGGAGCAGGGTGCATGGCCTGTCCCCAGCAGAGCCACCCTCCATCCCCCCTTGTATTCTCCGCTGAACTTATTAAGTTGGTATCAAGTCAATGCGCCCCTTCTTGATAGTACACAAATTCCCCCAGTGCTGCAGGAGCCTGCGCCTGTCCTCCCACCTGTCACTGCAGCGCCTGTTAGTGATGTTAAAAGAAATCTTTACTGTCACTCATATCACCCATTCACTTTGTTCCCCGCCAGTGACACTCTTGTTGTGTTTCTCCCAGAGCCGCAGCTGACTCCTGCGTCTTGGCATTCCCCGGATTTACACGCGCTCATTAGTCTGAATAAATTTAAAAGCTGCTGCTGCCGAGCTTTAAAAATGTAGCCCGGCTTCTCCTCGGATATAATTGAGGCATCTTTAGAAAAGTAAATTGCGGTCTGACTCCCAGCTCGGCATGCTAGGAGTTGCGAGGCAGGGCTCTTTGGGGCATCATCGGAGCTATAAATATCTGGGGAGGGGGAGGAAGGAAATAATGCAATCCCCCCAATCAGTGCTGCCTTCTGTTTACTCTGCCCCCTTCCCTCCTCTCTCTCTCCACACGCGGAATACCACAAAGGGCACCTCGAAGGAGGCCAGGTCGCATGCACTTCACCTCTTCGAAGACACCAGGAGCAGGTGGTGCCTGGGTTTCTCAAACCGTCGCCCATGGGCCAAAAGCACGAGGCCATGAACAAACGCGTGTGAAAATACGGTTTCCTGGGCCTTCCCTCAGGCCTGGCATCTGACACCCAGCCAGGGCCTGGCAATGCCTATTTATTACATCCTGCTGTTTAATAAGTGGGAGACTTCCTCTCGCCATGGGTTCAGTGCAGACGTGGGAGCCTTTTTGGTGTAGGAGAGAAGCCAGACTCCACCATATCCTCGATGACCACACTAGGCAACCTGCCTGCCCCCCGAAAGCTGCAACACTGGCTGCAAAGAGCTTTGCATTCAGTGCAGAGGGCTGAGCAAGCGCATGTCTGTGCAGGTGATAGCCGCTAACAAGGGCAGTTGCTACCGAGTGACAGCAGGAAGTCTTCGTTTAGGGAGCATGACTAGCACCTCTTCCAGGACAGCCACAGTGCAGGTCCCGGGAATGTCCCCTAAGAGGTTAGACACACACCAGGCCACAAAGTGAGGTAAGCACACTGGATGGAAAGAGTGCCTTGAAGAACAAAAGGTCATGGGTAGGGAGTGCCAGGCAGGCGATGGGGACTTCACTGAGAGGGGGCATTTGGGCAAAGACCTCCAGGAGATAGACTATCTGGAAAGAGCTGACAGCACTTCCCATGGCAGGGAGGTCTGGCAGGCCCCAGGGGTGGGCCAGGGTGCACCTCGTCCCATAGGAGGGCCTGGGGGCGGGGGCAGAGTCCAGGGAGCATGTGCCCATCTGCCTACGTCCCGCACAGTGACGTCCCCGTATAAGCTCACTGGGCAGCGAGAATGCAGGGTCCGCGTCTGGAACTGCAGCAGAAGCTGGAGCGTGGACCACGCATGATAGAAGTGGCCCATTTCTCAGGAGAGGGCTGAGCTGACAGCAGGGAGCATTGCATGCTCAAAGCCCCAGAAATGTTTGGAGGCTCCAAGAAGAGAGAAGATCCATGGAAGAGAAATGTGAATGGGATGACTAACTGCCATCAGGTAGACGGTTTGCAAAGTAATAATAACAGCCAGTCGGTAGCAAACACCTGCTACGCTGTGGAGACCAAGCGGGCGTTTCCCAAATGCTAGTCCTTGGAGAGCAGGCGCTTTACACAGAAAAAAGCCAGGTGAGCGGTGCCTAGGGGAGCCCAGTTTGCCAACTAGGAAGGGAGGTGCTGGCGTGCAGGCTCCATCTGCCCACTTTAGAAGCACGCTCTCCAGCCAGCGCCCCAGGCTGCTCAGTGCTGCTGACTGGGTTCCACGGACAGGAAGAGCCCAAGCCGAAAGCAGAGCAGGCAGGAGAGTGGGAGCTCCCACAACACTCCCCTTCTTGATAGCACACAAATTCCCCCAGTGCTGCAGGAGCCTGCGCCTGTCACAAGTAACAGCGAACACCCATCCTCTGCGGGAAAGCTGGCTCTGCATCCAGGAACCCCAGCTCTTTGCAGGTCCTCGTGGCTCTGGAGCAGATGGCCTGGCTTCTACTCCCAACTCCGCGCTTGCTTGTGGCCTGGGTCACGTCCTCTGATCTCCGCATTCTCCGCTCCTCACTTGGAATGTGGAAGGAATAATGGTAGTTCCCTTGCAGAATCAGGAGGGCTGCAAGAGATATGATGCGTCAAATGCTTAGCTGCACGTTTAACAGCATCCGGCTCTCCTTCCATCTGCCACCCATTTATCTGTCCATCTTTCCCCCCAGTGCACACTGTTGAACTAGCCAATGTTTGAAAGGACGCAGGCAGTTTAGAAAGCAAACAAATAAAAGCCAGGCCACTTGAAAAGCATGGCAAGTGTGAAGATTAACCACCAATACACACAGGCACAGAGCAATGTGCAATGGAGCCTCGAGGCCCAGAAACATCCGACCAGGGGCGGGGGGCTCTGAGGCAGGGCTGCAGGGGACTTTGGCTCCTGCATGAGAGAAGGCACGTGCTGCTCTAGCCCGTCTGTGTTAAGTAGGAAGGGAGTCACTCCGCACCTGCTCTCTGCGCCCATGGAGGAGACTCCGCCTTTCTGGGCTCACCCCGACCTGCCACCTCTCTGTAGTGGACTCCAGGTCAGCCCTGTTGGGAGACTTCCACACGTGAATCTCTGGGATCATTTATTTGCTCCTTACAGGGTATGGCCAGTAGACAATGAGCCCCAGAAATGTCTATGTCCTTGTCCCCATGACCTGTGGGTATATGCTATATTATGGGGCAAAGGGACTTTGCAGGCAGGATGACATTAAGGATCATGAGATGGGGAGATTCTCCTGATAGTCCAGTGTAATCACAACATGGACCTCTTATACACGGAAGGCCAGGAGGGTCAGATCAGGGGAAGGAGACTGGAAGCTGTTGCAGTGCTGGCTTTGAAGGTGCAGGAAAGGCCGTGAGGTGAGGAATACGGGCAGTGGGAAAGGACGAGGGAGCAGGGTCTCCCCTCAAGCCTGTAGATGGAAGGCACCCTGCCAACACCCTGATTTGCCCGCAGTGATACCCTATTGGACGTTTGACGTCCATGACTTTAAGATAGGTTTGTGCTGTTTTGAGCCACTACATTTGTGGTCATTTGTTCTGTTTCTCTAGAGAATCCTGCCTGACACCCGTCCCGTAGCCTCGGCAAGGCTGGCAAACCACAGAGCCTCATGCTTTGTTTGCTCATCTGCAATGTGCAGGCCCAATAGACCCCAGAAGATTTGCTCTGAGTGAAGAAAATATTGGGGGAAAAAAACTTTTGTTTGGTTTCTGATGTCAATGAGATTGCATTCACCGTAATGAATTTTCTGTTGTGGTTGCCTGGTATTGTTAGGAGAGTATTCACTTTCCAAAAATAAAGCCAAAGTATGACACAGTGTGGACAATTGACCTGTTAGAATCTTGTATCTGCTCTGCAAACACCTGAGTTGCTTAAGCCTTTTCTATAAAGCACTCATGTTTCCACAATACTCAAAGTTTATTTCTTTAATTACTTATTCATTGTTAAGTGGTTGGTTGCAATACAAACTCATACAATGAATATACAATGAAATATGCATACAACTGGAATGTTATGACTGGAAGGGGGACAGACTAATGATGCAAATATAATTGAATAGGTTGACCTTCCAACTTGTCCCAGAGCTTTCTGGTGTCCCAGGTGAGGTGGAGGCATGATCAGTCATGCAATGTTAGTTGTTCACAGAGAGGGGTCAGGCCGGTCTCTTGAGGGTAAGTTAATATATTTCCTAGCTTTGAATTCTAAACATAATTTTTCGTAAAATATTTTATATCATTTTATACGTTTTTAAAATTTAGAGATCTCATGGTATAGGATTACATATACAGAATACTGTGGTAGCCTTCTTTCAATCCCAGCTACACCATCAATAGGCTTATGACAAGTAAACAGCATTCACTTTTACTCTCCAAAGCATATTTGCCGTGTTGAGAAGACCAGGGGCAATATGTATAAACGGTGAGTGTGGCCTTGTCAATTTTCGGTATGTACTTATTATTAGTACTGGTTTTTATTATCACTATTTGGAAGCATGGGGATGCCAAATGATTGAGCAGACAACATCCCCAAACATAACTCCAGTGAATGGGCTTCTGGTAGAATGGCAGGCAAGGTGATCAGAAGACTATCTTGTTTGAAGTACAACCAGATCTTGGGTTAATTAGAGATTAACAACACAAACATAAACATAGTTTTAAAGTTGTTTGAGCTTCATAGGCTATAAGGACGTATCTATGAATTGAAAACATGCAAGCATACAAAAGAGATGACTGAGCTGAAACTAGAACATGGATCTTGATTGATAAACAAGTATGTGTTAAATAAATTAAGTCTAGATTCTGGCACCATGGAGAAGCTCATTCTGCAAATATACCTTGGACCCAGAATCATACAAGGAGCCAAATAATACCGGATCTGTAGAGTACTCTGGCCTGCAGCAAAAGCAAATGGAAATCCTCTCTGGAGATCCCATGTCAAATGCAGGTCCTATACACACACATACACACAGAGTTATCAACATGATGCAAATAAACGTGTGTAGAATTTAAAGAAATAAAACAAAATGATAACATACCAAAATCCAGTAAAACATGTCCACACAGATTTAAAATACAATCATACAGTCTTTTTTCTAAAATATATAGAATTTTAAAACCCAACGAGTAGATTAAACATTGAATAAAACACAAGTGACCTGAACATTGGGGATCACAAAGGTAAATCAGAAGAAATATTCACAGTGTTTGAAAGAGAGGCAAGAAAAAAGAAAATATTTAAAAAGTTCTAGAATATAGGAATATAGAATAGAGCAAAAAAATAGAGTGTAGACCACACAATGTTAAACAAAGAACTCCACACTTAGACATATTGTTGTAAAACTGCAGAACTGCAAGCAAGATTCTAAGAAGCAGTAGCAGAGATTAACCAGCTGACAACAGGCTTCTCAATAAAAAGAGTGGAAGCAAGAAGACTGGAGAGACATCTTTCAAGTTTGGAGAGATTGTAACTTTCAACCAAAAATTGTGTGTCCAGTGTAACTATCATTAAAAATCAATGTAAAATAGAAAAATATTTTCTGATAGCTCAAAACTTAGAAGATTGTGACCAACATAATTCTCCAAAAGAATATTAAAAATATATTATTCAAACAGATAAGTTCTTTGGGGGAAAAAGATGAGATTCATATATATATATATATATATATATGTGTGTATATATATATATATATATGTGTGTGTGTGTGTGTGTGTATATATATGTGTGTGTGTGTGTGTGTGTGTATGATATTGGAGAGAAGATTTAAAATGCTTATTAGCTTTAAACCTTATTAAGCATACATAAAAAATGAAGCATAACTATTGAAAATAAAGAATATGTATAGATCTCAAACTAGTAAAGACAAAACAAAATTAAACTAACAACAAAATTGCACAATTGATTCCCCCACTCCATCTTACTCCAAAATTCTAGAAAAGTGAATAAAGAATCATAGAAATAACATCATTATGAAGATATTACATAAGAGGCATAAATTAAGATGCTAGAAAAAAGACCAATGTCATGAACAATCACAAAATATATAAATGGACTAAACTCAGTTAGTAAATAGTTGTTAACTGTAAGACTAGTTAAAAAAAACCCACAAGTATATGTTGTTTACAAAATTTTATTTAACACATGACAACATAGAAAGATGGAAAAAGGTAGCCAAGGATATATAGTGGATAAATAATACTAATCATATTGCAATTAGATAAGTAGAATTCAAGATAAGTAGATTATGTGTAGAGAGGGTCTCTAGATTGACAATAGGTGTCAATGCACCAAGAAGACATAACTATTCTCAACTTAACTTTAACATGTATTATATTTTCAGTATATATAAAGGCACCAGAACAGACTTACAAGGAAACGCTGGCAGGACCACCTTGGCAGTGAGAGACTTTTAAATTATTTTGCAAATTCAATTACGTACCCAATTGCTCAGAAAATATTTATTGAACACCCATACCCTAAATGCTTGTGATTATTTTTTAGAAGCATTAGTTTGAAGCTGATGACATGAAATCAAAATCTTGTCAAAGGCAAGAAGCTCTAGGAAGAACTAGGACATGTGGGTCGGCAATGCAGGCTTCAGACCAGGATGACTGCATTAGGAGTGTCAGAGGTAGCAGAGGGTGGACACACTGAACATCCCTTAAAGGAACTTTTCTAAATCTAGGTCAGGTTCAGAGAAGCAAGACAGCCTGATGGTACCTTCTCTGAGCACCCAGAAGTGTCTAGATTCTGAATTGAGGAAAGAACATTCATTTATGAAAGTCAGTTGAGCAGTCATGAGGCAGCCTTTTGCTGGCAAGCTGGAGGGGCCTACATGGGATTCTTGTGGATGGAAGGTCCTCATGCCCACCACAGAGGGGAGAGGGTCTCAGCAATCCAATGTCCCTCTTTAACGTATAGACTCTGCCTAATCAGCAGCGAAGCTATCCTTCGTAAACTAGGTTAAAATGGCTTCATGGGCAGATGGGATGGCTTTTAAAAGGTGATTTGATTTTGAGACTAATGGCTTGAGTTACAGTTCTGACTGTACTCTTTAGAAATTGTGTGATACATCTTGATTTAAGCAAGTCAATAGACGGTGAGTTAGGGTTTTTACCTATGTCCCAGTTTCATACCTATGGCACCCACACCATATGAAAGAGTGAATGCAAAAGCACATTGGAAACTCCAAATGCAGGATAAGCATGGAGACATATGCCATCCTTGTAATCCAGGGAATTATGCACAGAAATGATCCTGACTCATTTGTGGAGTACAGGGATGGGCAAAAGTAGGCTCACGGTTGTGAGTATGAGAAACACAGAGTTTATTTTTGTATTATTTATTAATCGTTGTATTATTTTCCATAGGAACAACTGTAAGGCCACTTTTGCCCACCCTGTATGCTCTAAGGAAAAAGTGGAAAGTAAGGTAACCAGATAAAAAGCCTCTATCTGCTTTGAAGGACTGCTTCGACTATCATCAGAAGTTGAGGTTTGATTTAGGAGAAGCATGGACACAATTACTGGTGGTGTTTGGGCAGGGAGCAGGATCCTGAAATCTCTGTGGCATCTACAATAAACTAAAATGGATATTTATTAGTTTGTCAACTAAAAGTAAGACTCTTCTTCTGATAAATGCTCTTTCCAACCACAGTGTTCTATTGACGTTCTCCACATAGTGTATTCTAACTCAAGGCGGTCATGTGACCACGTTAAGCCAATCAGAAGTCTTCCCTGAATGTTTCTTTTTCCCCTAACTTAATTTGAAAAAGAGAATCACTATCTCTCTCTCTAGGAACAACAAAATGATGATGCGCTTCCCAAGAACTCAAGGGCCAGGATGCCTGCTCTGCCTTGTGAATCCATTGCCTTCCTGTGAGGATGCAGGGCACAAGACAGCCTCACCTTCATGCTAGTCCCACCCTAGCCCCTAACGCTAACCTCATGCCACGCGCTATCCCAGATGTTCTGTTCACATCTAGTCTTCGCAGCAAATGCATGACGTGGACACCGCTGTTGAAACTCAAAGGCAGGGACTTGGAGTGAATAGACAAAGGCGATCCTGCTGAAAGGAAGAAACGCCCCTATTCCAACACACCCAACTGCCTGCTGTTTGCCCCTGTTTCTGCCCATATCTTAGGCCAAGAATAGGTTGTAGCCACCGTCAGCACCTTGTTGTGGAAAGAACTCTCATTCCAGTGATTTCCCATTCACGCTGGGGACCAGAGCACCGTGTCGCGTTGCCTTAAACATCATTAGTGGAAAAAACACACAGAGCGTGGAGGCTCTGAAGCCGGGCTCCCCTCCTGACAGTGACAGGGGCTTTGAAATCGTGTGCTTGGCGCTGGCAGGCAGGGGCTGAGGGAGAGGCTTTCTGTGCTCCATGGAGTTGGTGCTGATCAAGAAACCGATTTAATTTGCAAGGCAGATAGATGCAGCTAAAAAAACCCACAAAAACAATGACTAAATAACAAACCAGAATAAACTCCCCTTTAAAGCCTGTTTCTCCCCTGGCCAGCATGGCTCAGTGGTTGAGCATCAACCTATGAACTAGGAGGTTGCAGTTCAATTCCAGGTCAGGGCACATGCCTGGGTTGCGGGCTCCATCCCCAGTGTGGGGTGTGCAGGAGGCAGCCAATCCATGACTTGCTCTCCTCATTGATGTTTCTATCTCTCTCCCTCTCCCTTCCTCTCTGAAAGCAATACAAGCATATTTTTTAAAAGCCTCATTCTCAGTGTAGCTTTGGAGCCCAAATTGCCCCTTCAGTCACTGCCCTCAAGCGGTCCTGCCCCTGGCCCGTCACTCCCCCCGTGACACTAGGAGATCCCGATGCAATGAGACGTGGACATTCCTTCAGAGCGGCATTTTCAGGGCCTGGGAGTTTTCAGTTTGATTAACACATTGATAAGACATTTATTTTCCTTACAACAAGGATGCCTGTGGGATTTGGGGGAGTGCATTCCAAAAACGAGGCCACACTGGAAATACTGCCTAC